>JAWPHD010003075.1:0-229800 GCA_037043455.1 Cyrtodaria siliqua
CTAAGCCCATTCTCCATATTTTATCTTAATGTAAATGGAGGATAAGCATGGCACGTTTATTCCTGTTAGGTGCCATATAACCTTTCATGTGTTGGTGCGCCTTAAAACCCAATTCAATCCAATTTAATTCCTTGACCAAAATGATAGGTAGGACACCGTACCGACCCACATACGCACTTTTCCGGCCAGGTTTCGGAAGACATTGTGCAATGCCAGTGTGAACAACTTCCGTATTTCAATAAAACAAAACCTTAAATACATGTACCACGGTGTATGCATACACTCACAATACAGAAGTATATCACGCCGATCGAGTATGTTTTTATAAGTCACTCAGTATTTTCAGCCATTTTGGTATTTACATTCGCCGCTCCCGTTTGATCTTGTTCCGTATTTGAAACTTAGCCCCGCCCAACTGGTGCACAAAATCGCAATATACGATAATCGGAAAGTCACATGTGTGTTTTTGTGGTTTTAAGTTGAATGTACCGTCATATGCAAAATAACATTTGACCAAAACCTTTTAAACTTGGCATACCTATTTATCATCAATACACAACCGTATGTGTCAAGCACCATAACTCTGTTATGCATTTTACCAGAATTGATTTGATTTAGTAAAACGGACGTGTGTGCATTTCCCTCTTAAAGTTTGTCCATACACACGTATTAACCATTAAGTATTGAGTTACATCTGTTGATAGTTTCCATTAGTATTCACAGTCCGCTATATCTTGTTCTGTTGCATTATCTGTCTATCGAACAAGAATAAACAAAGTAGTCGGGACAAATGTATCCATGCACTACCACCGTAAAAATGTAAAAATGAAACGAGTGACTAAGTGTTCGGAAACCTTATAACTTATGCAATTAGGCAATCCAATAAATAGAATGTAGAGCTTCTGAATACGTTTATTTAACCTGCATATGCGTGTAATTGTCGGGTAGCAATACCCAGTCAAACCGTACAATGAATATTAAGTTATGAACACTCTTGTACTTCATTTTGGATGGGATAAAAAAACATATTTTTTCAAAACTGTTCGGTGTATGCATTTAAACTATCAAAGGTTAGTCAGTTTCGGTTAAAATTTCGCGTATATAGTTCCAGTGATTAAACGTAATGAATAACTTGACAAAACATATTGAAACTTTCAGTATTGTTGCTTTGGAACAAATTAATGATTTTTAGAAATTATCCCAAATCTCGGACTCTTTTTAATTAACAGAAATAGAGGATCTGACATGAGTTGTCATTTCATACAAAATTTTATTAAACGAGTTCAGGAATTTGTTATTAAGCGAGCCTCTGGCGAGCTTAATAACAAATTCCTGGACGAGTTTAATAAAATTTTGTATGAAATGACAACGAGTGTCAGATCCTTTTTATCACAAGGCTCAAAAACGACAAGAAACTACACATTATTGCTTGTGGTGAATCTACATACGGCGGACTGTTACCCTCACAACATCGCCGATTCAGTGCTATATCCACGGACTCCACGGACTAAACGGGTGTTCCAGGACATTGACTAGACGAACGTACTGACACTGCACTTCAACGACCGACTGATTTGGTCGCCTTGTATTACACATGGTTAATATAAGGAAATACGTAATGGGTATATTATACGGAATACAAGGAGTTCCATGTGATAACAATGTATATCAACATTTTGTTCTTTCATCTAATGCAGAATACCTAACAATGTCCATGTTAATGCAACATTGCTTACACATTCTGTGTAATGGTTTGCATATGATATCTAGTCAATATTTCGGACAATAAATCTAAAGTGTTTCACAACGAGACAAAGTGGAGAACCAACACTATGTTTAAGCACAACTAATGATTTAGGGAACTATAATTTATATGTAGACGAGTATAACATTAGATACACCGATTTTGAAGAAACTAACCCGCCAAATAACAGCAAAATTACACTACAAAACTGTTTACCAAAACTCTATCCGGGTGTTCTGGTCATATAATAATGTATAATTATGTGCCCATTAAAAGTAAAGGTTTATTGACGAGTTCTAAATATACCCGTCATTGAATATGAGTAAAATGAATTATGAGTTGGTAACTCTTAATTCGACTCGCCAATTTCGGGGTTTGGCATGGCTGGTTAAAACCGCTTATATTGTGTCTATAGAGCTTGGATTTTCAAAATATGTAAGTTATATACACTGAACGACTTTAAAAACGCAACAGGGAAATAAACTAAGATAACTGACATATTTCAATAGAAATTAAATTTTAATTTCATCTATTCTATTTAACAATATCTACATTTGATTTGCTGAAAATGTCATTCAAATTGATCAACAATAAACTTGTAAAATTCAGAGCATAACAGTACGACCCCCAAAAGCAAAAGTCACAAACTAATACCCGCTATAGCCCAATATGCGTAGGAGATGTCAGGCATGCATTGCCGCTAATGGTGGATATTGTGAATTTTGTTTTTGGGGGTAGTACTGTTATATTTATATATAATCTAAATACTGCTATCATTCAATAACAAACACTTCATACATATTTTGTTTGTATTTGTTAATGAATAACCTCTAAACAATCCCAGTATTTGTTAAACAATATAACAACAATAGTCGCGTAAAATATTGATAACGTTATATCTCTGTTGCATTAATTATTGGAGTCTGGAGTGTCTTAAATTGGTAATGTAGCAAAATACAACATTGACTAGTTATACATTAAAACTGTTGCGTTCACACATACAAACTTATGCACCGTTAATTATACATAAACAAACTATAACAATTCACACTGAGTCTCATACATTACGTTATAACTTTCTAAATACACTGGTTGGAGAAAATACGTTGATCATTAAAGGAAGAGATACATCATAATCTGAATAGTTAACATTTAAGGGTGCGCTTTGGTGAATATCAGAACAGTAAGAATTTTTAATTTCCCTGTTTTATATGAAGACTAACATATTACTAGTTAGTTTCTGGAAAAATAATGATGGGTCGGTGATTTAACTTTTTCGCAAAATTAATCTTTAGTAATACACTCTCACAGTGTGGTTTTAAATTTTGAATCAGCTGCAAATTGTGTATGGCAACTTATATGTGTGTAGTGTGGTTTGCAGAACAGGTATCGATTTTCCGTCTTTTTTAATGTAATAGTTCATACTTTAGGACGAAAAATTAAGGGTTGTGGTATTTTTATCACCATCTGAAAAATTATTACATCCCTTGTCATTACCCCACCCAGTTTACTATAAATTGCATTTTTAAATTTGTGATCAATCAATTTTTCATGATAAAGTAACAGTAAACTTTTTGAGATATTTTGTCTACAATATATACAAGACCTGAGTTTAAGAATGAAAAAATAAAAATTGGGGGTCGGTTTGCATATAAGAAAGATATTAAATAAAAACTGAGAAAAAAATGCGCTTTTTTAGATTTCGACGAGCTCTGACATATAACGGCATAGGTCTGTAACAAATAATAGGAACAATACTTTTTATTGCTGTCTCTGTATATCCTAACACATGTCTTTGTAATAAAGTTTAAATTAAGTGAATATCTTAAACGGTTTTTGAGAAATACCATATTTTGTACCCCTACACCCCATTTTGGCTTATGTTAAAAATTGTCAATTTTTGGCACAAAATGTGAGGTCAAAAAAAAATTCTAAAAAATGTTCATTTTTTTTGCACTAAAATATCCCTATTGGGTATTAGTTTGTTACTGTATAATTATTTTTTCAAGTTTTATTATAATTTTTGAAATATAACAAATGTAAATTTCCGGAAGTGCAAAAATCCAAAACCTCAGCAGTGGCCACCCTTAAGATGTAGAAACATATATTTTAAAAGCATTTACATAGTCAAATGTGTATCCCGCTTGAATATTTTGAGGGTGTTTATGTAAACAGAAGAACCAATTTATCGTGAAGAAACACAATCTTAGTTAACACGGGTTATAGTGGCACATTATTATATCTATAAAAAAATACAAACAACATGAGAAATGGATTAGAAGAAAGTATACTTCGGATTTTTTAAAAAATAAATTCGTCTGCTTTGAAGAATAGACAAGCATACTGTGTCTAGTGAGACTTACACATTGTATTACTGTTATGTCGCAACCATTGTTTACATTACACATGTAACACTTAACACACTCATCCGGTGGGTGATGTAATAGGATACCGTTAAATGGATATTATGTTATTTTTTAATATTCACCTCCTCGTCCAACAACATTGTTTCTTAGTCGGAGAAAATGGCGGACACAAAATTACGTTGAGGTTTGTTAAATTTCACTGGCTGATATATTCATGCCCGGCGATACGACAATTAAGGTGTGTTAGACTTGATTTTATAATCACACATCTTATGTATGGCCAAACAAGGCAAGCGATATTATAACAAATACCGGAGAAACAATTGGATTTAAAGTCAACTTAGCTAAATTTGATGGCGTTTAAAACAGGTTTGCAATAAAAGTCGACACGTTTATTATTGTCCGAGGAAACACACGTCGATAAAATATATAATATAATATGATATTGGTAGCACGTTTGTCGAAAGAACATTTAACACATTTTGACATAAAATCTGTGTGTCAGCACCGAAATACACTAACTTTAATTCCCCGCTCATATGAACAGAATCTTACAGACCCTACCGGTAGAAAAAACAACCTAAGAGAGTTAACAGAGGAACCCAGAAGATAGCGCAGTAAACATCATATCTGAATTTCACGGGTTCGATCCTCACTGGCATCATTGGATTTTGTCTGGGTCATGGGTAAGTCATATATCTCCTTATCCTCGTCCAACGGATGGGGACATAAACCGGATTGTCCTGTATATAGTACTGGAGTCTTTACAATGAGCATTTATAACAATTATAGGAATTTGAGTGATAGTAAGACAATGTCACGGCTCGCGCATTTCTATGCATCATTCTCCTCTCTCTTGGGATGATCCACGTAACCTGAGATAATGTGCTGATTTAACATTAAACATCAATTAAATTTATTTCATTGAATGATTTATGATTAATATTAAATCAGGCTAGGCTGGAACATTTGAAAGAAATCCGCATTGAAAATAAGGTTGAAATGAGAGACCATTAGGGAGGTGAGATATGAGATATGAGAGTGAACCAAATGCGAGATCCCTTTTCATGAGTTATTAAATGTGGATGAATGATCATATATATGTTTGATAATAAACATTAACTGATATAATTGCTCATTGGTTCACACACATATTTTAATCCTATTTTTTTTTGATTTTTTAAATGATATAATTTTAATAATGGAAAATTTGCAGATAATATGTATTATTACGTCACGGATGTAACAGAATATGTATAATTATGTCACTCATAGTTACAATTACAGGTAGATATATTTTATTACAGATGCTAGGTGTGGTGCTGTAGTAGACAAATTGATAGACTCAGGATATGTGGAGGATGAGATGGAATATATATGTGAGACGAACACAACTGGGTAGGTATTATTACTTGGCATTTAACTGATAGTATGTTAGTGTTTAGTCTCATTTATTTGACGTCTTCGTGTGCTTTCTTTTTTACATACGGACGTTTATAGATGCGCCCTAGGAGGACGGCAGATATCAAAAATCGTCTTGCCGTTCGTAGTGTATTTTATGCACTAGTTAATGTTAAGCTGTGATCGCGCATCGTCTGTCTGTTCTTCTGCCCTCTACCTGCCCTCTATCTGCCCTCTATCCTAAAAACAATTGGAATTCAGTAAGGTCTTTCCAGTGCTGGCCTTTATACAATTCTACCTTTGTTGGAGGTCCACGATGCAAGGAAGCAAACCAATATAATGCTTCATCGTCGCATGCTACATCACATCTTGGTGACTGTGTACGTTAAAACACCAAACAACACAACATTTATGTATTGCAAACAAATTAATAATACATCTAAATAACTCGAAAGCATTCAAAATGTCAAAATTAGTGATTTTGGACAGTCCCCATCAATTTGTTATGATACTTATGCAACAAGTCATACTATTAAAAGTACATTAGCCCATAAAACTAATTACGTTGACAAACACTACACAGCTACCATTATTGAATATTTACTAAATAGAAACACGATGTTTTAACTGAATTCAATAGCGGAACAAAAAAAGTGCGGTTGAACTCCAAGCCTTCATTAAAATTACACTTGCGAGTAATAAGTGAATACCGTGTTACTAATTAAGCTACATGGGACAGTTATGTAATGCAAGGCGTACTGTAATGCAAGGCATACTATAATCAAAACCTAATGCGTTAATGGATGTCACACTTGAGTAACAGAAATATGAGGGTGTGGTCCCACCGATGCTTACAAACAATAAAGCTATGCTCATGATTTTATGTATATATTTCACTGAATACTTGATTTACTTACGGAAAGTTTAACCGTGATATTACGCATGCTTTTTATTAATACTTAGAAACTACAGCATTGATCTGGTAGTAAATTCCATTTAAATATGCCAGGGTGGGTGGGACAGAGACGACACTATTTTACACCCCGCCAATATATTTTATTTAACCAAATCAAACCCCGCCCCCCATGTATGCGTTAAACCTACAACCGATATATTAACAATTAGAAATGCGTTCACGCAACATTTCCGGGTAAAATTAAATGGAAAAAGATGCTATTGTATAATAAGTAATCTGAGACTATATACGATACGTTTACACTGCAGTTTTGAGGTTTTTGAGTTGTCTATCATTTCCGAAGAACAAGAACTTGCCGTAATTCAGCTGCCAAAAGCAGCTGACTCTTATATGGGTTTTATATCTGTCTATGGTTAACAGACTGTGACTCATGTAAGTGGCAATAAGCATGCTTTGCAACTTGAATTCCTAGAGAACTCGTCTGAAAAACTTGAATGGTATAAACACATATTTTGTAATGTTGAAAGGTTACCATTTCACTTGCTGAAATGACGTTTTCGTAAACCAGTCTAATGAAAATGTAGCATGTAATCATTACTATTATATGTATATTAGCGACGAAACATTCAGAAGTCTCAATAGTGCAGTTGGTCGCGGCGCCGTGTCAGTGCCCAGGAAGGAAGGGTTCAAGCCTGCTGATTTCCTTTTTTTATTTTCATTGGTTTATATTATTCCTTTACATTTTTCGTTTTGATAACGCAATCTTATAATTACACATGGTAACAGTGAACAGTTTAAATGTGTTGTAATGTACACTCTAACGCACACGTGAACAATTGTATTTCTGTGGTGATGTGTACTTCTAGCACGTCGTATTACAAGGTAATTGTAATCAATATGTAAGGCATGTCAAGGTTTTGAACAGAAAGAAGCGAGGTCGCCCACATTGATTTAAAATGCTTGGTAGGAAGAACTGATGGTAAAAATCACATTTATTTTTTTCAATATTGTTTTAACACCCGTGACTTGATATATTATTATGTTAACGTCTTGTCTCTCGGCAGCTATTTTACGCTTGCGTAAAACCTTGCTTGTAGTAATTATGATATTCTTTGCCTCGTCCATTGGGTGTGGACGTAAACCAGACGGTTCCGTTATAGGACCCTATTCTCGGAACAGGTTAATGAAATATAGGACTCTATTTGACGGTAAGAGTAGGGGTTCCCGGATTCCTATGTAACGTTCCTTCTCTTTGGGGCGACTTTGAATAATCTATAATATTGATTAGCCTTTAAACAACATTTAAATCAATTTAAATAATTTGAACACTTGTTTTATTGCTGCCATGAACCGTCTGTATATATGAAATTTGACAAAATATTAACGCAATTATGCCAACACAAATGAGGAAATCACAGCACACAAGCGCAATTGCACCGTAGATCCGCACTTTACCACAAACAATGAAATGTACAATTAAACGGACAATACGCTACAAAAAGAGTGGTGAAGACAGGGTTACCACTGGTTAGCTTAAATCGATTATAAGTGTACATATCCTCGCTATTATCATGTCTTTAGAACCCAAATTGAAAACACAGTGTAAATAAAAGTACATCCCATCATTAAGAAATCTCTTAACAGTAAAATCCATATCCAGAGATATTAGTAAACGATACACTTATATGTTATTGTAAATATATATATATATATAAACTTAATTATAAACACCTCAGGATGTATCCAGAATTGTACTGAACAACCACGGCAGTTGCAGCCAAAGAGAAAAACAATCTAGGGTACGGCAAGAACACCCGAGGGACAAAAGTTCAAGCACCAACCTGCCATTTCAGGGTTTCAGAAGGTGCAGTCATGGAGTCCCAGGAGCTTGTCCGGTCATCGCCCAAGACTGATGGTGGAGGGGACAACCACCAAGCATGACGTGCGTTGTAATACTAAAAGGTAAATGTAGAAATTAAGTAATTTATGTATCATATATTTTAAGGTTAAAACGTATCAGACATTGTTTATAATGTAATTGATGTCATTCAACTTGAGATGCAGAGCCCTGTGTGGTTCCCGTGCAAGAATTGTGTCACTGCTTATCTAAGCAGAGGAGTAAATTTCCCCCGAATTCATGTTCATTGTGTGATTTTTGCCATGTTCATTAACGGTCTTTATCATCATACCTGTATTGTTTATACTTGAGTGGTGGCAGAAAACATTGATCGTGGCTCTAGCGAAAAATGTTTACAATAGAATTTGCAGCAACTCTGCAGTTCTGCATGTTCTAGGCATTCTGCATATATTTATCTAGATGTAAATGGAGAGTGGGAATGGAATGTTCATTCCTGTTGGCGCCATATAACTTGCTTGTGTTGGTAAAACGCCAATTCATAATTGAGATGCAGACTTTGTGTTTTTAAAAGTGAACCGTTTCCTTCTGAAGTTATTTCCCTTTAACTGTTAAAGAATTTCAAATTGCTAAACATCAAAATGAAAGAAGATTTTATTGACTTTGAACATTTTGTAAGCGTTCCTTGTATTCAGGTTAATTTAAATTACTTATGAAGCTGTTTTCTTAAAGACAATTAGTTTATAAAGTGAGACAAATTTACATCTGCTGATAAAAACTGCATTAACCACATTTGCGATATCACAAATTTTGATTGTGTCAATAGATATATTTCCAGATTTGTCTAATGCTTACCGGTTTTCATAAGATCAGGCATATTTAAGTTATGGTTTGTTCCGTAATCTCACACCTAGTTTGTTTCAAAGATCACTAGTTTCGTATGGAATTAGACAATAATGCCAGCAAGTTGGTACAACAATGCAAAACGAATGTTTGCGTCATTCACCAACCAAGAGAAATCAGGCCTGATGTCTTTCATCCAAACTTTTGAAACATTTTTCTTTAGAAGTTATTCCCTTTAGCTATAAACCAAAACAAACGTTAATAATATATAAAATCTGACCTAATAACAGATATTTGTTTTGTACAATTGAAGTAAATATATTGAAAGTAGATATAAAAATCGAACAAGAAATGTAACATTTAAGGACAACAGTCAACCACAAACACACACGTAAACAAAGAACAACTTTAAAGATGAATAAAAGGCAAGATAAGACATCACAAACACAAAAGGGTTGACAATAGGGCTACCGCATAGGAACGGTCAGTGGCAAAAATGGGCCGCTTGCGGTAGAAAGAAGGTTCTAAGGTGCACCAACCAAACCTCACGCTTACCCTATTGTAATCCCAATAAACGGGACAGTGTAAATAAAGATATCCCCGACAGGTCTCTAAAAACAAGGCTGCATTAATAGGCAATATAAGTAAAACACATAAATGATCATGTATATAAAAAATAAAACCCTAGATAGCCACAAAATAAGTACTCAGTGACTTGGCAGAAGCCAGAGCAACAAGAGAACAAACCGTTAAGTACTGTTTGTTCTCTTGTTGCTCTGACTTCTGCCAAGACAAGACTAAAGACAAACATCAAACGCTACAGTCCTATTATGATTGCGGTAGACATCATCATAGGGTCCACAATTTGTACAGTCATCGCACGATCAAAGAGGAAAGCACAGTGGCGAACTGTAAATGGGTCCAACACTAAACATGCAGTGCGTTGCAAAATGATAGGGTGATAACCTATTTTGATAAATCTTTTAACACGTTTAATAAAGATTGTATGAAAGTGATTATGACCAAGGATTTTAAGAAGTTGTAAATCACATCACCATAGAAAGAAATGTCACCAAGTTTGAAGGTTTTGTGATGCGTTTAATTAAACTAGTTCTATTAAGGCAGAGTGTATGTTATAAGTGTGTGGAGGGGACACATTTAGCGTTACTGATCATATCAACTGGATTTGTACACGTTTGACATAATCACCATACATATTTTAAGGGTTTCGGAAGTTGAAATGTGTTCTTGTATTATATATCCAGGTTGTGTTAACTAGATCAGGACAATTCAAATATTGTTTATTTCCATCAATAATAAACTTGTTTAATATTCAAAAAAAGTCTGGGCCCAGTTTGATTATTACCGTTAACACTATCAGCAATTAGGTACAATGCTAGTAAGTTGGTACCAGAATACAAAAATGAATGCATTTTATACTTTATATATTTGGAGATATATTCATGTATCTATGTAGTGAGAGACTACATTAATTAGTATTAATTAAGATAACTGATTAAAGATGATTTGTGTCAGTCACAAATAGAAAACAGGCCGTGTGTCTTTAATCTAAAATTTTGGAACATTTTTTTCTTTAGAAGTTATTTCCCTTTAACTATAAACCAAAACAAGCAGTCAAATACAATCTGACCTAATTACTGATATAGTTAGATACATAGCATTTGTTCATAATATAATTTGATATTATTTAGTTGTATTCTTGTTCATTTTAAATTATAATCTTTAATGAGTCTATGAAATGCATTTTTTGTATCATCGAAGTGAAATAAATGTCACCAACTTTGAAGGTGTTGTGGTACGTTAAATTAAACGTATTCTGATAAGGCTGATTGTATGTAAGTTGTGTGGAGGGGGACAAAGTTAAGATTGCTGATTATCGCAGCTGGATTTTAACAGGTTTGCCATGATCACCATACATATTTTAAGGTTTTCGGAAGTTGAAGAGTTTTGTTGAATGATCTATCTAGGTTGTGTTTGCAAGATCAGGACTATTCAAATATTGGTTATTTCTGTCATCAACAAAATGTGTATTATTTGCTAAAACACCTTTGTGCTTGTTTGATTGTTTCTATGATCAGAAGGTTCATAACATACGGAATTTTAAAATATGTAAACACAATTATGCTAACAGTTTTGTCACACAATAATAATACAAATTGAATGTTATTTATTCATGGCATATTTTTGGAGATTTAATGTATCGTCTTTTAGAGTCAACATGTACTTAATACGCAAAGTAGCTGATTCCGTTCTCTAATTGTCTCCTTAAAAGTGATGAGTAGAATGTCATTAACTCCAAAATGCAGACATTGTCCGTGTTTTTTTAAAATAAAACGATTTCTTTCATACAAGTTAGTTCCCTTTAACTGTAACATAGATATTCAGTCTTAAACATTTTATATAATTCACAATATAGACATAGGTTACATCCCAGCATAATAAAACCTGAAGTTAATCAGTTGAATACTAACTATTTTCAAATCATAATCATTCTTGAGGCCTTGTACCATTTAAGTGTAAGAAGGTTCATATGGAATTTGATAATACTAGTACTGATATGTCATGTATACGTCATATATTTGGATATTAAATGTATCTGAAATGTGGGAGTAGACGTGTACTTATGATAAGTAACTGATTCCACTGTCAAAGTATTGATTTTATTTTGGTGGGTATAATGTTTGTCATTGACCTAGATATAGGTACAGAAATTGGTCTTCAAATCAAATATAAAGTTAGCTCGCTTTAACTAATATCAAAAACAAGCAGCCAAATAAATCTGACCTAATTACAGATATAGTTACATATATAGCATATGTTCATAATATAATGTGATATTAATTTGTTGTATTTCAAGTTGCAATCTTTCACGAGGCTATGCAATGCATACTTGTACCTTCCAAGTGAAGATATTTCATCGACTTTGAAGGTTTTACGATGCATTCTTTGGCATCTGGTAATCGAAATTAGTAAACCTGTCCGGTGAGATTGTCCCTAATTCGGAAATTGGGTATATAGGTAGGGGAATGGGGCCATAGTTAACGTTGCTGATCATCACAACTGGATTTTAAAATGTGTAACATGATCGCCATACATATTTTAAGCCTTGCGGAAGTTGAACAGTTTTCTTGTATTATCTTTACCCATTGTGTTTACAAGATCAGGCCGATTCAAATATTGGTTATTACCGTCATTAACAAGCTGTTTTTCCCCCAAAATGTCTAGGCGCTTGATTGTTACCGTGAACACTAGTTTCATATGCAATTAGACAATAGTAACAGTAAGTTGGTACCATAATGCAAAACATTATTTATATTTGATATATTTGGAGATATAATGTATCTGTGTTGTAAGACTTAAATGTACTTATTATTAACAAAGATAACTGAATAAACGTGATTCGTGTCATTCACCAAGAGAAAACTGGCCGTGTGTCTTTATCTAACATTTTGAAACGTTTTCTTCTTGAGAAGTTATTAAACCAAAAAAGCAGTCAAATAAAAGCTGACCTAATTACATATATAGTGACATACATAGCACCTGTTCATAATACAATTTGATATTGATTTGTTGTATTCTTTTTTATTTCAAATTGTAATCTTTCATGAGGCTATGAAATGAATTTTTGTACCATCGAAGTGAAAGAAATGACAGCAACTTTGAAGGTTTTGTGATGCGTTGAATTAAACTTTTTTCTGTAAAGACAGATTTAAATTGTGAGGAGGGGGACACATTTAGCTTTACTGATCCCCTCAGCTGGAATTTTATGTACACGTTTGACATATCACCATACATAATAATTCTAACGTTTTCGAAAGTTGAAGATTTATTTTCATTATCTATGCAGGTTGTGTTTACTAGATAAGTGCCATTCTGATATTGGTTATTTTTGTCATCAACAAACAATATTTTAAATAATCTGGGCGCTTGTTTGATTGTTAGCGTGATCAGAAGTTTCGTACGGAATTTGACAATATGTAAACACTTATACGATGTGTCAAAATATGGGGCACACAGTAATAATACAAATTGAATGTTATTTATACAAGATAATATTTTTGGAGATTTGATGTCGGTTTTGTGGAGTTTGATTGTTTCTGCGATCAGTAGAACCTACTACGGAATTTGACAAAATGTAAACACCTTTACGGTGTACCAACAGTTGGATCACACAATAACAAATTGAATGTTATTTATTTATGGTATATATTTGGAGTTTTAATATATCAGTGTTGTAGAGACAACAGGTTAATGACGGGTTAATATGAAATGTAACTGATTCCACTCTCTAAATATCTTCTTAACAGTGATGGGTAGAACGTTCTTAACTCAAAAATGCAGACATTGTCCATGTTCTTTAAAATAAAATGTTGGACGATATCTTCCATACATGTTACCATTTTGCAACGCATTCATTGCATGTTTAGCTTGACTCATTTACAGTTAATTTAAACTTATTTATTTTACATCGATTGTAACGAAAGCTCTATGAACTAATTTGAATCACTCTCGATGTCTTCCTGAGTAGAACCAGTACTAAGCAATGCAGATAGTGTCTTACTCAGGGACATAACGCTTATGGCAATGGCGGGAATCGAACCCACGACTTTTGGATCATGGGTCCAACGTTCTACCACTAGACCACTGTGCTCCGCAGTTCGTCACTATGCTGTCCTCTTTGTTTGTGCGATGACCGGACATATTGTGGACCCTGTCATGACGTCTACCGAAAGCCTGATTGGACGGTAGCATTTAATGTTTGTCTTTAATCTGGTCTTGTTGTACCTTATCGGTTTGTTTTCTTGTTGCTCTGGCTTCTGCCAAGCCATTGAGTACTTTGTGGCTCTCTAGGCTTTTGTCCTTTTATATTATATATACATGATCATTGATATGTTTTACTTATATTGCCTATTAATGCTGCCTTTTTTCTTAGAGATTATAACCTGGCGGGGATATCTTTATTTACAACGTCCCGTTTATTGGGATGACGGTAGGGTAAGAGTGAAGTTTGGTGCACCCTAGAACCTGGTTTAAAAACCCAGCGGCCTGTTTTGACAATGCCCGGTCCAATGCGGTAGCCCTGTTGTCAACCCTTTTGTGTTTGTGATGTCTTGTCTTGACTTTTATTCATCTTAATAGATGTTCTTTGTGTGTTTATGGTTTTATCTGCTTTTAGTTCCCATTAACTGTAACATTAATATTCGTCATGCCTTGTACCATTTAAGTGTAAGAAGGTTCATATATAATTGACAATAATACAATAATAATACAACTTATATGTCGTGGATACATCATATATTTGGATAATAAATGTAACACTTGCATTTGAGAGTCGACCTGGTATGATACGTAACTGATTCAACTCTCAAAGTATTGGTTTTATTTTGGTGCGATGATGTTTGCCATTGACCAAGACACAGACGCAGGAATTGGTCTTCAAATCAAATATAAAGTTATTTCCCTTTAACTATAAACCAAAACAAAGCCAAATAAAATCTGACCTAATAACAGAAATAGTTGCGTACATAGCATATATTTATAATTTAATTTGATATTAATTAGTTGTATTCGTCTTTATTTCAACTTGTGAAATTCATGAGGCTATGAAATGAATTTGTGTACCATCGAAGTGAAAGAAAAGTCACTTACTTCGAAGGTGTTGTGATGATTTAATTAAACTTTTGTTAATGCTGAATGTGAGTTGTGGGGAGGGGAACTGATTTAACGTTACTGATCATTGCAGCTGGACTTTAACACGTTTGACATTACCCACCACGATACATATTTTAAGATTTTCGGAAATTGAAGAGTTTTCTTGTATTATCTATCCGGGTTGTGTTTAATAGATCAGGACAATTCAAATATATGTACATGCGCATATATTTGGAGATTTACTGTATAGATGTTGTAGAGTCAACAGGTACTTAATATGAAATGTAACTGACTTCATTCTATAAGTATTTGTTTGATTTTGGTGCTGATAATGCTAATTACAGATATAGTTCATACATAGCATCTGTTTGTAATATAATTTGTAATTAATTATTTATATTCTAGTTTATTTCAATTTGTTTCATTAGGATATGAATTTACATTTTGTACCATTTAATTGAAAAAAATCACCAAATTTGAAGGTTTTGTAATGTGTTTAATTAAACTTGTTCTGTTACTGCAGATTGTCTGTAAAAAAGTTGTGAGGAGGGGGGAAAGTAATGCAATCAACTGTGAAGTTTTTGTGATGCGTTTAATTAAACTTGTTCTATTAAGGCATATTGTCCTAAGTTTTGTGGAGGGGGACACATTTAACGTTACCGATAATCGCAGCTGGACTTTAACACGCTTGACATGATGACCATATATATGTTAAGCCTTTCGGAAGTTGAAGAGTATTTTGGTTTTATTTATCCAGGATGTGTTTACAAGATCAGGACCATTCACATATTGGTAATTTCTGTCATCAACAAATTGTGTCTTATTTTATTTGTATTAATGGTCAAATGAAATTTGACAATAGTACAATAATAAAAAGAAATATAAAAAGATCGGACAGGGAAACTAGCATTCATGGAGGACAGTTAACCACAAAACACAGAAACAAACATGCAAACAGACAAACAAGAAGGCAAAAGTAATAATCAAAGCAAACGACATCACAAACACAAAAGGGTTGACAATAGGGCTACCGCCTGTGAACGGTCAGTGGCAAAGTAGGCCACTGGGGGGGGGGGGGGTTTAAACCGGTTCTAGGGTGCACCAAACCTCACACTTACCCTACTGTCATCCCAATAAAACAGGACAGTGTAAATAAAGAAATCCCCGCCATGATCTAATATCAAACCAACAAGGCAGCATCAATAGGCAATATAAGTAAAACACAAACATGCTCGTGTAAATATAATACAAAAAAAAATAGCTTAGAAAGCCACAATGAAGGTACTCAATGACTTGGCAGAAGCCAGAGCAACAAGAGAATAAACCATTAAGGGCACGACAAGAAAGATCATAGACAAACATCAAACGCCACCGTCCCAATGGGCTTTAGGTAGGCGTCATCATAGGGTCCACAGCCTGTCCGGTCATCGTACAATTAAAGAGGAAAGCATAGTGGCGAACTGTAAAAGGGTCAACATCCAAGATGGCCGCCAGTGACGTCATGATACAAATTTTATTAGCGCTAGATCTCAAATACTTATAGTCGGATTTGAATACAACTTTCACAGATTGTACAGTTCATGATCTAGTTGTGCAAGAATGTAAAAACGTGTCTCTAGGTAATAACGTCTTGACGTCAGTGGCGTCATAATGTTATGAAAATCCTTTTCTTTTCACTGATTGCATTTTTGAAGTTGTTTTACTGTATAATCCATTAATGTCATTGTCTCAGGCGACGCTGACAGTTTTAACGTCATGACGTCATCCAAAATGGCCGCCAATGACGTAATTTAAGAAATATTGTAATCGCCATATCTCCTTCATTTATCATCGGAGTTTGATAAAACTTTCACAGTTTGTAGATATCAAAGTCTAGTTGTGCTATAATGTAGAATGTTGTCATGTCCTCATCAAAGATGGCCGCCAGTGACTTCATAAATGAATTCTTTGTTTTGTCTATATCTTCTATATACACCCCATAAGAAGTTGCTCAGTAGATATCAAAGTCTAGTTGTGCTATAATGTAGAATGTTGTCATGTCCTCATCAAAAATGGCCGCCAGTGACGTCATAAATGAACTCTTTGTTTTGTCTATATCTTCTTTATACACCCCATAAGAAGTTGCTCGGGGAACATCCCCATCCAAGTGGGGGTAATTAACAATGTCAAAATTAAAATCATCTCTCTTGTCATAGATTTTGCTAATTATTTCACCATTTTTAATCGAGAGATCTAAATCAAGAAAAGAAGCGTTATTATCAGATATATTAGCTTTATTAAGCTGAAGTTCTTAGGATAAATATTATCAACCATAGTTGGAAAGAAAGGGTTGTCAATATTCAGTATGTCATCCAGATACCGAGAGGTGTCATTAAAAGCTTCAATAACATCTGCCTGGGTATCTGGTGAAAGACTCAACATGAAATCTCTTTCACAGCAAAATAAAAACAAATCTGCGACAACTGGTGCACAGTTCGTACCCATAGGGATACCAACAATTTGTCTATAAACGGTGGTACCAAACCTGACGAAAATATTATATAATAGGAAGATGAGTGCTTCACAAACTTCATAGCAAGTCCACATAGTATAATTGTCTAAACTGCCGTTAGAAAAACAAATTATGTGCCGGGGGAAACGTCATACATTTAGATGTTAACGGTATCTGACATATTGGTGTTGAGGTGTACTTTTTATGATAAGTAACTGATTCCACTCCGAAAGTATTGGTTTTATGTATGTAGGTATAATGTTTGTCATTGACCTAGATACAGATGCAGATACAGATATTGGTCTTCAAATCAAATATAAAGTTAGCTCCCTTTAACTATCAAAACATTGTGTTATCAAAACTTAAGCAGTATAAAGTCTGATATAGTTTCAGTCGTTTTAAGACAAAATAAGAATAATCTCTCAATGCAATTTGAAAATAATTGTTTATATTAATTTAGTAATCTGTCGTATTTAGACAAGAAATGCAGATTGGTACGTACCGACTTAGTAGGTTTTGTAATGTGTTCAATAATAACTTTGTGATTAATACAAGTTTGAAATTATTTTCTAAAAAAAAGACGATTAAGGAACTTTGTGTCAGATAAAATTTTATTAATTCTAACTGGAGTATTCCACTTTAAAAGTTTATGTTTTATCGCATATACTTTTGGTCATTTACCCTAAATGAAATATGGATTTTGCTCTCTTTATCTTTTAAAAAGGCTTATCAAAACTTAAAATTAAAGGACTGGAGGAAATTTGGAAGTGATTGGTGTTGATCCAGATACAAGTGGCAATCTTCATACTGTGTTTCAGTTTCATATGTATTAAATTAAATTAATCATGCTACCTTTATGGTTTAATTATTTTTTATGACAATGCTTGGTTTGAAAACATTGACGACTGGGTGTTTATTGCTAAATTATAAGTATCAATTTAAAAGTAGTTTATATAGACGTTAAAAGGTGTACTTCACAAAACAAGAATTTACAAGCACTTAATAAATACTGAAAAGGGGATCCCTTGGAAGCAACAAACACAAATAAGAGATAAAAGCAGCAGAACCGGCCTTATTGAGTCTGTTCATGAGAGGTAATGTAAAGTGCAACACCTCTTACGCTTCCTAGCACCGGCTTAAACGATTTCCTACTTTAAAGCCACCCAGATCGGGCTTGATGATCCCGAAGGACCAGCAAGCAACAACACTACTGATTTGTAGTCGGGGCGACGTTTTACGGCCGCCACACAGCACTAAACACACGCTAGTTTGAATGTCAATAAATACTAAACAGGGGATCTTTGGAAGCAAGAACCACAAACAAGAGAAAAAAGCAGCAGACCCGGCCTTATTGAGTCTGTTCATGAGAGATAATGTCAACTGCAACACCTCTCACGCCTCGTAGCACCGGCTTAAGCGATATTCTACTTTAAAGCCACAAAGATCGGGCTTGATGATCCCAAAGGACCAGCAAGCAACAACACTTCTGACTTGTAATCGGGGCGACTTTTTACGGCCGCCACACAGCACTAAACAAACACTAGTGTGAATGTCAAAAAATACTGAAAAGGGGACCCCTTGGAAGCAAAAAACACAAACAAAAGATAAAAGCAGCATACTCGGCCTTATGTAGTCTGTTCATAAGAGGTAATGTATAGTGCAACACCTCTTACATCTCCTAGCACCGGCTTAAGCGATATTCTACTTAAAGTCAAAAGATCTGTCTTGATGATCCCAAAGGACTACTAAACATCATATGCATTACTATTAATGATTTCTACAACGAAAGCTAGCCTAGTCGTCTAGTGTTCGAGACCAACTATTCCATTGACAATAATTAAATCTTGATGGAGTCCTTTTTTGTTGTATTCTGTTCACTTTCAATCTTTTGCCCCTGTAATGTCATGAAGGTGTAGGTTGTTGGGAAAAGTTCTAGAACGCGGGACATGTATCGTGGTGCGCTTACCTGTGTTAAACTATAATTAGTCTTCCCGTAACTAGCTAGGTTAGATCTTGCTAAAGGCGTTGCACATCAAGACGAGTGAATATGGCAAGTTACACTGACATGTTTTCTGTACATTTATATTCATACCTTTTTTAATATGACTGGGCATGAGATCATAAAACAAGATTGGTCTTACTACCGATCCAATAGGGGATGGCGTGGTACAGTGGATATCATGGTGGACTTGAAAACGGAGGATCGTTGTTTAAACCTCACCGTCGCGACTGAGTTTCGCCAGTGTATTTGGGCAAGAAACATTCCCCTGGCCTCGTCCATCTGATGGGGATTTAAACTATACCTACTCTAAAATAAACCTTCTCATTATTTCTACCACCACGAAGTGCTGGAGACATAGTAATTTTGCTGTATCCATCCGTCTGTCACAAATGTTGTCACCGCTACTCCTCCTAAACCACTTGTTGGATTTCGACTAAAAGTGACAGTGCGTATCGCGTTTGTGTTCCGGTTCGATGGTTTTTGACAGAATTATGGCCCTTTGATATTTTAACTTTAAATTTGTTGTCGCCGCTACTCCTCCTAAACCGCAAGTTGGATTTCGATGAAACTTGGCAGGAAGCATCGGTATGATTTCTAGTTGTGCATATCGGGTTTGTGTTCCGGTTCAATGATTGTTTGAAGTTTTAAGTAAACCACTTTTTGGATTTCAACGCTTGGAAATAATAATTGGTATGATGTTTAGTTATGCTTATCCCGTGTGAGTTTCGGATCAATAATGTTTGACTGAGTTATGACCCTTTGACGTTTTAATTTAAATATGTTTTCGCCGCTACTCTTCCTTTACCGCCTGCTGGATTGGCATCAATAATATATTCCTATCAAAATCAGGCCGGTATGAATGACCTTGACTTACCTTTCGAACTAAGTTAACACTGAAGTTTTATTTTTATGACACATGTTCGCGCCACAGCGGTGTATGGGTGTCCTATGGAAACATTTTCTAGTTTTACTACTATCAAACTTACTCAGTATAGCTTATATAGTTTTGTTGAGTGGGGGAGACATCTTTTGTTCTCAAAAAACCTTCTAGTTGTATTTATGTCTATCCTCCGAGCATGTTAAAGAACCTTAGGAGTTTATTTTGTAAATAAGGGTATATCTGGTTTCCCCATTTCCTTCCTCTCTCTCTGGGGTTGCTCTAAATGACCACTACTGTGTTGATGAGCCATTCGACAACATTCAAAGTAACTGGTACATACGGAATCCTGTTAGGGCCATCGCGATCTCGCGTTTTCAATTTCGCGAGATTGCGAGATTGCGAAATAAATTTCGCATTCTCGTCCTATTCTACCTTAAAAACAACGCGAAGTTTGCAAGCCAAACATCGTGCAAACCTCGCGATTTTATCACGTTTTCATTTGGACGAGATTGCGAGAATGCGAAATAAATCTCGCATTCTCGCCGTATTCTACAATGAAAAAAACCGCGAGATTTGCAATCAAACTTCGTGCAAACCTCGCGATTTTATATCGGCATATTGTACAATGAACAAAATGCGAGGATTTTTAAATCAAACGTCGTGCAAACCTCGCGATTTTATTCTTATTAGATTACGAGAATAAGAAAATGTTTTCTTGTTTTTGCCCTCTGGTACATCGAAGAAAAAAACGCGAGGTTTGCTAACCCAAACTTCGCGTAATTCTCGCATTTTTTTCATCGTACAATAAGCCGATATAAAAGCGCGAGGTTTGCACGAAGTTTGATTTGCTAATCTCGAGTTTTTTTCATTGTAGAATATGGCGAGAATGCGAGATTTATTTCGCATTCTCGCGATCTCGTCCAAATGAAAACGTGATAAAATCGCGATGTTTGCACGAAGTTTGGCTTGCAAATCTCGCGTTTTTTTCAATGTAGAATAGGACGAGAATGCGAAATTTATTTTGCAATCTCGCAATCTCGCGAAATTGAAAACGCGAGATCGCGATGGCCCTAACAGGATTCCGTAGGTACATACTTTTCCCCCATAATGTTGGAGTCTGTTTGATAAGATGAAAGTTACTACTGTAGATTGTTTGGTCTGATGCTATATTTATGGAATTTTAGCAGAGTATTTTCATCAGTGAATTTATTAGTATATCATTAGAAACAAAACTGGCGCAATATGTATGTCTCAATTTAGCCCGTATCATCGATAATTGGTCTTGGATTCAAAAGTGTGTATTTTTTAAATAATTCAAGGCTCACAGATGATATAGATGAGTAATATAGGTGTTCTGAAATTCGTTAAAATATAAATGTTTACCTTCTTGAGAATAAATTTCATTTTATTTTTGCAAATGTGTTGAAATGGCTGTGTATATATGTTGTCTCGTCTTGGATTTCAAGTAAATGTTCATTTTCTTTTGAATTTTGTATTGAAAGTTGAAGTCGAATATTTGTGAATATTCTATAAACTTCCGTAAACGTGGAGTTCATCGAATGTTGGATTTCAAGTGGTCTCAAAATTGGTAAAGAAACGCGTTTTTTATTCACATTCATGCCTGCATGTCTGATTTACAATACAATGTATCAATTTGATTTCTATTTTTTGATATATTTATACATTTCACATTAGTTATTACATAACTCGCTACGTGGAAGGGTTATAAAGCCATGCTATATTTATCATATTAAACTAGTTTAATAAATATGCAAATAAGGCCGTATAATCGTTCGTTTAACGTTTTACTACAAGTGTTCTGTTTTACAAGCATTTTTTTTAATGTTTAAATTTTCTTGCGGTCATTTTGAAAATGGATGACCAATTTGAAAAACGATGACATGACATTGGCTCATATTCTTGTCATGTTCACCGTTAGAAAATTATTATCACAATTTGACTGTTTTGCCAAATGTCTCCGTTATTTCCTCCGCTATAATAGCGACACTGAGAACATACACTTATTTTAAATAAGTTATCCGATAAGTTCCCAATTGTAAACCATGCACTTGTAGAACCCACATTTTTGCTTCAGGTGTAGTAATTAAGATTACAATGCGTGGCGATTGACATGACCATATAAATGGGACTACAATTATTGTATAATGTATACGAAATGCCCAAACATAATAAGTGATAATAATACATGATTGCGTGTGAATGGTATATTGTTCGCAAGCTATACACGTCAATTGATCTTTTGTGTAAACTTGATATATTGATCAAGGGCCCTAATGTTTTGACTGTATTTATAACAAACTTCAATAATTTCAAATATAAATGCACCTCACATTAGCTAATACACAAATAAAGTATCTTCGGTCAAAACATATCAGAGCATGATCGTTTTGTTTAAAGTAACTAACCCGCCAAAATAACAGCAAAATTGCACTACAAAACCTAGTATCAAAACTATCTAGGTGTTCAGGTCATATACTTATGTATCTTTGCCGATTAAAAGTAATGGTTTATTAACGGGTTTTGAAAAAACATTATTGAATATGCGTAAAATGAATTATGAGTTTAACTCTTATTTCGACGCTGCTGTTTCGGGGTTTGCCCTCGCTGGTTTTACCCGTTTATATTGTGTCTAAAGAGTTTTGATTCTCAACATATGATAGATAACTTTATTTCCAAATTCCAATAGGCTTAAAAGCCCGAGAGGATACAGCATAAAGTTTCACAAAACATGGCAACAGCGAAGGATTTTACAAACAATAAACAGTTAATCTGAGACAGTCATAGCAAACTGCACTTACACAGGCACGCAGGCACGCACGCAGGCAGGCAGGCACGCGCGCACTCACGCACGCACTCACGCAAATACACACACACGCACTCACTCACGCACTCACGCACACACTCACGCGCTCACAAATGTCCTCACACACATGTCATATAAGATAATATGCTATCATTCGTTAAGTGGACTTGAACATACATTCGGTAAAATAAATACCTATATTTACTATTTTCTATATAAAATGTATATATGTTTCGTTTCGTAATTTAAATGCTTTTAAAACAAAGGTACAAAGCTTGCGAATATATGTGAATTTTGTTTTAAAATTTTAGAACTGTGCTCGGGCTGCTCTCTCTATTTTATGATCAAAAACTTACACACAAAGGTTCAAAATCTATAAAATAGGACAATATTACTAAAACCTATAAATCGTATATCAACATGTACTTTTCTGTGATCTCTTCCTAAAATGCGATAGAATTTACACCTGGTAAGGATAAACAAAATATGCAATGGAAAGTCCTCTAAAAAGTAGAAATAGTACTTACATATGTGTGCTTACAACTGTGACCCGGATCGCCGGTAGCCAGTCGTATTGCAACCGGTGATCCAGTCAAGCCGGGCTGAGAGCAACTGCTCACCGGTCCTCCGCTAGCACTGGACAGTGGTTTCTCAACAATTATACAATATATATAGAACTATGACACATACTATATACATCAATCGATTCCTACTACAGAGCCGAACATGCTGATACCCAAATTTATCAGGCACATACTTTAGAACTATAGTTTGGGTACGTTAAACAATTCCAGTCGACGGAAAATCAGACGATGACATTGACGTAAGCGTTTGTCAAGGTTGACAGTATTATTTCAAAGAATGCATAAAAGTTAAGATAATAAACATGGTTTAATATAAAATCTATGAAAGTTCATGATAATAAGAGTTCGTCTGTTTTATGACAATAACATGGGATTAATTTAAGGGGTATAATTTTACAACCGTGCCTTGACCGGTGACAGAAACTGAAATCAAAAATGGCGGACAGCTCACAAAACAAAATGATCTAAGATTTCATAATTGAGATACGAGGGGCATTCGAAAAGTTTTGGGACTGGCCTCGTAAAATAAAACATAATATGTTTACGGTCAAATATTGTATTTAATCTTTCAAAGTATTCGCCCTTAACAAGAATACACTTTTTTAAACGCGATATCCATGACGGTAAAGCCGCAGAGTAGTCTCCCCTTGGTATACCCTTCAGACACTGATGTACCGCACTGCCAACGACGCTTCTCGAGTTATAACGACGTCCAGCGAGCATCTTTTTCAGCTTGGGAAACAGAAAAATGTCACATGGACTAAGCTCCGGCGAGTAGGGTGGGTGTTGAAGCTGTATAACATGTTCATCTCGAAGAAATTACAGTACTATAGCACTTTTGTGGGAAGATGCATTGTTATGTATGAGATGTATGCCCTTTAAACCAGTCCTTAGACGAAGTTTAACATAGTGATTTTTACTGATTTTAAGACCTTGTCCCTATAAAACTTTCCCTTAACAGATGTTCCTGCAGCACTAGCTATCTGCAGAATTGGACCCTTTGAGTTGAAGAAAATAGAATAGAGAACCTTCTTCGCACGTTTTTTATCTTTTGGCAATTACGGGTCTTTCTTGCCCTTTTCTCAGCCATTGTTTATTATTAATCCGTCGTTGAGGTTCAAAATAATATATCCATGTCTCATCACATGTTATGAGCTCATTTAACCTCCTTTGATCTGCAGTTCCATATTTTTCTTTATAGCATTTCACTCGTTGTGCCCTTTGCTCTTTGGTCAATAGATGGGGTACCCACCGTGCATATACGTTGTCTAATTTTAAATGCTTCGTTAAAAACTTTTGAAATAGATCTTTTGTAATTAAAGGGACACATGGCAGTCTTGAAGTGTACATCTAGCACTTAAATTAGAATCTCGAAAAATGTTTTGCTGTATTTAGCGGTACTCGTCTGATAAAGCAAATGTCACTGGTCTAGCCTGGTCAAGTAAGATTCATTGGGTTGACGAGTGCATTAAAAATATCCGCATGACGGATATATTTATATGAGAACTGAACACTTATTTTTCTGTTGCCTGCTTTGCATGGCAGACACTTATGGATCACTCTGTCCGTCGTCGTTGTCCGTCCGTCATGCTTTAACCTGCAACCTAACCTTGATCATAAATTGAAAAGTATTTTAATTATGTTCATGAAACTTCACACACATCTTGATCTCAATGAATGTTGTTACACATTTGCAATAACTCAGACTTTCATTTTGGCAGGGTTATGCCATATGTATAAGCCTAACCTGCAACCTAACCTTAGAAATAAGCAGACAGCACTTTCAGTAGGCGAAGCAAGTGTTCCACGGAACACACTTCTAGTTCAATGTAGACTTAGTGACCGCTTCCCACTAATTACAGTCTGGAAACTGATATTTCCATGTCTATACTAGTTTGACATATTAAGCCGTTATATATTTGTTTGTCAAGTGCCGGTGAAGTGGATAGGGCGGTGCGCTTAAAAGCACAGGAACCGGGTTCAAGCCTTAAAGGCGCCACTGAGTTTCCTCAGTTTGTTCGTCATTTCCAATTAGACTCGTCCATTGTAAGGGACATAAATCCTCCAATCCGAAGTTTATTCATCGAAGTCTATTCTCCGAGCACGTATCCAGATTCAATGAGAAACCTACCCTGACCAGATCCGCCTTTTTATTATTTTATTGGTGGGTTGGGTGGAGGTGGTGGCGGGCTGGAGGTACCGGTGAGGGATAGCCAAATAAATTGGACAGCAGCTTTCTTTTAGTATTTTGACGTTAAATATAAAACCGGTTTAAACCCCCAGTGGCCTACTTTGCCACTGACCGTTCCAAGGCGGTAGCCCTATTGTCTACCCTTTTGTGTTTGTGATGTCGTTTGCATTTATTATTACTTTTGCCTTCTTGTTTGTCTGTTTGCGTGTTTGTTTCCGTGTTTTGTGGTTGACTGTCCTCCTTGAATGCTACTTTCCCTGTCCGATATTTTTATATTTCTTCATATGGTGATGCTCGCCAATAAAAAAATAATGACGAAAAATGGCCAGTTGAGATCCATAATTCCAGATCAAATTGGCCATCAAAATGCACACCGAGAAATTGAACAGCGGTTGATCTTTTTAAATATAGGCTACTTTTCAGACTTTAGTGTGAGTGCAATATTACCCCCTTCACCGAATATCGAATACGCACTTGTAGACGTTCACTGACTGACACCCGTTATATTTTTTGACCGACAGTGCCGAGTCGAACATTTTATCGTTTTAGTGTGTAATTTTGATAAAGAAATACCATGATTTTCATAACATGTAGTACACGTCATGTACTATTTAAGTTTAAACAACATATTTTTAGTATCTCCTTGTATTTCATTGTAAAAGATCACAAGTGTTACTATTTTTAAACGCATTTTAACAATGGCATCTCTATTTCCTCTCGCTTCGAAATTTTAAATCGGCAATTTCTCGTGCGTAAAACTTCTAAAAGTCAATACAACTGAAGACGATGAAACTTAAAGGAGAACTGAAATTGTATTCATGTAAAATTGTTACAATCTTCCAGATTATGTCTTTTAAAAAAAGAAGAAAATAGCGGCAGTTTCACTTTTTTTGACGCTGACGGAAAATTACGTACTACTTACGTTATCATGTGTTGCTATGAAAAGTAGTCGGCGGAGGTAAATAACCACTCTGTTTCCAGCCTGTATATTGATCATGATGATTGTAACACTGTTTCGATACAGGTTTAAAGAATTAATTCCACTCCTGTAAATAATCCATAGATCTATGTGCGTACTGTACATCCCTTTCGTCAGCATAATTTGACCTTTGAATACACAACGTGTGTGAGCTATTTTTAGAACATCGTTTGGATACAACAGTTCAATTCAATTCACAATTAATTTTCAGTGACAGTGTATTTATCCAGGGACAAGTGGCAATGTGGAGGATCACGTGGTTTCAAAATGGCGCAACAGACGGAAAAACATCCCGCTTCGAAGTAAGATTTTCTTTATATTTTCTTTATTACTTATGCATTTTCATGTTATATAGCGCAAAGTATGCGGAATTTGCTGCATTTTGTTCCATAACTTTGATTGTAGATGAATGTTCTATTGATTTTTGTTTAATCCGCCCCCATTTCCGAAATGCAATTTTTTGAGTCGGGTCTCGTAAACTGAAATTAAGAGGTTTCCATGATTTTCGTCTTAAAATGTACTCATTTGCATCCGTTCAAGTCCCGAAACTTTACTTTATAAACAAAAAAGTCATATCTACCATCATGTGCTACAGTGAAAACAATTATGGGATTTCGAAAATGATCTCGAACACTTGCGGCGTGACAAGCGATCTCGTGCATTTGTACATTAATTTTGTATTATTTTGTGCGCTCACGGTTTATACTGTGTATGTACATTTCTGGTCATTTTAGGTGCCAATGGTAGTTTCTATGTGGCGTACAAGCAGCATACGAGTAACATTATGGGAAAGATTTTTCTCAATACTTTACTTACTATTTCAACTATATAATTATTAAGCTGGATTGTAAGTCAGAAATAAATTGGTTTCACGAAGTATATGCCTTAAATATCATGAGAACGCAGCCCAAGTGCGCGGCTGACTATATAACGGTGAAGGTAATGCGGCATACTAGGTGTGTGTGTGTGTGTGTGTGTGTGTGTGTGTGTGTGATTCTAAGGATTATAGTCCCTCCGTCTATTTGAATATCAGAGAATCCCGGTACGCCCAGGCATTATGTGACAAAATGACATTCATCTACCTAAAGATCACTTGTTCACTTATACCTCAACGTGATACATTAAAAGGAAGTTGTTCTGCACTCTGAATTGATTGTTTTCTCAGACCCCACCAAACTGATCACCCCGAGTACCTAAGCCAAGCGAGTATACACATAACACCATAGGCCTACAATAATAACTTGGTCACATCCTGTTCTTTTACACAGTTATGTCATTAAACTGTTGACGTTATTAACGTCATTGTGGATAATTATGAGATATCTTTCCCCTACGGAATCCTGTTAGTGCCATCAACTTTTCGACCTGATGTTCACACGAAAAGTCGAAGAGTTGAAACTTAGTACTAAATTTCGACTCTTCGCCCTGAAGATTTCAAACGACAACAAATTTGAAATTTTTGTGCGATAATTATCACGATAATTATCAAACTCATCTGCTAATTATAAACTATAGTTTCAAATTGTCGATTCGAACCTGTAAACTATAAGCGCATAAAGTAAAAAAAAATAATATTAAGTTTCGACTTTTCGTGGTAGGAATACATTTCAGTAGGATGATTTATCAGGAGCGATATATACGGTCTAAACGTTATTTACACACCGAGTGAAAATGGCGGATGTTGCCAACTTATCCGATATCAATATATCTCTCAAAGGAATACAGGAAGTAAATCACTATGGTATTCATGCCTAGTGTCGTCGAAAGGAATAACAAACTATATAATCCCTAATCCTTGAGTGGGGTTTATGGCGGGCAGCTGACTGGCCCTAGGCTGGGTGTTTTTCTGTGCCGCCGCCATTTTGAATAGCCTATGAAAGAGTGAAATGCAGGTACCAACTTTCAAAACGGTCACGAAAAATGTATATTCACGAAATTAAGAGAAACTTTCAGAAAAGGTAGAACAGCTAATGCTCTTCGACTCCTGCCAATTTCAACAATATTTAAGAATATGCATTTGTACCCGTCTTGAAACATTGGTAATTTCGAAGAAAACAAAAACGTTTTTTTACGATTTTCGCATTTGTACCGCGGTTTCCGAATAAGATATCTTTTTAAAACCTGTCAACATGATTGTTTGACGAATCTCCGACATAATAACTTACTTCTGATATGATTTATTTTCTTTGTCATTCAGTATAAGCTTTAAACTAGTTTTTTTTAAAAGAGTACTATAAATTTCGCGCATCTGCGCGTGCTTGCAAACTGGGAACTACGTTGCCTCCAACATTAATAATTTGATTTCACCAAAGTTTTCGACACTGTTTGGCGCTCTGGTCTATTTAAATAATTATTGGAATTAGTTATTGGAGGGAAATTCTACAATGTTGTAAAATACATGTATTCTAATTCTAAGTTTGTTTGAAGGAACGACTTCCGGTGTAAACAACAGCAAATTTATCGAAGGGAAAAAAACCCCTGATTGATCGCTGTAGGAAGGCCAATTTGAACTAGGCAAACAGATTTGTGACAGTTATCGTCACTATTGAACATGGTATTTACCACTGTGAAATTTGAATTGCATTTTCTAACAGTTTATTGAACATTTTCTTGAACGTGAGATTGCAGTGGGTGGGGTGGGTGCCCTACTTCAAGAAAACAAGCACCTGCTATATCAATAACATTTAGTCACGCACGGCTAGGCATCAGTTTTGAACTATAAATTACTATTGGTAAAAGTAGATAATTGCCTTCATATTAGCTAGACGTACGATACGTTGCATTGTACTGAGCAATTAACGGTCACCTTGTCACGTGTTCGGCTTCGGTATACATTGTGTACGCGCTCACGTTTTATAATGTATATATCAAAGTACTGAAACTACCTTAACATTTCGTTGTCTCTACATTCTACAACAATGGACGATTCGGTTATTTGTCATGAACATAAAAACAGTCAGCATAGAAGATTGGCAGTCAATGAAAAACTTACCACAATGGCCACAAAACAAGAGGCCAACTCCATTAGTAGCTACGACTCTGATGATATGTCGCATGTTTATGAAATGAGGCAAGTGTTGTTCTTGGATCTGGATAGTAACCTCAAGAACTAACCAAACGACCTATACATCGACTGTCGCAGGATGACCCTAGTGGTTGGGGCTAACTCAGGAAAGAATCAATGACGGTGAATGCATTTACATAAGTTTAATGCAACTTTTAAAATATGATAAATATATATACAATTATCTAAGAAAAACAAGCGAATACACAGATGAAATATGAAAAGAATGTTCTCATGAACGTTTAAGACGTTCTTAGTATTATCACTAATACTGAAATGTGTCGACTGATTATATACGACACTAAAGTGTTGTTAAAGTTATAACAATGTTGATCTGTGATGCGCGAGAGCTCATGATTATGATGATGCGCAAATCCAATGGGTGATTGTCATGAAATGCCTTCTATAAGGGTTGATGACGCGATATGGATGATGATTAACCTCCACTGAGGTTGTGGATGATGTTCCACCAGTAACGACTGATAACGGGCCCACCTCGTGTCCCGGGGGTTGTCGCTACTAGAACCTGGCCATGCTTCGCAGGTACGGGGACCGTCTCCACCGCTCTTAACGTTATGCGTGGAAGCTTAGCTCCACTCCGGAAGGCTTATATCCAAACCTGGATGGCTTATATCCAAACCTGGATGGCTTATATACAAACATGGATGGCTTATATCCAAACCTGGATGGCTTAGGCTGTAATTTTACATACGTTTTAGATGTCGGTTGATAAACATAACACTCTTGCATAATTATCATTACCCAAACAAATCATTATTTAATAAATATATGTAAGCTGTACTGATGATGAGTAGTAATGTATACATATTCTACAACGCCATTTATACGCCATGTACGTCGCTGTTAACCAATGCCACTGATACATGTAATATACAACGTTATCAAATCACTCGTATATTACACTCACTGAGTTATGCATGCACACATGTATGTCAATTAATGCCCATATTATACAACGCTATGTATACGCGTCGAACATTTATACTAGTCACTCATCTCATTGTTAACTAATGTTAACAATTGTGTATTACAATTACTGAGTTATACGCCAACGTTAACTAATGCACCTATTATCCACTGTTATCAAATTAATATTGTTTTACAATTAATGATCAATTACAATAATTACATCTAATAAAGTAACTTCAAAATCATATGCTAGTCTCAAGTTAATGTTTGAGAAACATCAAAGCTAACCGGATGTCGTAACGCCAGCCAAGATGGCGCCGCCCACTGAATACAAATGTACGTTAAAAGTTAATAAAATAAATACTGACCACATATTGCCTGTGAATTTCGCCGTCCAAATCCTGCTCCAAACAAAGTAACTATCAAGCAATCCCGACCAAAACTAGAAGAATATGGATTTTATAGCAAACGTTACGCCCAAACCATCATTTCCCCCGTTCAGTCCGTGACAAACGTGACTAAATCTGCAGTATTGAATCTACACGAAAGAACCCCTACACAACTTTGCCTTTTAAGGAGATATACCTATAATTTTATATGCATTAGCACAGAACTAAACTTATTAGACGGCCTTCCGGACGCCCTCTTGCGGCCACTTAAAATGTGCACGCTTTTCCGAGTTACCTGAATAAATCATGGATATTGTGAATTGGTTTCAACTAAACAATGAATTATTAGGGTGTAACTAACAGGTGCTTACAAGTGCTATGTGCGACCAATACGCTCTACCCGTGACATTTTGTGACAACATCTCCCCACTTAAAGAAAGTGCTACACTTTTAAAATTCAACAAAATGATAATTAATATTTACACGTTAATAAACTATTAATTATTCCGAGCAAATGAGCGGCAAAACGTACAAGCTGATCGCTCAATCGCTTGAGTATGTTAAATATTACTACCGAGGAATGCAACCTTCAGCCAGTACAACGACCGTCTTCCGGAAAACATCCACTGCAGTTATAACCTAACTATAATATGTAATTACAATTTCAACACTATTCTACAATTGTACACTACACTGTCGTAGCATATACTACTATTGTACAATACCCTTGAATACACTATTATACTATTGTATTAAACCTGTCATTATGTGCGGCGACTTAAGTAGTCTGCCCAATATTGTCCTTTCCGCGGTCTATTACACAGACTCTACTGTTACGAATAACACTACTTCCTGCAACTACCAGAACTCCAACTTTACACTGCATCCATCGAAATACCAGTATACTGTTTGCGAAATGGAGTAGGGTCTTCCGTTTCCCTAATCGGCTTTGCTAAAGTGTGCGTAAAGCTACACTGCATAACATCTGTTGGTCTCGACTTATCGGACAGAACAGTACTACACTCAGAGTGTAAACGACCTACCTCTCGTTTCTCTACTACACTAAGCATGCCCGATATGTCTACATCGGCTGCTGTCTCCTTACCTACACTAGTGGAAAAATACATGGGACGAGAGTCCTCACTACTGCCTTCCTCACTATCCTCAATAACTACATTCAATACCCCTTGGTGCACATCATCGGTTCTACTGATATACTCTTTCAGCATATTCGCATGAGAGGTCTTTAACTTTCCGTTTATCTCGATACGATAATCCATAGTGTTCACTATCCCTCTAACGTAAAACGGACCTTTCCATTGTAATAACAGCTTGTTATTGTCGGTCGGGAGTAACAGTAACACCTAGTCATCTATCTTAAATTTCCTAGCTCTAGCTTTCTGGTCATAGTACCGTTTGTACTTGGTACTTGCCTTGACTAACTGACTTTGAGCTATCTTACAAGTCTCCTCTAGTTTCTCCTTCAGATCTAAAACATACTGATATGTAGTCGTAACCTCATCACTATCTACTTCACCTGCCCACATCTCTCTAAGAATCCTCATGGGACCTCTAACTGATCTACCGTACAATAACTCAAACGGAAAAAATCCTAAACTCTCTTGTGGAACCTCTCTAAATGCAAACAGCAAAGCATTGAGATACTTGTCCCAATCTTTGGGTCTCTCTGTACACATACGCCGTAACATTTGCTTTAACGTCCCGTTAAATCGTTCGACTAACCCGTTACACATAAGGTGATACGGTGTTATCATGATTTGACGCAAAGACAATAACCTGCTAACTTCAGCCATAAGTTCTGACGTAAACTGTGACCCACAATCAGTCAGCATTTCCTCTGGTACACCTAGCCTACTGAACATATCAACTAATGCCTCAGCTGCTTCTCTCTCAGTTTCAATTGAGGGCAATGCTACTGCCTCCGGATATCTAGTTGCATAGTCTACCATGGTTAAAATGTACCTATTTTTCCTATCCGACACTGGATAAATTGGTCCAACTATGTCTACGGCTACCCGCTTAAATGGTGTATCTATCAGTGGCATCTGACCTAAATGTACTTTGGTCACTCGACCTTTTCGTACTGTCCTTTGGCATACATCGCAGGACCTACAATACCTAGTCACATCTCCACTAACGCCTGGCCAATAAAATTCTGCCAATACTCTATCTGACGTTTTCTTTACGCGTAAATGACCTCCCATAATCGACTCATGAGCTACCTTAAGCACTGTCGTTCTATACTGGGTAGGTACCACTAATTGGTGAAACTGTCTACCACCACTATCTTCAAATTCTCTGTACAATAATCTATTCTTATGTACAAACTTACAACTACCGGACTCTTTACACTTCTTCACTACACCATCCTTGGCCTTCACTTTACAAGGACATAATGACTCGTCTTGAGTTTGTGCTTCTATAAACTCCACTTCTACTCCGCCTCTGTAGTCCCTTTAAAGAAAGGTGTATCTACATCTATTCTCGCTATTGGCACATTCTCTACCGACTTATTCAATAACATACACGGTGACTGTTTACCTACCAACTGGTCATCCGTAATAAACTACGCCTAACTACCACACCTGTACAACCTGTATCCCTCATTACAATTACGTCCGTGCCATTCACTCTACCATCTGCCGTTGGAAGATTTGCATACGTAAAGAGGCATGTTCCGATCTTCGCCATTACGCCATCCGCTTTAACACAACAGCTACTACTCTCAGTTTTAATAACCGGACTATTACTACCTCTGCCTCTACCTTTACCTCGGTTTTGACCACCTCTACCTCTACCGAAATTCCATGGATTGTTTGACTACCAACATTGTTGTCCCCTCTACTATTGTCACTAAAATTGTCTACAACAGCGGATACATTCACCGCTTTCCTACACTCATGTGAAGCATGATCCCATTACAGTGACGACAACGAATAAAAGGTCTACCTATGTTGTTACCACTATTGCTACCTCCTCTAGCACCCATCGAACTACCTCCACCTCTATAGTTTCCACTCTGGACTTTTTGTTTATTACTATGATCGTCCCCTTGCCTATCTCTAAAAGTTCTTTTTTTCGACACTGCATTATGAGCTCCACCTCTAGCTTCGGCAAACTGATCTGCTTGTGTTGCCATTTCTTCTACACTAGCTAATTTTCTTTCTTTCAGAAATAAGAACAGATCTCTACTATAAACATTGAATAGCTGGTCCCGCAATAAGAAATCTATCAGACCTCGATAAGTCTGAGCTACCTTCCCTCTAACCACCTATCTAAGTAATTTCTAGACCTACTAATGAACTGAATAAATGACTCGCCTTTCTCAGGTAAACAAGCTCTAAACCGCTTTCTAAAACTTTCTTCAGTTAACTCAAATATCGTTAGCAGAGCATCCTTTAACTTGTCATAGTCAAGAGAATCTACACTAGGTAATCTAGAAAATACATCTAAGGCCTTGCCTCTCAATAACGCACTTAAATGAACTGCCCACTTATCTTTGGTCCATTCCTGTAACTCAGCATAACGTTCAAACCGTAACAAGTAACTGTCCATGTTATCTTTGTCAGCACCAACGTATGGTAACTTCGGACCTTTTAACTTCCCAGAAAAACTATTTTTCCCTACAATTTTACTGTCCTTACTATCTGTATTAGCTGCTTCCAGCTCTAAAGCTAACTTATGATCAAAAGCTGCTTTCTCCATCTCCATCTCTATCTTAGCCTTAGCTAGTCTACCATCTGTTTCGAACATCTCATGTTCTAACTCTTGCTTCTCCCTTACTATTCTATTTTCATCATCTCGCTTCTCTTTAGCTAACCTACCTTCTTCGTCTAGCTTCTCTTTAGCTAATCTACCTTCTAATTCTAGCTTCTCTTTAGCTAATCTACTTTCTAATTCTATATTCTCTGTGGCTAGTCTACTTTCAAATTCTAACCTATCTTTCTCAGCATCTAGCTTCTCTTTAGCTAATCTACTTTCTTCATCTCGTTTCTCTTTAACTAATCTACTTTCTTCATCTCTTTCCTGCTTCAGTTAACTCAAATATCGTTAGCAGAGCATCCTTTAACTTGTCATAGTCAAGAGAATCTACACTAGGTAATCTAGAGAATACATCTAAGGCCTTGCCTCTCAATAACGCACTTAAATGAACTGCCCACTTATCTTTGGTCCATTCCTGTAACTCAGCATAACGTTCAACCCGTAACAAGTAACTGTCCATGTTATCTTTGTCAGCACCAACGTATGGTAACTTCGGACCTTTTAACTTCCCAGAAAAACTATTTTTCCCTACAATTTTACTGTCCTTACTATCTGTATTAGCTGCTTCCAGCTCTAAAGCTAACTTATGATCAAACGCTGCTTTCTCCATCTCCATCTCTATCTTAGCCTTAGCTAGTCTACCATCTGTTTCGAACCTCTCATGTTCTAACTCTTGCTTCTCCCTTACTATTCTATTTTCATCATCTCGCTTCTCTTTAGCTAACCTTCCTTCTTCGTCTAGCTTCTCTTTAGCTAATCGACCTTCTAATTCTAGCTTCTCTTTAGCTAATCTACTGTCTAATTCTATATTCTCTGTGGCTAGTCTACTTTCGAATTCTAACCTATCTTTCTCAGCATCTAGCTTCTCTTTAGCTAATCTACTTTCTTCATCTCGTTTCTCTTTAACTAATCTACTTTCTTCATCTCTTTCCTGCTTTGCTAATTCTCTTTCCTTAAGTCTAAATTCCCTTTCCCTAGCCTGTTCGTCTTTAACAAAGATTCTAAGCTCCTCTCCAGTATACCCTAACTCCTTTACCCATATCCGTAAGTTCCTTTATTGACGTCATGGTTATAGACATTGTGGAATACTCACCACAATAACTACAATACACAAGTCACTAATAATTCTACTCTACTAACTACTAATAGTAAGTCACTGTGTCCTCAGTAAATACCTGGGCATCATCATAGGAAAAGTTACATACACATTTGCGGTAGCGCTAACTACTAACGGTTATGTATAGATAGTATCTAGCTTCCACCAAACATATACACTACATAAAATATCTATATTTGATATTGGACATAAACCTTACACAATCATAGAAATGTGTATAGCATGTACATGTATATTTACTTCTCCCATCAATATAATATGCTCGAGTGTCACAAAAGAGTAGAACGTCTTGCTCGCCAACCTCACTGGAAACTATTGGTATATCAAGGGAGGTAAATTAAACACCCAATTATGGAGCAAAAAGTGCCTCAGACCCAATCGTGTAGACCACTGCGACCTCGCGTCAAGGAAAGAACGTACAAAACAACAGTTTGGACTCACCCTACCCTTGTCATGTCTTGACTTGTCTTCCAAGCTGTGGCCGTGATCGTCTACAGTAGCCTTGATGGATCAGAGGGTGGTACACAATTCTAAAATAATAAGTATAGATTTAGTATATCATAATAAAGATCACTTATTGATTCTTTCCCTCCGTAGTTGCCCAAAATCTCACTACTCTGAAAACTAGTTGTCGCAGGATGACCCTAGTGGTTGGGGCTAACTCAGGAAAGAATCAATGACGGTGAATGCATTTACATAAGTTTAATGCAACTTTTAAAATAATATAAATATATATACAATTATCTAAAATAAACAAGCAAATACACAGCTGAAATATGAAAAGAATGTTCTCATGAACATTTAAGACGTTTTTAGTATTATCACAAATACTGAAATGTGTCGACTGATTATATACGACACTAAAGTGTTGTTAAAGTTATAACAATGTTGATCTATGACTGTGATGCGCAAGAGCTCATGAATATGACGATGCGCGAATCCAATGGGTGATTGTCATGAAATGCCTTCTATAAGGGTTGATGACGCGATATGTATGATGATTAACCTCCACTGAGGCTGTGGATGATGTTCCTCCAGTGAGGACTGATAACGGGCCCACCTCGTGTCCCGGGTTTTTTCGCTACTAGAATCTGGCATACTGCGCAGGTACGGGGACCGTCTCCACCACTCTTAACGTTATGCGTGGAAGCTTAGCTCCACTCCGGAAGGCTTATATCCAAACCTGGATGGCTTATATCCAAACCTGGATGGCTTATATCCAAACCTGGATGGCTTAGGCTGTAATTATACATACGTTTTAGATGTCGGTTGATAAACATAACACTCTTGCATAATTATCATTACCCAAACAAATCATTATTTAATAAATATATGTAAGCTGTACTAATGATGAGTAGCAACGCCATATATACGCCATGTACGTCGCTGTTAACCAATGCCCCTAATACATGTAATATACAACGTTATCAAATCACTCGTATATTACACTCACTGAGTTATGCATGCACACATGTATGTCACCTAATGCCCATATTATACAACGCTATGTATACGCGTCGAACATTTATACTAGTCACTCATCTCATTGTTAACTAATGTTAACAATCGTGTATTACAATCACTGAGTTATACGCCAACGTTAACTAATGTACCTATTATCCGCTGTTATCAAATTGATATTGTTTTACAATTAATGATCAATTACAATAATTACATCTAATAAAGTAACTTCAAAATCATATGCTAGTCTCAAGTTAATGTTTGAGAAACATCAAAGCTAACCGGATGTCGTAACCGCCAACCAAGATGGCGCCGCCCACTGAATACAAATGTACGATAAAAGTTAATAAAATAAATACTGACCACATATTGCCTGTGAATTTCGCCGTCCAACTCCTGCTCCAAACAAAGCAACTATCAAGCAATCCCGGCCAAAACTAGAAGACAATGGATTTTATAGCAAACGTTACGCCCAAACCATTATTTTCCCCGTTCAGTCCGTGACAAACGTGGCTAAATCTGCAGTATTGAATCTACACGAAAGGAACCCTACACAACTTTGCCTTTTAAGGAGATAGACCTATAAGTTTAGATGCATTAGCACAAAACTAAACTTATTAGACGGCCCTTCCATCACGCCCTCTTGCGGCCACTTACAATGTGCACGCTTTTCCTAGTTACCTGAATATATCATGGATATTGTGAATTGGTTTCAACTAAACAATGAATTAGGGTGTAACTAACAGGTGCTTACAAGTGCTATGTGCGATCAATACGCTCTACCCGTGACATTTTGTGACATCGACGAATTGCTATCGCTTTTTATTTATGAACGATCTCGCATTGACGACTATCGACACATACTCGCTGACAGAGCTAGAGCATTGTCCGACTGTCCTACTGTCCTACTGCTCGTCTAATTGTACGAAAAAACACTGAATCGACGACAAAGGCGTGGAAATATGCGCAAGATTGCTACGTCCTACATATGTTTCTATGCGGCGAACGATCAAGTTCGATTAAATCCGTGTTTTCTAGTGCACCTAACGCTACACTGAATGATTCAACGTTTCAAGTGGACACAACGAGAAAAGATAATATCGAACCTGAACAAACGCTGCATTCTAAGTTTGCAGTGCCAGATGTTGCAGCATCTTTAATAAGAATTCAGTCAGACATACATGCCATGTTTGCTATACTTTCCGAAAATTCAAAGTGCCTGAAAGATATTATGGATCTGGTTAAGCCATTGGCTGTAACTTATCGCACGATTCACGGTACAGTAAACGCAATAAAATCTGATGTAAGCAATAGTGATGTTTCTTACAAGGTTAACGCCCTGCAAAATGATATGACAAAAGTTATGTCAAGTCTAGACAAAATGGAGAGCACGCTTGAAACCACGTCTTCACAAAAGTATGCTTCTACCCTAATCGACGAACGTGAAACGTCCTCTGGCAAAAAGCTCGACTACGCGTCTGCTTTGAAAAACGGTGCCCCAATCAACCGCGCATCTAATGATCTCATCTCAAAGCACTCAGACAATACGATGGTCAAATTAACTGCAATCACACCAACGGCTAGAAAGATTATATCTAACGCTGACAGAGCCAAGCATTTGAAAGTTCTTAACCTAATAATAAACACGCTACACCAGTGACAGCCAGAGTAACAGAAAGAGTTTTTAAAGACTCGATTATAGATTCACAAATTGCTGCTAAGAACTCAACGACGATTGAATCCTAAAATCGATCATCCATACCAAAAACAGCCGAGTCAAACATACCTCGTCCACTTACAAGCTCTGCTCGTGAAGACACAGAACGCAAACTTACTACTCAGACTCATTCTGAGTTTATACAAAAACAGTCTGGGAATTTCAACGATAACTTACCTCAGTTTCAACCTAAATCGCAACCCGATTCCTCAAATGTGGTGAGTGAATGGAATGATGGCATACATAGCACTCTACAAGTAATATTGACTCTGAGAATCGATCCGTATATTTGAATATAGGAAAGTCTAATGATCCTTGCACAGCCAAATCGGACAGGCATCAGCGCTCTTCTCAAAACTCTAATATGCTCAAAGCTGCTCCTCCAATTAGTAGGAGCTCGAGTTTGCATAATAATGATGTTGCGTCAGCTGATGAGAATACCCCGATGCGCGACCGATTCAAGCTGTACGAAGGAAAAACATTACAACATACTATATTTCTAATATTGATCCAAGTTCGATCGAAGATGGTCTATATGAGTTTTTGTATGACAAAGGTATACGTGTGACGCAAATTAAAATGTTTTATGGCCGGTATGGGTCCTCTGCTAGAGTAAATATACCTAGTGTTTTTGAAGAGACTCTTCGCCCTGAAGATTTCAAACGACAACTAGAAAAATTGAAGTTTTTGTGCACGATTGTTTGACGAATCTCCGACATAATAACTTACTTTTAATATGATTTATTTTCTTTGTCATTCAGTATAAGCTTTAAACTATTTTTTTTTTAAAAGAGTACTATAAATTTTCGCGCATCTGCGCGTGCTTGCAAACTGGGAACTACGTTGCCTCCAACATTAATTATTTGATTTCCCCAAAGTTTCCGACACTGTTTGGCGCTCTGGTCTATTTAAAAAAAAATTGGAATTAGTTATTGGGGGGAAATTCTACAATGTTGTAAAATACATGTATTCTAATTCTAAGTTTGTTTTGAGAAAAGAAAACTTAATTTTTGAAGAAGGTAACTCAGAAAAGGGGGTTCGTCAAGGTGATGGTCGAAGTCCACTGATCTTCAATATTTTTATAAATGACATGGATACGATATTCGATACTTCTTCCTTCTGACCCTGTTGCTCTTGATACAGATGATTTGCTATTTCTATCAGAAAGTAAAGAAGGTTTACAATCAAGTTTAAACTCTTTACAAATATATTGTGATAGTTGGAAGCTGGAAATTAATGTTGATAAAACTAAAGTCATGACATTTAGTAAAGGCAAGATTGAAACAAAACATTTTAAGTTTTCACTTAATACATTTGACATAGAAATAGTCGATCAGTATAAATATCAGTATAAATATCTTGGCATAATATTATATTATAATGGTAATTTAAAACATGTATCAGTTTACATGTATCAGAAAAGCTTAAAAGCAATATTATCAATGAAATCGAACATTCTAAATTATGACTCAATTATTAATAAATTGAAAGTAAAACTTTTTGATATTTTAGTTCGTCCTATACTTACATATGGTTGTGAAGTATGGATTTGTGATTTAACAGTAAAAGATAAAACCCTAGATAGTTTACCGTTTGAGAAACTCCACAATATATTTTGTAAATATTTACTTGGAGTGCATAAAATGTCCTCTAATTTTGCCTGTATACTTGAGCTAGGTAGAGAAAGAAATCTGAATTATATAACTTCACTTGCATTAAAATTCAATGAACGATTAACCCAGCTTCCAGCTAATAGAATTTTAGAAGAAGTGTATAATTTTGATAAGGCCCTATTCAACGAAGGTCACAGATCATGGTATTCTTTTATAAATAACTTGTTGAAAACATATACAGATGCTCCAAAACCATTGGATGCTAAACAAATTCCACAAACAATCTCACAGAAGTATACTGCAGATATCACTGCTGAAATTAATTCTTTAAAGTGCAAATTGTACGACAATACACTTCATACTTTTTCGAATATTTACATTAATTTTGAGCTACAAAATTATTTGTCATTTGAACTCCCTAAATTAATTACAAAAGAACTTACACAAATTAGAATTAGTGCACACGATTTAATTATAGAAGGTGGTCGTTATTTTATACCTAAATTATCACTTGAAAACAGACTTGGCATTATATGTAATCAAATGGAAGATGAAGTACATTTTATTATTTTTTTGTAAATAAATTACAGAACTTAGGCAACAAACCGTTATTTAAACAGTTTTACATTAACATACCTGGTCTGTGTACCAACTCTGATGCAACTTTTGCTGTTTTAAAACAATTACTCAAACCAGTTATGTTAATAATGTAAACTAATATACCATTTTATAACCTCATCATTATCAGTAAGATAGTTTTGTTATTATAGTTAAGATATTTATCTTACTTGTTAAATGAATATCTTGTCTATATATGGAAGACACCTTTTGTATGCATTGGTGTTATGAATAAAAATATTCTATGCTATTTCATTTATGTTTGAGTTATGCGGTCTATGCACGTGAAATGATTCAGCGGCGCCCCTACTGTTTAGATGATACATGTAATATGTGTTTTAAAATGTGTTAAACACATGAATGACCTCCATGTGCCAAAACTTCATTTTATGTTTGCGAATTGGTGAATTGGCTTTTGTGTATATACTATTATGTTGGTTCGTCTTGGATTTGAGTAAGCGTACGTTGATTTCAAATGGCCTCAAAATAGGGAAACACGATTTTTTTATTCAGATACTTTCATGCATGCATGCTTGATTTACAATAAAAAGCATTTTAAATTATTTCCCAAACTATTTAAAACATAACTTGCTGTGTGAGAGTGTAATAAAGCAAGCCTATATTTATCATGTTTGATTTTGTACGGAAACCGAGTCAACCATTTTGGCAAATGTCTCCGTTGATTTATAAAGAGCTTTTATCTCCGTTGTTTAGCGACAGTGAGAACACAAGTAGTTTACATACACTGGTCAAAATTGCTAACCAGTCATTTTATTATTTGGAATATTATATCAAATATTGTACATTTTTAGTTGATATTTCATACAAATAAATATGAGCAGCAAACAAAACAATCAATACTCTATTTAACTCCAAAATCCGCACTTCCGATCTCGTGGCTTATTTTGGCGCGAAATCGCATTATTCTCCCGTGCTGCACGAGGTAAGATTTGAGCATGTGTTTGTGTTCTCGGAATTGTTTATCGTTTCAATCCCAAACAAAAACTTACTAAAAATTAAATAAAAAATGCGTCGGATGACAACGGAACAGCGTGGACGGGCCGTCGGTATGATTATTGCTGGTACTTCGATTCGGCAGGTAAAGGACATTGCGTAATTTGTTCATTTTTATTAATTTATTTAATCGATTTTCAACGTTTTATTTTCTCATTTTCAAGTCCAGTATTGTGTATTATAATATTCCTCAGCCTTCCGGCAGGTTAGTTTATTCATAAGTTTACTTGTCTGGCCGTCCGTCCGTCCGTCACTTCGTTTGTTCGTTCGTACATGATTCTGTCTAACCATGTTCATTATTTCTGAAAAAGTCGCAAGAATGAGTTGTTTTATATTTATAGGTAGCCAGAACAGTCAACAGAAGTTTTTCAACAATTAACGACCTTTGGCTCAAGTACTATCGCACCGGAAGTGTTGATGACCTTCACCGAAGGCCAAAAAGACGTGCGACAACGCAGAGTCAATATCGCTACATCCTTGTAACACACCTTCGTAATAGAAGAATAACAGCGACAGATACTGCCAGACGTTTAATAGGCGTCCATAATAGAAACTTGAGTGATCAAACAGTACGAAATCGACTACGGATCATGGGATTAAGAGCGAGAAGACCTTTTGTGGGATTAGAATTGACTGGAAGACACCGGCGAATTCGACTTCAGTGGGCCAGAAGGCATTTGAAGTTCACCAGAGCAGACTGGGCAAATGTCGCCTTTACAGATGAGTTCAGATTTAATCTTCAGAAGTCCGACAGCAGAGAGCGAATTTATCGTCGACTTGGGGAACGATATTCGGATAATTGCGTCAACGAAAGATCTAATTTTGGAGGAGGGTCAGTGATGGTTTGGGGAGGTATTAGTTTGCACACTAAAACTGATATGGTGGTTGTTCGAGGAAACCTGAACGCAGACCAATACCAGCAACAAATATGTCGACCAACGCTTATTCCCCATATTCGCGCTAACCGTGGGATGACATTCATGCAAGACAATGCACCTTGCCATACTGCAGGAACTACCCGTCAGCTACTTCAGGGCAACAACATTCGAACAATGGAGTGGCCGCCATGTAGTCCGGATTTAAATCCAATCGAACATGTGTGGGACGAAATCGCCCGTCGTGTGCGACAGTTACCAAGGCAAACAAAATTTTGCTGACCTCACAAGGGACAATGTTTGGAATAACATACTTCAGCGTTTTCTACATAACTACAAAAATTTCATGCGACAACGCTGTTTAGCTGTTGTACACGCTAACGGCGGTCATACGCGATATTGATTTTTGTACATTTTGAAATTACTGGTATCTATGAATTTCGATAAAATAAACTTCTTTGAAATTCATAAAATATTTTGCTTTACTGATGTGATTACTTTTTCTATACATTTATTTCCAATTTCACATATATATTTTTTTGAGACAAATAAATAAGAAAATAACAAGTGATCGGTTAGCAATCTTGACTAGTGTTTTATCCGATTTGAAGGGTAAACAATACACTTGTAAAACCCATTTTGAGTCCAGGTGTAGTATTAACGATTGCAATGCGTCGATTGACATGATTGGGGCTACACTATTTGAAAACAGTATAAAGGCAAGCAACAATTGATTGTGCATGAATGGTATATTTTTCGTAAGCGTTCCATGTCAGAAGATCTTGTATCTAATATATGAACTTGACACAAAAGGATCAAGGATTGTTTTGACTGTATTTGTGCAAACAGTTCGCCATATTATGCTGAATATAAATGCAATCCTCAGGTAAAACATATGAGCCGTTGGTCGTTTAGTTTCAATTCGAGCAACAGGAAATATACTGATGTAAAATTATAAAAACTCATCTGGAGCCAGTGTCCTTTATTATATGTCTATCCGTAGCTACTTAGTACGGTTTAACATTGGCCGGACATTTGCCATTTCTGGACAACTACCAACAGCCGCGGTAAGATTTTTTGTCATATTAAATTTGTTAACAAATTCATTTCATTCAAGTAAAAATATGTATAAATATGTTATATACGTGAACGACTAATGTAAATATAATTAAAACACTTTTAACTACAGGCACCTATCATTAATTTTAACACTTAAAAAGAAGCCAACCCCACTCCCTCACAACGCATTTACTCTTTGAAAAGTCAGTGTTTGACGTATCTGCATCTTGTTTGAAAACTTCATCTTAAGTATTTATCCGACAATGCCTCGTCAATTTTCGTAACAGCGATTTATATTCATCACTTAAATTAATTTAACATTATCTTATCGAAGTCAACAAAAGTACACTATTAACCTATTCTAGCTGCAAGTATTGGAATGTTCCCACCAATAAACCTATGTTTACACTTTACACAGAATATCTATATTTTAAGACATCTTTTGATTTACGCAGAAAGTCATTGGCTATGGGCCTGCAACACATGATTCAAAATTAAAATCAAACTGTCTCTCTGTTTAACTCATTGCAAATGGTAAATGTCGGAATGTATTTATATAAAAAAGTATGATAATGGACCTTTGGAAACGGCCGAACGCAACACATACGGAATATTGCAGTCTCGGTTTGATTGAGACTGTTCATGAGTGGTAGTGAAATATGCTAGCTACCGCTCAGGCCCTCTAGCCCCGGGTTGAGCAGAACTCAATATTCATAAAATCAATAGTACACAATTTTAACTATCCCGAAGATGGCATGCATACGGCGGTGGACATGGAGTTATACGCTTCCCCATGTCGTACGGCGTATGGTCCCACTATCTTATAAAATTAAATGCCCCGAAGAGCGAAATAAACATAATCGAATTTAGTTGGCAGCAGCGGTTATGAAGCCTGCGTATCACAAGTAACAGCCAAAAGACTAAATTAAAAAGCAGACAACATATCCTATAAGTGGTTAAACAATACCCAGAGCATTTTATCGGCCGGAGTAGTGGAACCATCTAATCAAAAATTAAGTAAGAAAACAAAAGAAATTGAAAATGTACCACCGATAACTAAATATAAGTATCGGGCTCAGCGATCTCCAAGGATCGAATGAATAACTACTGATTGCAAGCGCGGGGAGACGTTTTACTGCCGCCACACTGCACAAGCAACGCCACTGTGCTATACAAAATGTATGATAATGGACCTTTGGAAACGGCCGAGCACAACACATAGGAAATATTGCAGTCTCCGTTTGAACCATTTAAACCATTTTGTCCTGTTCATATGTGCCTGCACTAAACATGTACAACATCATGCACCAAACGTTAAATAGGACATCCAGGTAATACTTGGAAGTCGTGTCAAATATTGAAAAATTACAATGACTAGGTATCGTTTTAAAATTGGAAGTGTGCCAGGCCAGTGTCGTTAAAGAGTCGCCATTACAAGTCAAGGTAGGATTTTGGATTTCTGTTTCTTTTTCTACGTTAATTTGTTATTATGGTTTAAATCAAGCCAAACTGTAGTTTATAAATGACCTAATTGATCAACGTTTAATGGAATGCCATGGTAAATAATATAAAAGAGAAACAAGTCAAGAAGTTAGTGACAATCTCTACATTTTGAAAACCATTTTTAAAAAAATTGCATGGAACCATTTTGTCTTAGAAAAACAGGTCAGTGTCTTGTTCCTTTCTATCTCTTTAGCGGAGATAAAGTACTTATCCCGCAATTTCTTGCCAGAGATTTTCGACGGACGGAAATTAAATTTAGGTTTCCATTATCGATGAAAACAAAGTTCAAAACAAGATACAAATGCTTGGTGAACGTATTTGAATGTACCGTGAACAAACCATATTTCGAGGCACATTATATATAAGAGGACTTCTCATATATCCATAAATGACTGGGTATCGTTTTAAAGTTTCCATGTAATATTTGGAAGTGTGCCAGGCCGGTGCTGTAAAACAGCCGCCATTAAAAAGTCAAGGTAGGAATTTGTATTTCTTGTTACAGTTAGTTAATCAAAACTTCGTTGTAATTTATAAATTAATTAACTAAATGACTTGTTAAATATTGAAAACCACTGTAAATTAAATAAATACTGAAAAAGGTGATCCTTTGTGAGCAACAAACACAATTAAGAGAATAAAGCAGCAGACTCGGTTTTATTGAGTCTGTTCATGAGAAGTAAGGAAAGAAGCAACACCTCTCACGCCCCCTAGCACCGGCTTAAACGGTATTCTACTTCAAAGCCACTTAAATTGGCTCGTTGGTCCCAAAGGACCAGTAAAAATAACACTACTTATTCGTAACACGGGGAGACTTTTTACAGCCGCCACACTGCACTAAACGAACGCTATAGCGAATGTTAATAAATACTGATAAAGGTGATCCTTTGTGATCCTTAAAGTTGTAACAGCGTTTTTTGTGTCGGCAACAGTTCAGTTGAGGAAGATTGTGACCAACCTTACCTTTATATTATAGTTGAATTTAATACTTGCATTTGGATGCTGTATACGCTTCTCAATACCGAGGTTGCACGAGCTATACAGTTTACATTGTTTTAGTCAAGGCTAAGAGATAAATAACACAGAATAAGTTTGACGTTTTGAACAAATCCCCATACTTTACTAGCGTAAATTAGTAGAAAAGAAACTAATTTATAAAAAAGCTCAAGAACATGTTTAGGAGAAATGTTACCAAATGTATACGCGTACTTGTTTAATTTAAAAAATACTGTTTAAACTTGCTCCACCAAAGTTGTCTGAGCTTTACTGAGATCCCCCGGTTGTGAATACAATGCCTAAATATGAAAAAAAATAATTCTAGTTTGATCGTGTCAAAATAAATTAATACCGCAATAAATAGTGTGTCATAATAAAGTAATTATTATACAGCCATACAATTTAAAAAGAAGAATTGTGTAAGGTAAACACAACGACATTTAGTGACAACCTATAATAATGTGTGTACGAAACTTTTTTGTTATATTTTCATGTGTAAATATCATGTTTAAAATCTAGCTATTTTATGCAAAAAATGCATTAATATTAAAGGGTTGATGCACTGTTTTCAAACAAGGTTTATTTTAAAGGGCTCTGAAAAATCTGAAAAAAAAAGCTCACAGAATTACCAAATTTCCATGAAAAATAAAGGAGATATGATAATGACGTATTGAAAGTTTGCAAAAAACGTAAATGGAAGCGGCCATCTTGGAACGTTAACGTCATCGCGTATTTTTACCATATATGGCATATTGACAAACTGTCTTTTAAAGCAAAAACAATTACTGCAAATGAAAAATAAGCATACAATTTATACATTTTACATCTGTATATGTTTTTAATCAATTTGCAGTGATTTTCTTTGTTTTAGAATGTATTTGGTCAATATGCCATATATGATAAAAGGGTGCGATGACGTCTTCGTTCCAAGATGGTCGCCTCCATATATGGTCCTTGCAAATTTTCGAATCTCATGTATTTTTAATGGCATTTTGATAATTCTTTCAGCTTTTTTCAAGATTTTCAAAGCCCTTTTAAATAAATATGTTTAAAAATAGTGCATCAACGCGATGACGTCATAGTTCCAAGATGGCCGCCTCCATTTATTTTCGTTGCAATGTTTCAAAATGGTCATATCTCTTTTATTTTTGACGACATCTTGATAATTCTTTCAGCTTTTTTCCAAGTTTTTCCAAGCACTTTTAAATAAATTGTGTTTGAAAATATTTCAATTATTACCGTTTTCAGCGATATGCTATCGCTCATAGACCGGATACTTCGTTTTAGCGTACCACGCGGATGTTACCATATTTTTCAAGACCAGACCTATTGTACTGAACGCAGTATCTCAGTCCGACGATTTGTTTCCCACTAAACTGCGCGTTACGGTCATTTGCGCTTCGAATGAATGTTATTCGAAGCCGCGCAAAATCTGCGGAAATTAATTATTTACCGAGTATGGTTGATTTCCTGTAATTTAAACTTAAACCAGAAGATCTTGTCTCCTAAGACATTAATTCTTTTAATAATAACATAACTGATGCAATATTAAATATAGTCCATGAAAGTGTCCCAATGTACAACAATATGCCCAGGAAAAAAAGTCCCATGGTGGATGCAAAGAAGCAGTTAATAAACACAAATATATGCTCAATAGACTAAAAAAAGATCCATCCGGAGGTAATTTAAAAATGTTTAAGGAAGCAGAACAAGAATCAAAAACAATTATGGTTCAAGCAAAGAAAAAAAACTGGGATGAATTTATATCTACTTGTTCCATGAAACAAAATAATACGAAAGCATTTTGGGATAAAATTAATAGAATTAGAGGTAAATCATTTCCTGCCATCCCTTTACTAAAGACAAACTTATAATACGCCACCACTAATTCCTGTATCCGTAAAACAATTAATATTCAACTAAATAATTACCTAACTAATCAGACAAATAAATTCAACACTTTTACTAGACTTAGCCGTAACTTTAGAAATCATGACCTGTTTTCGGGCAATAAAATCCTTACCAAAACTATAACCAGACTTAGAATGGAATATAATTTATTACCTGCGAGTCTAGGAAGCCACATCATTAAAGACCTTTCCAAAAACTGTCCTTCCTGCTCGGTCTCATACACCACTGAACACTATCTTCTTGAATGCAGTCAGCTCGGCACAAAACGGGACGAATTAAAATCTAACTCCAGCAAATTTCAATCCCTCTAAACCTTAATAATTTACTCGATCCCGAAAAAAGACACAAATAATTGGTTTTCAGCGCTCTTGGTGACTATATTAAAACCACCAACTTCGAAAAGAAAATCTAATTCTTTCATTATCTCAGTTCCCCCTTCTTTTAGCCATATCCTACAGCATAACCCCAATTGTTTAAAAGTAATAAACTACTTATGACATTATTGAACATATCCCATATTTACCGTATCTCCCAATTTCCATATAATATCCAATATTTAGTGAGTAAATCGGTGTGAATACTTTAATAAGATCACTCCACTTATATTAGTGTGGAAAACAATTCAATAATTGATATAGGTATAACATGGGACTGATCCGGTGGACGCGTTGGGGCGATTTTTGAGTCTGATGACAACGCAGGCAGTGGATCAGCTTGTAAGTTTTGTCTTCCGGGGTTGAAAACACGGACATTATTGAACATATCCCATATTTACCATATCTCCCAATTTCCATATAATACCCAATATTTAGTGAGTAAATCGGTCTGAATACTTTTGATGGAGACATGGATGCGCTTGTAATTTTAGGCATCCTAGGCGTCCCTCAATTGCTATAAACGACCTTCCTCAATAGGTGATACACCTCCTTTATCTACCTATAAGGTAATCAGATCACTTCACTTATTTTACTGTGGAAAACTATTCAATAATTTTTATAGGTATAACATACTTTAATGCAAATTTAGGTTACTGTTATTAGCTAGCCTAGACGGTCGTCGTACTGGCTTTCTAGTACAGACCAACGACCTATCTATTGTCTGCATGTATACGCGTATAGTCATCGTCATCATTTCGTTTTCTGTTGTTCAATACACCCATCTTTAAACATATCCTGCAGCATAACCCACATTGTATAGAATGTATAAACTACCCATGACAATATCATATCCCATATTTACTAGACACCTCCTCAATAGGAGATATACCTCCTTCATGTACCTATAAGGTAATAAGATATATCTTGTATTTTCATTTAACTATCTTTGGAAGGAAATAATCCACATATGCTTTCAATATATCTAAAGCCTGCTCTAACCATTTTTATATCTATGATGTAATATATGGGATAAAGAGTGACTGGATGTCACAAATGTTTACAGTACACTTAAACATTGAATACCCCATTGCGCACGTTAAGATCTCCGACACAATATAGTTAACACATTCATTTCATTCAAGTCAATGGATGTATAAATATGTTCTGTACTTGAATGACTCATGTAAATATAATTAAAACAATATTGACTACAGGCACATAACATTACGTTTAACACTTAAAAAGAAGCCCAACCCCACTCCCTGACCCCGCGTTTTCTTTTCAAAAAGTCATTGTTTGACGTATCTGTATCTTGTTTGAAAACTTTATCTGAATTATTTATCCGACAACGCCTCAGTTTTCGTAACAGTAATTTATTCCAAACTGACTATTTATTTTCATCCCATAAATTAAGGTGAATGTACTCTCAGCAAATAGCAAAGTTAAAAGTAGGACAAGTAAAAAAACAACTAAATAGTTTTACATGAAACTTACAGTATATCACATAAAAATATCATAAATATCATATAAAAGCTAAAATACAACACAAACAATTATGAAGATGTTTTAAAAAAGTGCATAATACAGAGAATTTAGCAGGAATTAGAACTCATCAATATCAGACTATTTCTTATATATAACTTGCAATATATTACCTTGATATCATTGTCTCGATTGTGCCAGCCATTAAAACGTAAAAAGCATATGTATAAAGTTGTTTTATGCAACGTTTTATTAAATCACCTGTCTTGAAATCAAATAATGTGAGTAGCATAATCTATAAATAGAATTTGTACAGGTAGTGACTAATCAAATAACATGACTAGGTATGTAAATAACATATATATGTATGCATATTAGTTCTGCATTGACTATGAACATTGATTTTGTTTCTTTGACTGGATTATTTGAGATTTTAATTGATAGCACCAGTTATCTAAGGGTATCAAGGTAACATATTGCAAGCTTTATTGTAAAATTAGATTTATACTGTTGAGTTCTAATTCCTGTTGGATTAACTTTGAAGTGCTCCATTAAAGCTGCTTTATTTATACAATTTAGTTTTGAAATCAGTTTTTTGTTTCTAACTAGGGTAATAAGATGAGGTACTGCAGTTTCATGTAAAATATATGCAAAAATGTTTGACATATCAACTTCGAATGTATCTTTTATTCCAGGGAAATAATCCTTAATAGAACATGTTTCTTATCGATGTCAACAAACGTGCACTACTAAACTATTCTAGCTGCAAGTATTTGAATGTTCCCACGCATACAACCTTTTTTTACACAGAATAGCTATATAATAATTTTGCAGAAATTCATTGGCTATGAGCCTGCAACCCATGGATCAAAATTAAAATCAAACGGTCTCTCCTTTTAAATTATTGCAAATGGTAAAGGACGGAATGTATTGATATAAAACATTCTCTCCTGTTTATATGTGCCTGCACCAAACATGTCAACAGCATGCACCAAAAGATAAATAGGCCATCCAGGTAATACTTGGAAGTCGAGTCAAAATATTGGAAAATCACAATGACTGGGTATCGTTTTAAACTTCCCAGGTAATATTTGGAATTGTGCCAGGCCAGTGCCGTTAATCAGTCGCCATTAAAAATCAAGGTAGGTTTGTGGATTTCTGATTCTTTTTCTACGTTATTTTGTTATTATGGTTTAAATCAAGCCAAATTGTAATTTATAAATGGCTTAATTATTAAATCAACGTTTAACGGAATAACATGGTAAATAATAAAAACAGAGAAACAATTCAAGACGTTTGTGACAAGTTCTACCTTTTGAAAGTCATTTTGTAAAAAAAGTATTGAACCTTTTGCTTTATCTTGTTCGAAGACATTTTCCATCTATTTAGCGTAGATAAAATATTTATCCCACAGTTTCTTGCAAAGCATTTGCGACGGACATAAATTAAATTTTGGTTTCTATTATCAATGTCAACACAATGCAAATGCTTGGGGAACGTATTTGAATGTACCTGTAAACAAACCATATGTCGATGCATATTATATGTAAGAGGATTTTTAATATATTCATAAATGACTGGGTATCGTTTTAAATTCCCAGGTAATATTTGGAAGTGTGCCAGGCATTAAAAGTCAAGGTAGGACTTTGTATTCTTATTACATTTATTTAAATAAAAACTTTGTTGCAATTTATAAATTAATTAACTAAATGACTTGGTAAATATTAAAAAACTCTTTAAATTAAAGTTGTAGCTGTTTTTATGTAGGCAGCAGTTGAGGACGTTTGTGACAAGCCTTAACTTTTGTTAATATGTAGTTGAATGTAATACTTGCATGTGAATGCTGTATACAGTTCTCAATACAGATGTTGCACGAGCTATAAAGTTTACATTGTTTTAGTCAAGGCTAAGAGATAAATAACAAAGCATTAGTGTAACTTTTTCCTTGAACACAGCCAATACTTCACTAGCGTAAATTAGTATAAAAGAAACTAATTCATCAAAAAGCTCAAGAACATGTTTAGGAGAAATGTTACCAAATGTATACGCGTATTTGTTTAGTTTAAAAATTACTGTTTAAACTTGCTCCACCAAAGTTGCCTGAGCTTTACTGAGATCCCCCGGTTGTGAATAAAATGCCTAAATATGGAAAAGAAATCTAGTTTGATCGTGTCAAAATAAATTAATACCGCAATAAATAGTGTGTCATAATAAAGTAATTATTATACAGCCATACAATTTAAAAAGAAGAATTGTGTAAGATAAACACAACGTCATTTAGTGACAACCTATAATAATGAGTGTAAGAAACTTTGTTTTATGTTTTCATGTGTAAATATCATGTTTAAAATCTAGCTATTTTATGAAAAAAAATGCATTAATATTAAAGGGTTGATGCACTGTTTTCAAACAAGGTTTATTTTAAAGGGCTCTGAAAAATCTGAAAAAAGCTGAAAGAATTACCAAATTTCCATGAAAAATAAAGGAGATATAATAATGACGTATTGAAAGTTTGCAAAAAACAGAAATGGAGGCGGCCATCTTGGAACGATGACGTCATCGGGTATTTTTACCATATATGGCATATTGACATGTCTTTTAAAAGAAAACAAATCACTGCAAATGAAAAATAAGCGTACAATTTATACATTTTACATCTGTATATTCTTTTAATCAATTTGCAGTGATTTTCTTTGTTTTAGAATGTATTTGGTCAATATGTCATATATGATAACAGGATGCGATGACGTCTTCGTTCCAAGATGGTCGCCTCCATATATGGTCCTTGCAGAATTTTGAATCTCCTGTATTTTAATGGCATTTTTATAATTCTTTCAGCTTTTTTCAAGATTTTCAAAGCCCTTTTAAATAAATATGTTTAAAAATAGTGCATCAACGCGATGACGTCATCGTTCCATGGTGGCCGCCTCCATTTATGTTCTTTGCAAATTTTCAATAGGTCATATCTCTTTTGTTTTTGATGATATCTTGATAATTATTTCAGCTTTTTCGAAGTTTTTCAAAGCACTTCTAAATAAATTGTGTTTGAAAATAGTTCAATTATTACCGTTTTCAGCCATATGCTATCTCTCATAGACCGGAAACATCGTTTTAGCGTACCACGCGGGTGTTACCATATTTTTCAAGACCAGACCTATTGTACTGAACGCAGAAACTCAGTCCGACGATTTGTCTAGATTTTTGCGACGCTTGTAATGTTTTTATTTGAAGTCAAACGTTGCAGCTGATCATGACTATTGCTCAGTTAGTCTTGATCATCTTCGTCGCTTGATTATAAATAAACCCTGCACTGAATAATAATAAAATACACTTTTGTTTTTATTTTCACGACAGTTTGTTGACCCCCATTTTCACCATTCTATACATACACCGGCTACGTCATAACTGACGATAGGCCTCTATACTAAGACGCATTATAGCAAAATATGGCTTTTGTCTACATACGCATACGCATAACGGCCAACGGATTACTTTATATTTCAATGAATTGTTTATAAATCAATTTGTAACAAAGTATTTGTTTGTACAAACACAGGAGTTCATAGTTTAATACGAAAAACCTAATGCTTTTATTTACCGTCTAAACATAACGCTTTCTCTTTCATGACTTTTGAAGTACTTTCGTTTTCGATTTATAATTAGTCACGAGCTACTCACGAAGTAGCGACAAACTATTTAATAAATTATATAGGTCAACTTGTGACAGATATTGGTCTAATTATAGATATGACACGGGTACGTATATAGAAACCTGTCAAAATTAGAAGATAGTGGCCAGTCCTCCCCAAAATATAACTCGCAGCAGGCGGTATTATTGTTTACACCGCCATTGATTACCGGCATGCCTTGCGCATAATTATACAGGTCAGTCGCGCAGCTACACCTGTCGGACACATTGCATTTTCACAGCGAAAACAATACAATGTTCCAGATGTTGCGACGTACGGTTTCCCACTAAACTGCGCGTTACGGTCCTTTGCGCTTCGAATGTTCGAAGCCGCGCAAAATCTGCCGGAAATCAATTATTTGCCGAGTATGGTTGATTGCCTGTAATTTATAATACACAGCATATGTTTAACGCCTATCGAACTATGAGTTCACAGCTGTCGAGTGTCAAATTGATCAAGGCGGTGTTACGATCATGCAACCAACCAATGAAACTGCATCTGGCGTCTCGCGGCACACGACGAAATTTAATGAAATATGACCGGGTAAACAATCACGTTTCGCACACAGTGTTTTAAACTTAACGTGGATAAACAGCGTAACCCACTTTGAGTTCTTAAACGTTTTAAGTGTGTAGTGTATACTCGTTAACAGTGCAGAGTGATGTCAAACAGTGCGTTGTAATTGTACATGGTCTCTATAGTGTATTATACACTTTCTTCGGTGTTTTTATGGAAAAATATACATAGTGGTGCGACATATTATAGATCCACTTAGAGGAGCTTATAACGTTTAAAGTGTGCAGAGTTGTAACTATAATAATTATTTGTACTATTTCTAATTATAGTAGTGTAATCAGTTAGGTTGTTAATAGCAGTTTTAATGGTGCAAAACCCCAGTGTTTATATTAAAGGGGCAGATGTGTCACTATAGTAGTGTACCCAGCTAGGTGGCTGACAATAGTGTTAATATTACAAAGCCACAGTGTTTATATTTAAGGGGCAGATCTCTAACTATAGTAGTGTATCCAGCGAGGTTACTGACAGCAGTGTTAATACTACAAAGCCGAGAGTTTTTATTAAAGGGGCAGATAAGTACTAATAACTATAGTGGTATACCTAGATAGGTTGCTGACAGCAGTGTGATGTTTACAAAACCCTCGTGTTTGTATCAAAGGGGCAGATTATTCACTATAGTGGTGCACCTAGATAGTTTGCTCATAACAGTTTCATTACAATAAATCCCCAGTTTCTATATTAAAGGGCAGATTGGTAACCATAGTGGTCACCTAGAATATTTTTTATTTTTAAGTATTACATGTTATATTGTAAATAAAAACTTTCGACCTTCACGGGTCCTTAATAAAATTTTACATACATATTAGCAATATTCCTATTTTAGTGTTAATTAATTACTTCCGTGCAATATAAAATTTCAAACGACCCATACAAATATTTTATTAAATCCCGATATTTTGTTACCTAGTATATTATCTAGACCCTACTACAAATCTTACAACTCCACAATGCAGTCTAGAATAAGCAAACTTTCAGATAACCTTGGGAGGACTATGTCCGGCAGTGACAACCACCACCTGACGACCAATATCTGGTCCCATAAACTGTTATTTAAATCTAAAAACCAACACTCTCTCACCCACCAAATCTCCATCATTATTCTGTCGGCCAGTATATCCTCTACCTTTCAAAACAAAATTAACAGAGTCGTCCCCCTAAGATTAGGAAACTTTTTAGTTGAAACCAAATCGGCAGAGGCAACAAATTTCATATTAAATCTAAAACCTCTGACATCCAATTCCATTCCAGTAGAAGCATTTATTCCCCCAATACCATCAGAGAAGGAGTAATCCACAATGTCCCTCTCGACAAAGATTTAACTGAATTACAGTCAAAACTACTGGACCAGGATTTTATCCCTACAAATATTTTATCCCTCACAATCCTGTCCAATAAATTCGGAAAAAACACAGGTGCAGTCAAGCTTGTTGTAGCCGGTGAGAGCCTCTCTTGCATGCTTTTGATACATGAAACATATACATCCTTTGATGTGGAAGAATAAATTCCCCCGCCCATTAGGTGCTTTAAGTGCCAAGGCTTCGGCTACAAAATAGACAAATGCCGCGGGGTGGAAACATGCGCCAAATGCGCCCAATACCACAACACAAGGGATTGTAGGTCCAACATATACTGCTGTGCAAATTGTGGAGGGCCCCACTCAACCCGATACAGATGCTGTCCCGTCTACATCCAAGCCTATCATATCTCCCATATATCAAAAACTAAACATGTCTCTTGGTTCGTGGCTAATAAAATACACCACGCGTCATATTGTGCCCTTTCCCCACCCACAGTTCCCATACAAGAAGCCCAAATAGTCCAACAACCCCATCCAACTCTCCTCTCGGATGACATTGATCCGGGGGAATATACTGCCCCTCCCCCAGTAACCAGCTTATGGGAATCCTCTGTCAATGATGATTGGAATCTCCCAAACCAAGAGACTGTAGATGATAGCAAAGATAAAGGTCTCGTTAAACAGGTCTATGCCCCCATCCCGCTCCGACACATAGATCCCGCTCGTTAACACCAAAACAGGATACACACCCTAAGCACCATAAGCCGGATACCATAAAGAACCACCCTGATCCACCCATGCTCTCTTATCTCCAGATTGGCATCTCCATATCGTCCAAACCCAGCTAAAAACGAAATAATTACACCTGCCGCGCCCCCTCTAAATGATGTTAGGTTGAACAAAGACGAAAACCTGATCCCAAATACTACCCCAGACAAGCCTCTGATCCCCTTAACTACGAATCCAACTACTACCTCAGTAAAGTTCCCAATCTCATCAATAGATACATCAACTCAAAATATTGATCTAAACATCCCCTCCCTACTAGATATAAGGTTCGCCTCTTCACAGGTCACCCCACTTACCAAGACCAATTTGATATGGAGTACAATATGGATCCAGAAATGCTCAAAACAGCTTCTGAGAACATGCAATAAATCGCTTCTATAGGAAAAAAAGGGCGCATCTTCTGCCTTAATAAACCAATCCACCACCACACCTCTGACCAAATAGAGAATCTGGAAAAATCCCACTCCCACAAAATGATACCGAACGTATCAGCAGACAAATCCTTGTCTACACCAGACCAGTTCACTCCACCCCGACAGTCGGATGGACCTCCTAAACAGCTCCCTTTCTCGAATACAGCATTAAAATCCCCCATTGGTCCGGTGGTTTCCCCCATCCAAACAAACCCATTATATATTGACACTATGGATAGGTCACAGAACCTACCTCCAAAATAGCTCCAATATACCAACTTCATTAAATCCCTCCACGAACCAGGTCACCATCACAACCCTTATACCCCGAGATTGCGGACAACTCAGCCAATATAAGTGCCCCAAATAAACTCCACATCCACAACGATACTCCTGTTACTCCCTCAAACTCCCTTAAACTCCCCAAACCATTTCAAACAATCCACCCCAAACTAACACAATTGTTCCCCCCATTATTTTCCCAATACGACAGCAACTGTTATTGATAACAGTCTCTTTATTGTGACACAGAACCCATCGATAGTATCTTCTGGGAACAGTTATGGCTCTATCTGGTCATCAAACCATAGAATTGTTTGCAAAGGTCTATCCTGGACTTGGCGGAAATTGATCAGACCCCCCCCCCCCCCCCCCCCCCAATTAGAATTACCCCCATAGTTCAAGACTCTTCATCCAAAACCTCTCCGTATAAAATTAATGTATGAAATAACTCCAATATTATCCATACTAATATTGATATATTGACCAATATAACCATCGAACTTATAAATGAAAAGACTAGACCTAGTGGACCATTGCTCGTCTCACATATTCATAGAAAAATAAATCCAAACGGCAATAAATCCCTCTTCCAATAAGTCCCTAAATTCGGAATTCATCCCCTTCACTACCAACCTCAAATTCAACAATAACCAACCAAATACAAATAGTCCTAAAACCTGGAAGAAAAACAGCCTCCTTAAAACTCAAAAAAAAAATACCCGATGCCCTTAAAGGGACAAAGTACCTTTCAAAAACTGATAAAAAGAAATCAATCCATTGACATAATTTACTTTAATGCGGGTCGGGGGTGGGGGGGGTGGGGGGGGGGGGGGGGGGGTGCTAACACATATAAAACACGCCAAAATCTAAATATTTTTAGATCTTAATCCCGAAATCGATATACTCTGTATACAAGAAACAAAATTTAGCAAAAATAATATTAAAGATATTCCTGGATTCAGGCATGAATTGAAACATTTAAAAAAAGGATATCACTTGTGGGGGGCTTGCCGTATATTTTAAAAATTACATCAGTTATGAAGTTATAGATATTGCCAATCCACTTCATAAAGATAATGATACTACTATCGAAGAATAATTATTAATTTATTTTTTTAAAGACTACACTTTTTTATTGTCCAATATATTGTCCAATATATACTCCAGAAATTGTGATATAAGCTCACTAAAACAAATTGCAAATAAAATAAAGGAACATCAAATAAAAAATTATTAATTACAGGCGACTTTAATGCCCACCACCAGGAATGGGATTTGATCAATCAAAAAAAAAAAGGCAAAGATGTATCAACATGGATTGATGATAACAACCTTTTTCTTTTAAATGACGGATCCCCTACGCGTTTGTAAAACTACGGGCAGCCTTACAAACATCGACCTTTCCTTATGTTCAATTCCACTGTCTTTAACAACCTATTGATCCGTGCGGTTAAGACCATTTCTCCATCTTTATTGCTATCCAGTTGTCATCGTGAATACTATAATCAAGATACATTTAACTACAATAAAGCTGATTGGGACCTATTTAATATATTATGTCAACAACTTAAACCAGAAGATCTTGTCTCCTAAGACATTAATTCTTTTAATAATAACATAACTGATGCAATATTAAAGATAGTCCATTAAAGTGTCCGAATGTACAACAATATGCCCAGGAAAAAAAAGGTCCTATGGTGGAAGAAGCAGTTAATAAACACAAATATATGCTCAATAGACTAAAACAGATCCATCCGAATGTATTTAAAAAGGTTTAAGGAAGCAGAACAAGAATCAAAAACAATTATAGCTCTAGCAAAGAAAACAACTGGGAGAAATTTATATCTACTTGTTCCATGAAACAAAATAATACCAAAGCATTTTGGGATAAAATTAATAGAATTAGAGATCAATCATTTTCTGCCATCCCTTTACTAAAGACAAATTTACAATATGCCACCACTAATTCCTGTATCCGTAAAACAAATTAATATTAAACTAAATCATTACCTAACTAATCAGACACATAAATTCAACACTTTTACTAGACTAAGCCATAACTTTAGAAATCATAACCTGTTTTCGGGCAATAAAATCCTTACCAAAACTATAACCAGACTTAGAATGGAATAGAACTTATTACCCGCGAGTCTAGGAAGCCACATCATTAAGGACCTTTCCAAAAACTGTCCTTCCTGCTCGGTGCCATACACTACTGAACAATTTCTTCTTGAATGCAGTCAGCTCGACACAAAACGGGACGAATTAAAATCTAAACTCCAGCAAATTTCAATCCCTTTAAACCTTAATAATTTACTCGATCCCGAAAAAACCCACAAACAATTGGGTTTCAGTGCTCTTGGTGACTATATTAAAGCCACCAACTTCGAAAAGAAAATCTAAATCTTTTATTATCTCAGTTCCCCCTTCTTTTAACCATATCCTACAGTATAACCCCAATTGTTTAAAAGTAATAAACTACTTATGACGTTATTGAAGATATCCCATATTTACCATATCTCCATATTTCCATATAATACCCAATATTTAGTGAGTAAATCGGTCTGAATACTTTTGAGGGAGACATTGGATGTGCTTGTAATTTTAGGCATCCTAGGTGTCCCTAAATTGCTATAAAAGGCCTTCCTCTATAGGTGATACACCTCCGTCATGTATCTATAAGGTAATAAGGTCACTCCACTTATATTACTGTGGAAAACAATTCAATAATTGATATAGGTATAACATGGGACTGATCCGGTGGACGCGTTGGGGCGATTTTTGAGTCTGATGACAACGCAGGCAATGGATTAGCTTGTAAGTTTTGTCTTCCGGGGTTGAAAACACGGACATTATTGAAGATATCCCATATTTACCATGTCTTCCAATTTCCATATAATACCCAATATTTAACATGGGATGCGCTTGTAATTTTAGGCATCCTAGGTGTCCCTCAATTGCTGTAAACGACCATCCTCAATAGGTGATATACCTCATTCATGTACCTATAAGGACCACTTCACTTATTTTACTATGGAAAACAATTCAATAATTGATATATGTATAACATGGGACTGATCCGTTGGACTCGTTGGGGCGATTTTTGAGTCTGATTACAACGCAGGCACAGCGGCCCATCAATCACACACTCTCATATATATAATGTAATACAACTGCACTGTTTGACGGCCCAGTGGATCAGCTTGTAAGTTTTGTTTGCTGGGCTAGAAAACAATGACATTATTGAGCATATTCCATATATACCATATCTCCCAAGTTCCTTATAATATCCAATATTGAGTGAGTAATTCGGTCTGATTTTTTAGTCATTTGGTTAGACGGTCGTTGAACTAGCTTTCTATCTGGTAATCAATACGGAGTTTTCTGAATTATATTGATTGGGTTACTTTAATGCAAATTTAGGTTACTGTTCTTAGCTAGCCTAGACGGTCGTCGTACTGGCTTTCTAGTACAGATCAACGACATATCTATTTTCTGCATGGATACGCGTATAGTCATCTTCATCATTTTGTTTTCTGTTGTTCAATACACCCATCTTTTAAACATAGCCTGCAGCATAACCCACATTGTATAAAATGTATAAACTACCCATGACAATATCATATCCAATGTTTACTAGACACCTCCTTAATAGGAGATATACCTCCTTCATGTACCTATAAGGTAATAAGATATATCTTGTATTATCATTTAACTATCTTTGGAAGGAAATAGTCCACATATGCTTTCAATATATCTAAAGCCTGCTCTAACCATTTTTATATCTATGATGTAATATATGGGATAAAGAGTGAGTGGGTGTCACATATGTTTACAGTACACTTAAACATTGAATACCCCATTGCACGCATTAATATCTCCGACAAAAACATAGTTGTATATACACAGGTTAATACTTATTACCACTTGTTTTATCAGAAGCGTCGGAGATTTTAGTTTTATCTATAGGCAGTCATTCATTATTAGAGCAGGCTTCTGCTCCACTATATCACATAATATCTATGTATATCTTTGATCATTGCCCTCCCAAGTGTGACCTCCACGTGACTCTGTGTGGACAAAACACCCTTACTCAGACAAAGGTCTCTAGACGGTATTAAGAGCATTCGGATGCTGAGGACGTGTGCCTGACAAACCGCACAGAGTATTTTTATCATTTTTTATAACCTTTTATATGTAATATATTTTAAACATTTCAGTAAATTAAACAAGGGAGCAATGTGGATAAAATGCAGAAAATGTACATAAATAAATAAATAATTAGACCATTTTTAACTTACTCGAGACTGTTTTGATAGTTCACACACCACTGACGCATGCCCCCAGCTGGTACCCTTTTTCAATGGCCTGGCTATTTGATGTAAATTATTTAAAAAAAACAACTTTGGTGAACACCATAATCTTCCTTGGGCATATATTAAAGTGTCTGCTTTGTTCTTGTCATTTCTTGAAAGATGATAACGTTAAAATAATCTCCTTAGAATAATTATAATTAATGAATAAATAAAATAAACTACCTAGAAACGCTCGCCAAAAGGCCTTGTGCCATAGGGCGAGCAAAAATAAAAACTTATAGTAGTAGTCACGTTTCGCAAATTATCACCTTGTTATGAAAGCATGGACAATGGGTACATCATTAATTGAAGATTATAGATGCGATGCCGACATTTAACACTGACTACACCATCACCAGGTGGTTGATTGCATCAGCTTGTTTTATTCTAAATTGAGAATGATTTTGCCGAAATTGGCACTTTCTGATCTGTGCATTCGGTAAATCGTTATAAACGTCTGGTAACAATATTATATCCTCCGCAACATTGCAACTAAACCTGTTGTGCTCGGCCGTTTCCAAAGGTCCATGATCATAATTGAAACACCCTTTACCGCTTTAATGATAACAAACACCATTTCGTCCCATTTAATTATACAATTTCGCGTCGTTTTGTGTAGGAATTTTGTACCTCAACACCGGTTATTACGTTTCCGGGTTTCAGGTGCTCGGCTGGTGCATCGAAATTAGTTCTGTATTAAAGAGTGATAATTCTTTTTTTCATTAAAAACTGTGTTTAGTGCAGTTCCCCGTTAATTTTTGGCTGTAACTGTATTCTGGACATATTGTTGATATTCGAAAATGGAGCTTATCATGTTTTTGACAGTTTTGATATAAATTTTGACAGGGTACGAAATTACAAGGGGTAAAAATAGCGTTGAACTTTGACCCAGTGTTAGTATACAGCTGAAGAAATGTTTCTTAGAAGATATTGAACCCCCTTTTTCCTTATTGATGTTTAATAGCAGACATGTTTATTTGCATGATAAAGTAAGTAACCAAGTTTGAGGTTTTAACATGTTGTCAACATTCTAACTATACTATATACTGCTTCACAGCCGACAATTAAAATTGACTACTGTCGTGAACTGCCATTTTAATAACCCTACGCTGTGGAAAAGAATGTACCGATTGCCGCTGTGACGAGTTTATTTGAGATGAGGTAAAACTATATTAAGTTGTTTATAGGCCTCTTGATAACCGGTACCTTACTTACAGATGCTATTTTCACTGGTGGCAAGCAGCTGAAATGGATAAGTTTGCTCCATGTTATGGTAAAACTGTAGGGCCTATTTATTTGTTATAGAGCTATTGATTACAGGTTGCTATAATGATTTTATTATGGCAGGCAGCCGATTTTGTAACAAGTTTATTTGTAGATGTGTTACAACTATATTAATAAGTTGTTTATAGATAAGAGGTACCTACAGATGCTATTTTCACTGCTGACAAGCAGGTGAGAGAGGAAATTTTGTTCATCAACATAATTATATGTGAAGAAGTTTTTAATATTTCAGAATTGTGAAACATTGCTGTGAGTTTCGGTACCAGAAATAAGGTGTTGCAGGATATATAGATAGATAGTAGTTTATAGGTCTCTTGATAATGTATGCATTATTATTTGTGCAGACGCTTCACATCAGACGCATCACATAATATCATTATTCAGAAGATTGTTGCCAAACAAGGAATTGTTTTGTATTGTTGACGAAATAGCGTAATATATCATAATTTTGAAATTTTGTTGTGACACGGATGGGTTTCTCTAACTCAATGCGTAAAGTGTTTAAGTTGTTTGAATAATAGTACAGAATGTTTTTATTATTATATTAATTTCTATTAATTAGTGAGAAAATATAATATTTTGCAGATTCTGTGAACATCTGACATTGAGAATACTTCATATTTGAGGACATGTTTTGTGAGAATCTTCAACTTGAGAATTATTTGAGAACTTTATTTGAGAACTGTAATCGTTTGTAACATGTTTTATGAAAATCTTAAATTTAAGAACTATTGGAGAACATTATTGGAGAATAGTAATCGTTTTGTTGAGATTATTGAACTTGAGTTTAGAAATGTGAGCAAAGGTATACAAATAATTGAGAATATGGGACATCTGACCATGAGAGTATCATACTGTACAGTTAGCTTGAACTATTTGAGAACATCTTAGAGCTTTATTTGAGAAGTTGACAATATTTGAGAACTTAAATAGTTTGTAGAGACTAAAGTGAGTAACATATAACACGAATCGTTTCGCCAATAACAATCATAACAATTCATATCTTTAATCTTAACTATAGGAACAACTCAATTTGATTACTCATGATTTTGCCATTCAGTATGCATTACTTTGATTTCCTCTTAGAAGATTGTAACCATAATTTATTTTGAGAGGTTACGTAATAGACAATAAGGTTGTACAACTCAATATTTATCACGTATAGATTTTATGTCACTTACTAAAATCCATGTAATGTCAAAACTGATAGAACATAAATAGGTCAGTCAATGGCAGTTTTTAGATTGGAGTATGCCTTTTGGCGAGCGTGCGTGCGGCTGGGCGTTTGGGCGAGCGGGCGTTTGGGCGGGCGGGCCTATGGGCTGGCGTGCGGCGTTAAACTATTAGTTTTCGCTCAATAACTTTTGTTAGGAATGAGTTATTGGGATGAAACTTGTATTATAGGTAGCTTATATAGAAAGGAAGCTTGGGATTTCATTCGGGGCTACTGGGGTTAAGGTCACTGTTACTAAAAATAGAAAAATGGTTTCCGCCTCAATAAATTAAGTAAGGAAGATATTAGAATGAAACATGCTGTGTATGTAGCTTATATCATAAGAAAGTTTAGGATTGCATTTGGGGTCACTGGGATCAAGGTCAAAGTCATTGTTACTAAACATAGTAAAACGGTTTCCGCTCAATAACTTAAGCATGTTAAGTAAGGAAAATATTAGAATGAAACTTGCTGTGTATGTAGCTTATATCAAAAGGAAGTTTGGGATTGTATTTGGGCCTCTGCGGTCAAAATCAAGGTCATTGTTACTAAAAATAGAAAAACGGTTTCCGCTCAATTACTTTAGTTGAGAATAAAATATTGGAACGAAAGTTGTTGTGTGTGTGTACCTTATATTGAAAGGAATCTTTGGATTGCATTTGGGACCACTGGGATCAAGGTCAACGTCACTGTTACTAAAAATAGAAAAACGGTTTCCGCTCAATAACTAAGTGTAGGTAGCTTATATGAAGACAAAGTCTGGGATTGCATTTCGGGTCATTGGGTTCAAGATCAAGGTCATTGTTACTAAAAATAGAAAAAACTGTTTCCGCTAAATAACTTTAGTTGAGAATAAGATGTTGGACGAAACTTGCTGTGTAGACACCTACTATGGAACGGAAGCTTTGGATTGCATTTGAGGTCACTGGGGTCAAGATCAATGTCACTGATACTAAAAATAGAAAAAGTTTTCCGCTCATTTACTTAAGTTAGGAATGAGACATTGCATTGAAACTTGCTGTGTATGTAGCTTATATTTGCCTTACTAATACATCTCTTCTTTCTTACAGTTCTCATTTACCAGTTATGGTTGTTATAAAACATGTCAGTCTATTTATTCTATATTGTACACAGTAATACTTGAATACTAGACTTCAATAACTTCATTTATGTAATTTGCTGTTATTTGTAGAATAAAACCCCTTTTGTTATTTCATTTTCATCTTACCGATACTTTAATAGCACTTCAAATGGAAAACCTGGTTTTCGTGGAATTTCCACGCTTCTTGTCTAATTATCACACTAGATGCCTCAAATGTGATCGAGAAGCTATGATTAAAGTTGTATATTTTATTTCAGACCAATTGCATTTGTATTGTTTATTTGTAATGTTTATGGAGAATGTCAACATAATACAAATTAGTAATGTAGTTGCTTACTGGTATGATCAAAGGTAATATTCAGATTTTGGTGTTTCATATGTGTTTACCTGGACAAAGAACCTGGTATTTTGATTATTTGACACAAGTCACTTTACTCGTATATATGTTACTGGCGTATTAACATAAGAGTAATATTATTATGTTTTTGCCGAATCGTTTTGATGATATTTAAGTAATAGATAGAGTATGTCTCATTTAGTTGGTTAATTTAAACATCGAGATGGGCGTAGCCCATCGAAGTGTTTAAATTAACCAACTCAATGAGACATACTCTATTTGTTTTGTAGCATGTCCATTTCAGCTCCCTGCCATACTCTAACTTCAAATAAATGGCATTTATTGTGACTAGTGTTATTTTCAATTAAACGATTTACACCTGTGCTAGTACAAAGGGAATATTTAGTGACCGTGCTACAACTACATATAATACGCCTGTTTTCAGAAAAAGCTGTTTGGACTGGACTGAGTAACAAGCGAAAACAGAGATATGTAAGTTTACTTTATATGTATATGTGTAGCTTTATTAGGCATTTTGTTATTCGCACAGTTTTCAGCATCCTTTAGAATAAAAACTTGGATTCACATAAGTACACACATGATCAATTCAAAAGGATAATAGGATCTCATGGCGTTTGTTATTGTCACAACATTAATAAGGTTTTGCGTCGTCTGCATCTCTGTCCCCTGGTTGAAGTTTTGTAAAAATGTAGGAGAATGGTTTATTTCGTCGTAATAGGTCAATTGCGGTCGATGTCATACCCAGTTAACCGAACATAGTTTCATACATATTTGCAATAATTCATAAATTACTGTTGAATGAGCAAATATAAGTAGCTAACAGGCAGATACTAAAACAAACATATACATTCAATCGCAAGAATAATAATGCAGCATGTTTTTATATATATATATATATATTTATTGTTGTAATATCAATCTTTGGTCTACAAAACACACATGTCTATGTTGTAAGTGATTAATTAAAAAAATGCACATATTATAAACAAAATAATAATCTATCATTAACGTATAACTGACGATCATCGTGCGTTTTAATTAAACCATTTTCGTTTGTTTATCCTTTTGGTATTTACGTGACAGTTTTTTTTCAATAACAAATCTGAACGGTTTAAATGTGGATATGAATCTTCTCCAGCATTTTTTTGCAAAGATATGTTTATACCGTTGTTAACGAGTTATGATGGTAAGATCTCCAAGAAGTATCGACATCGAATTAGAGGTGATGGGCATATTGTTTAACTGATGGATTCAACTAAGAAGAGGAAGCAGTACTAAATTTATCGCTTCGTCGAATGAAAGTCATATTTGAAGATGTTTTATTAAGCAGTCATACAACTGCATCTATCAGTCAGGACGCACGGGAACGTAAACACGTGCATAGACCTAAGTGTTCTACTCATTTCACCACAGTAGTTTGACGCAAAATAGTCCCATTATCGGGTCACGTGCTGTTTAATTGAAATGTGTATGACCTTATAAAACACACTATAAATCGAAAGTGACTATATTAAAAACGTCAAAAGTGTGCATGTTCATGTGTTTAATAATGTTCTTTGATGTAGTTGTTGAATAAATGTCTCAAAACTCTTTACTTGTCATTATTATGATGAACGCCGTTCGTTATTAAATTTTGACGTTTTTTAAATCCATTTTATTGTCAAAAGTTCATTTTGTGCGCCCATTTGGTGTCATCACATATTTTCCTAATATTTTGGAATTAGATAGTCCGATACCTCGACTAAGTTTTCTGAAAATATTAGGAAAATCTGTGATGACACCAAATGGGCGCACAAAATGAACGATCCTCACTGTCGAACAGTCCGTCAACGGCCAGAATGCGGTGTGATCTGGTGTGTGAAAATTCTAAACCATGTAAAATTACGACCTCGGAATTCGGGATTCAATTGCCTAATAATCTTTGAGTGATTAAAACATATTGTTTAACAAGTCACCCAAATAAAAAATCGAATTAAGAGTGTTTCGATTAGCTATTGATGGTGTAGTCGATATATAAAAATACCCCTTGCCGAACCTCACGAAAAGAAGACGCCATCTTGTTTCAAAGTTGACGTGCAGGATCGGACCTGAATTCCAATATGAGTGGATTTTAGCAGAAATTTGGCATGCGAGGACTCTTAAAATGTGTTAAAAGGAGGATTATTAGCATTATACAATTGTAAGTATTATGATTTTTTGGATAGTTTCTTTGTAACTGGTATTAGATTACGGACATTAGAGCAAATGATTTTTATTTACCGTCAGAAATTCTGATTATCGGATGTAGCATCCCAAAGGTCGGTTTGGTGGATGTTTTTTTATTATAAAAGGCACAATAGTTACCAAACTGTGAATGTTTGATGTAGTTAATAGTGTATAGCGATGATTTTAATTTTACACCTGTTAAATTGTCTAAAATCCCGTCGCTTAGCTAGGCTGCTGACGGGGGGATGTTGATATTTATAAGTTTGTGCGAATTTCAGCAGTTTTTTTGCATAAAAAGTGTTCTTTTGTTAATTTTGGAAAAAGTTGATTTTGGAAAACACAATAACTTTCATTTGCGATTGATTTAAAGTATTAATTGAATATTTTGACGCAATTTTCGTGTATTCGTCAGTAAATTAAATATGCACTGTAAATCGTGTTAGGGGGCATCTCAGAGTTATTACGTTATACAGTACATTACCATTAAAATAGGTGCATCTTTTTACATGAAGAATTTGGACAATACATAGGCTACCTTATATACCATTGGAAGTGGACCTTTCAGTGGTAAATGAAAATACATCAGATTTGAAAATTGTTTGAGAAATAAAAGATTTTACAACCATATTAATTATGAGGCTTCCCACATGCATACTGTACTTTATATGGGACTGTAGACAATTTAGGAAATCTAAAATACCCGGTATACTAGCTTCCTATGATATCAAGGGTTCTATGGTATCACGGTAGTGTCCAATCTATAAAACAGTATGCATCTCTGCTAAAATATGATACTTATCTTGTAGATGTCATGGCTTTAGATACATATAATAAAATAATTGAAAAATATAAGTATATTTATCATAAATAAAAGGATATTTCAAAATAATGCGACAATATTGACAATTTCCTGATGATCTTTAAAATTCATCACCCCTAGTTTCCATAAATGCAGTTTCCACTACATTGACGGTTATAAAATTCATTCATTTTTAGTCTGATGAGTCTGTTGTACATTATTCTTTCTAGAAATGGTCACTCATTGAATCTTATACCCGTTACTAACAAATACAGGATACACTGTTTACACTGTCTTCGAGGCCAGTTCAAACTGTTGGTTTCTTGGGCCCTTTTGGAAATGTTTTCCCAGTCTGGTGGTACGCCACTGAACTATAGTGCACAGTTAGCGTACAAATTTGAGACCTACTTTCGTAGGCCCATTTTGATAGTCTTTTCAATTTTCTGGTAATTGACTTCCGGTTCCGATTTGAATTATGAAATGTCTTTTTTGATTAGTACATTGTGTTTAAGAACGACTAAGACACTAGCACAGTTTCATCCATTGATAATAGATGCAATGAATGCATTAGAAGAGAAACAAGTAAACAGTCATCTAATATTGAAAAATGGTCGACACACCCGAACAAAAGTTCAAAAAAACAAACAGTTCGCTATTTTGACAAAAATGAACAGGTAGATGCCATCCTGAATGTTTGTTGATCGATGATGAATATATTCTAGATGCTTTAGAGTAAAGATGGTTGGATTCTGCGTAGATATAGTCGACGATTTCGAGAGAGTTATTTTAAAGACGTCCTTCTTGATAGAAACCGGAACCGGAAGTAATCACAATAAGTGCATACCGTGATACCATAGAACTTTTAAAATAATAAGCTCAATGAGGGTACCCTTGTTTTCAAATCTAATTCTGATATTTTTACGTAAAATTGATAACATTTTATATCATAACAATTTAATAGAAGGGTCACAGAAAGCATTTGATTTTATATTTAGTCAATCAAGAAAAAAATTATGAGGCATAATTAAATATAGACAACGGTCACTACCTCAACTACAACTTTGGCATTTAACTTTTTTTATAAAATGTTCAGTGCAATTTCGAAAAGTACGGGTATTTTTACGACTGTTGATTCAGTTAACTACATTTTTTGTTTAGCTTTATACTGTGTTAGTGTATTTGTAAGATTATCAGATTTTAAATCTAAACAATACTAGATTAATAAATCAAGGTGCTAATTTAATGCTTGACTACTGACACATGGCAATCTATAGTTGTATTGAAGCTTTAAATGCACCACCTGAGTGTATTAATCCAGCCACATTTTGACATAACTGCTTGTAAAATATTGAGATTTCAGTTTTCTTCAATATTCTGCCAAATATTTAGATATATTATTGGTGCAATATTATCAGAAGTTAGTATAAATATGTAAAACTTGGTTACACAATTTGCTCAAAGGGACAATGTCCATAATTTTAGCCTATAAAACACACAATAGTTAGGTTTACAAACATAACACACCAACTATTATTGAATATTTACTTACATTATTTACATATAATAAATAAAACTTTTTTTTCAAACGCACCAATGTATTACTACAGGCTTATCTGGTTCTATGCTAATGTTTTCATGTAGACATTTCACTGAATAAAAATCAGACAGTTATTTGGCTATGCTCAATATCTGCTTACTTACGGACAGTGTCCCTTTAAAGGGGTTGATGCATTGTTTTCAAACAATATTTATTTAAAAGGGCTCTGACAACCTTAAAAATAGCTGAAAGAATTATCAAAATGCCATGAAAAATAAATGAGATATGACCTATTGAAACTTTGCAAAGAACATAAAATGGAGGCGGCCATCAAGGAACGATGACTACATCCCACCTTTTTTTTACTATATATGGCATATTGAAAAAATATAAAGCAAAGAAAATCACTGCAAATTGATTAAAAATATACAGAGATAAAATGTTTAAATTGTATGCTTATTTTTCATTTCCAATGATTTTCTTTGCTTTAAAAGACATTTTGTCAATTTTTCCATAAAATTATATGCTAAAAAGGCGCAATGACGTCATAGTTCAAAGATGGCCGCCTCCATTTGTGTTTCTTTGCACATTTTGAATAGGTCATACATCCTTTATTTTTCATGGCATTTTGAAAATTCTTTCAGTTTTTTTCCAAGTTCTTCAGAGCCCTTTGAAATGAACATTGTTTGAAAATAGTGCATCCAACCCCTTTAATTATTCAAATAATTAATATTATAAATAAATGATTGCAAATAATTATGCAAGTTACGTTGAAAACCAATGGGACACCATGAGTTTTGAATAAATGAAAGATTGCCGGGTGTCACTTTTACATGTTAGTGATGATGTTACCTAAACATCTTTTGTTCTTTTATTGCAGTAGGATGAGAATTCGATTGGAGATGTCAGTTGTGTTGATGCAGATGGAGGGATATTTTCCATTTCCGGACAGTGGAGTCACCCCTGCAGCACTATATATCTAAGTAAGTCCTATATACTAATACTGTAAGTAATTTGAAGGATTTCATTTTCTGTTTAATCTGGTTATTTTTTTTTATTTAAAACGTTTATTAACCAGAACATACAAATGGAACAGTCTATTAAATCATTTTAGAATTATTTTATTTTTGGAATTTTGTGATTCTTGGTTCCAAGAAATCATTTATACTCAATGAGTGATACAGTCTTAATCTGTTTCTCACAGCAATTAAAAGGCTCATTCAGTTCTGAGAACACACTGATTTGCATCATAATTTAGCATGACATGATGTCATAATATGATACCTTATCATCCCTTATTTTTTAATAGTTTTATCTTTATATATTTACATTAATTTTTAATTAATAACATACTTCATTTTTCACCAATTTTGGCGCACAATATGACCTATTTATGTGTCGACGTGCCGTAAAACACCATTCATTCATTCATAATACCAGGGTTTGATGTCATAATACCAGAAAGTGATGTCATGATAGAAACAACAAAATGAACATTCTGATTGGTTCATTGCAGTGATAAAAATTGGACCAATAAAACCAGTCAATTTAAAGCTCATTACATTACCAGAACACACTGAGGTTAAAATTAAAAAATATATGCATCCACAGGACGCATAGATATCGGACAAGATTTCTTCTGAAACAGATAACGTCCTCTCTGTGGTCATTAAAATCATGGACATATCAATATTAACTCTTAGCCTGCTAAGGGCGACTACAACAGCCTTTGCAGCCAGTGTAATCTCAGATCAGCCTGCGAGTAATTCGCAGGCTGATCAGGGTTTACACTGTCTGACTGCTCATCAGTCATTTAACCAAAACACCCCTTTGTAGCATAAATGGAATGGTCCAAATTCAAAGAAAAGACAGTCCATTATACATTCATAGCAGGCTAAGGGTTAAAGGCAACCCAAGTTGAGAAAATATTCTCTTATATTTAAGTCAAACTGTTACATATAAATGTACAAGTAGAAAATTACTGTTTTATTATCTTTTTTTTTGTTTTGATATTTTTTCAGTGTGGAGGCTGGTTGGAAGGTCAGAAGTTCTGGAATTGAACCATTTTCTTATCTACACTGTTGTAAAGAAAGAATGTATACCTTCACTTGGAGGTATAAATTGTTAGCTGAAGCTGGTAAGGGCATATAATTATAATATATATCTTTTCTTTTTAAATGCCAGTAGGGAAGCAGAGCTACATATAAGCTTTTTGATCAATCCGGTATTTACTCATCTGTATTTACTTAATTGGGTATTTCATGATTTCAGTTCAGTAAAATAAAACAATAAAAGTTTGCGACATTGTTTTGGGGTGGCATTCCACTAATATTGTATACACAAAATCTATTAAAATCAACTTCTTTTACAATAGGCTTTATACAAGGTTACTGGGTGTCCCATCAACAACCCATATAATGCTCAATTTGCACTGGTTGTTTTATCATTTTCGATTACTTTATTGATACCCATGCTTTTTTATTTTAATTGGGTATTTTTGGCATTTTTAATCCTGCCTATCTGTATCTCTGGGGAAGGGTCAGTATTACGTTGTGGCTATATAACTGTCCAAGTATTAGGTCCACAACAATGAATTTATATGCCAAACTGGTCGGTGTTCTTGTTACAGGATTTCAAGTCAAGGCTTTTTTTCTAAAAATTATGAAGACTCTCTAGCCTGGTCATTTTGTGGGGAAAAAACCCGCGATTACTGTCTAATTTGTTTAAAAAAAGTATTTAAAGATTACTTGTTGAAAGCGATATTACTTGATACATACATACATGTTTTTGTGGGATGAAGACGCTATAACATAAGGTATATTTTAGATAAACTTTCTTCTATAAATGTTTTCAAAACTAAACAATATTGAGAATATTGTTTGTATGGTGTTCTACGTCTTTTTTAACACATGCAAGGTTATATATGACGGTCGATTTTTGTGGTGGAGGCAGACCACCCACTTTTCCTGGGTAGAACCACAAGAACTGGTCACTTTTAATTGTTGCCTTCTATTATTATAATTGTATATATATAGACAATTATAATAATAGAAGGCAAAAATTAAAAGTGACCAGTTCCTGTGGGTAGAACCAGTACTGTACACCTCCCGCCATCCGTAAGAATCGCCACCTTGCTCATTTATAAGTCGAGCTCCCAGTGGAATTTCAACCCGCAGTGGTGAGAGGCGAAGGTTTACAACGAAAGGTCAACCATTCGGCCATGGAGACGCTCTAAAGTTATTAAGTAAGAGTGGGAAATGTTGTTTACCACAAAAGAAGTTCCAGATGGTTCTTATTAAAAGCAAGATTGGGACAGGTGGAGTCAAGTTTTAAATAAGATATGTTCAGTCTTCACGGAAAACATTTTAAGCCACTACTACTAGCCTATCAGCATGTGACTTGCAAATATTTACTAGCCCGAACACATTTCTACTGACACAAATTTTTTAAAGTGTAATTTCAGTGTTGTTTTTAGACAAATATGTATATTATCACAGAAAGTTACATTTTCTATAGAATAATATCACAAATAATTAAATAAAATAAAAAACTTGATTGTTTTGACACTTTATTCTCAATCATTGGGTCGGAAAATTACGGGTTCTGTTTATTTTTGAGTCACTCACGTCTGCATTACTTTTCTACTGGGTTATGCTCTTTCGAAATAACAAAGAAAGCTCATCGTACAGGTTACAAATTAGACCGGAAATGATCTTCAGTTCATTATCAGTCGGGTTTACATCGCGGTATTGATTCATACTAAAAATTGCTCCTTTGTTATTGTCCCCAACGTCGTTCGAAAAAAGCAAAAAAAATTGAAAACCAGTCTGTTCTGAAATTGATAGTTGTTTCCGTCGATGTATAAACAAAATAAATCTACCTTTAAATTAGTTTACAAGCTGACTTTAATTTCGGGTCTGATTTCGTTCCGATTCATTTTGGTACTACATTTTCGTCTAATTTTTAACATGCCCGACGGGCATCTCAGATTGCAAAATTTACATTTTACTGACTGCGGGATTCGGGCTACCAGCTAATTTGGAAGACTATGTTTGTAAAATATATGCACCACTCGGTCTCCAATTTTTTATTTGTTTTGTTTAATTCAGGGGCCATAACTCCAAGTTTTCTGGAACAATTAGGCTGGCTATGGAACATGACCTAGATACTGTAATCATAATTGTGGCTATAAATATTGTGACCAATTTTTAGCTCTATCAGCAGAGCTTATGCCGTACTTATGCGGTGTCCGTCGTCTGTCTGTTTTGTTTGTTTGTTGATCGACTACTCCTCTGAGACTACTGAATGGAATTTCATGAAACTTTACAGAAATGTTGCCAATGAAGTCTAGTTGATTATAGCAAAAATTCATGTTGATGTGAAATCCAAGATGGTCGTTAAAGCTAATAATATAACGACATATGTTCATGAAACTTTACAGGAATACTGATCTAGATATCAAAAACTATCAGTAATTAAAGCTTCACCCGTAGCCTGATAGCAGGAAGCAGGAAAAAAGTCCTGCTTGTAGTTGTCCATCATTAAAGGGGTTGATACACTGTTTTCACTTGAAAAAGCTGAAAGAGCGATTAACAAAATGCCATGAAAGACAAAGGAGATATGACCTATTTACAATTTGCAAAGAACATAAATGGAGGCGGCCATCTTTGAACGGTGACGTCATCGCGCCATTTTACCATATAAGGCATATTGACAAAATACATTTTAAAGCAAAGAAAATCACTGCAATTTTTTTTTTCGTTTGCAGTAATTTTCTTTGCTTTAAATGACATTTTGTCAATATGCCATATATGGTAAAATGGCGCGATGACGTCATCGTTCAAAGATGGCCGCCTCCATTTATGTTCTTTGCAAATTTTCAAAAGGTCATATCTCCTTTGTTTTTCATGGCATTTTGACAATTCTTTCAGTTTGTTTCAAGTTTTTCAGAGCCCTATTAAATAAATAGTGTTTGAAAATAGTGCATCAACCCCTTTAACTGATTTCCACCAGATTTGTATAGCAAATAGAGCGATACAGGCCCTCTTGTGCATCTTGTTTCTCGTCTTCAAAATAAATTAATATGCGTCTAGAAAGTATTCAATTCCAAATAACTTAGCAGTAGATTTGTAGCAAAAAAACATCCATCAAATTATAGGATATTACACATACTAAAGAGTTCCATCTACCAGTATTATTATTATCTTTTCCAGGACCGGTCCAGAGTTGCCAGTCTATGTTGAAAGATAATCCAGAGTTGCCAGTCTATATTGCAAGTTATGGAAGCCAAGTTGTGTTTAACTGTACTTCATTGAAGATAAATAAAGTATTATTAAAAACAACAAAAAACACATTTCTTCAAAATATTTGTGTCGGGGTACATGCTTGGATTGCTTTGTTATCATTAGCTCTACTGATCAGAGATCAGCAGAGCTTATGCCGTGGTGCGGTGTCCGTCGTCCGTCTGTCAGTCCGTCCGTAAACTATTTTTGTAGCGACTACTCCTCTGAAACTACTGAATGAATTTTCATGAAACTTTACAGAAATGTTGCCCATGAAGTCTAGCTGATCCTAGCAAAAATTCATGTTGATGTGAAATCCAAGAAATCTAAAAATAGATTTTTAAAAAACAAGTTTGTAGCGACTACATCTTGAAAACTCTAAGTGATATTGATATGGGACTTTTTCTAAAATGATTAGCATGACATGATGTTGGTCCTTGTTGAAAATCATTTTGATTCGATGTTAAACATGGCTGTCAGCGGCCATCTTTGTTAATAGTTATCTAGTAAAGACTTGTAGCGACTACTTCTCTGTTACTACTCGACGGATTTTCATGAAACTTCACAGGAACGTTGCCCTTGATGTCTAATTGATCCTAGCAAAATTTCAGGTCGGTCAGAATTTCAAGATGGCCACCGTAGCTATAAATAGATTTTCAAAATACAAGTTTGTAGCGACTATTTCTTGAAAACTATAAGTGATAATGATATGGGACTTTTTGAAAATGATCAGTATGACATGATGTTGATCCTTGTCAAAAATTATTTTGATTTGATGTTAAACATGCCAGCGGCCATCTTTGTTTACATAGAGTTATATAATGAAAACTTGTAGCGACTACTCCTCTGAAACTACTTGACGGATTTTCATGAAACTTCAAAGGAATGCTGATCTAGCTATCAAAAACCTATCGGTAGAGCTTCAAGGTCATTGACCTCATGTTATTCATAGACTGCAAAAAAATCCCTGAATGTTTTATAAACATCATTAAAGAAACACTTGGCAATTTTGATTTCTTCCAGTGTCTGGAATTATTATATTTAGATTATAAAAAAATGATTTGACATTCGTGCGTTATTAAAGGTAAACATTGAATGGAATTAATACATCAAGTAGTAATGTTCTTGTAAGATTGGCATGTGTCTCTTTAGTATATACTAAGCTTATCCAGAGTGTAGCACCATCTTGGTAGCAAAGTGAATAAGGCCTAGTGTCAGTACTATTGCTGCAGACCTCTGCATGTGGGTTCATTCCCTGACATAGGCATGTCTGATGATAAACTCCATCTCGTTTCGGGGCGTCCGTGGCCGAGTGGTTAACGTCTCTGACTTGAAATCACTTGCCCCTCACCGCTGTAGGTTCGATCCCTCAGGGGCCTATTGTTTGGGGCGCTTGTTTCAGCCAAAGGTTTTTCTGCAGTAGCTTGAGCAATTTAAACAATACGTACATCAGTTATATTTCATTAGAACTGGCATCTTTAGTGGTAAATAAAACTACTTTACTTTTGAAAATCGGTTGAGAAATAAATATTTTACAGCCAAATGACTTTTTGATGGGGCTTTTCCTATGTAAATTCCTTGCAAGTGGGACAGCAGAAAATTAAGAAATTTCAAATAACTTCAGTAATCCTTCATAGTTTGCTATAAAACGTTCAGGGTGTCTTAATTTACTAATATCCAACAATTTAAAACAATTTTTGGATAAATATTCTAAAAAAAAAAATTCAATTTTTTCATGCAGCAGAATTTTGCATTGAAAATGACCCATCAAAAACAGCTTAGCACATGTAATTTTTATTTCTCAACCGATTTTGAAAAGTAAGGTATTTTTATTTACCACTAAAAAAATGTCTGTTTCATTGATATACAAATTATTTAGGTACAAGATGAACTTTATCTAAAAAGTCCAAAACACCTTTGGCTGAAACAAGCGCCCCAAACAATAGGAATCTTTATGTGAGGAAGCTATCCAGCTGGCTTGCGGGACGTCGGTGGTTCTACCCAGGTGCTCTCCTGTGCACGAAAATTGCCCGGAGGGGCACCTGGGGTCTTCCTCCACCAATGGAAGCTGGAAAGTTGCCATATGACCTTAGCTGTTGGTGCGACTATAAAATCCAATTCAATCAACCATCTCGTTTCTCTCTGAGGTAGCTGTCCCAATTTTACCTAATATGATGTGTTAACAGGATATAAAACATTTGATTTCATATCTCAGAATAAGCTACAGTTTAAAGGGACAGGAAAAACAAGTTGTCGGCTTTCAAATTTCAAGGTCAAAACCTCCCCTATCAGTTATTTTTTTGTTAGAAGGTCAAAGGTAAGGGTTATATTGTCGGACAGCTCGACATAGTTGTCTCATGGCGTTTCGGTGTATTTGCGTGCCTCCGCCCGATCTTGTCCGGGCTATAACTTTGCCATGCGTAGAGGGATTTTGAAATAACTTGGCACACACGATCACCATAAGAGGATGATATGTCGCGCGCAACACCCAGGACTCTAGCTCAAAAGTCAAGGTCACACTTAGAGGTCATGCAGTTCGATCTTGTATGGGCTGTAACTTTGTCATGCATAAATGGAATTACTTCGGCAGAAATGATCACAATACCCAGGTCCCAGACTAAATGTCACACTTAGAGGTCATGCAGTCCATGCAGTCCGATCTTGTCCGGGCTGTAACTTTGTCATGCATAAGGAGATTTTGCAATTAGTCGAGCAGAAATGATCACAATACCCAGGCCTCCAGCTTACACAGTGTTCAGGGATATCCCATGGGCAACCACGTTGGTTAACGTTGGGTTACCTATGGCCACCGATGGTAATATTTGATACTACCTCAGCTGTAGAGTTGCGAGAAGATTGGTTATATCGGCGAACCGACGGTGAGAGTAACCGATGCGAGAACCCTGAATCACCGCACCCACTGATCTACTTTCATGGCCAATCCAGAAGCGGATTCAGGTTTTGTGAAAAGGTGCTGCGTAACTTCTGAAATAAATAATTTACGAGAAAAACTCGGACATTGAACGTATTTTTGTGTGTTTTGTGTGTTTTTGACGGGTCGCTTTTTTGTTGTAAGCTGACAACCATATTGGGACCACACTTCGTCCGTCGTTGTTAGATTTGGGTCAGCGCGACATCCATTATGGCGGCTATTGCTATAAAAGGTCGAAACCTTATTAAAAAAAAACTTCCAAAGAACCACTGAACATATATCGACATGTTTTCTTTATTAATGAATGCCAACCCCCAGGCTTGCATTGCGATAGTAAAGAAGGATATAGAGCATATATGTTATAGTAAAGAGCCATTACTATATATACATAATAACACTATCTCTTCTTCTCTCTATATTTCTATTCTATCATAAATTAATGCAAGCCTTTGGCTATAGACTATACAGTTTGTTCAAATATAAGTATAAAGTATAAAAAAAAGTATATGCGCCTCCGTGGCCGGGAACGTAAAGACGCTGAGTTTCACACCATTATTCAGGGCAAATTACAAACTTTCCTGATTTTATGGGATTTATGCTTGTGTTGATTAGATGGTGGCAGAAAGATCGGGACTCTATTTTTAAAAAAATCGTTTCTTCAACAAAATATACAGAAACTTTTAAGTCCTGCATCCATTCTGCATATTTTATTTAAAATCATACACAGATCTAATAACTAGGAGATAGGAAACTTCCGATCAACCAGTGTAGTAGCTAAACATCACGTGGTTACCCTTTCAAGTTTACCAAGTGAAGTTTTCGTAGTTCTTATTTGCTCAAAGTATTTAGTATTGAAAATACCATAATAATCTTTACAGTTTCACATCTCTTTGTTATATGTCTGAAATTGTTTAATAACTGAACTAGAAGTCAGAGGCGGATCGAGGATTAGTGATATTAGTAATGGGTGGCATGTAACTTTTGAAATAAGTAATTAACGAGCAAAAACAAGTTTAGCCCGCTGAGTTTGTTGTTGTTGTTTTTTACGGGGTCACGAAACCATTTTTTTTTTGTGCAAGTTTGGGTTCTTCTTTCAAATCTGGTCTGGTTTTTGGAATGCATGTACATATGTTCACACGTCTTGCGATGTTATGGAGGGTTAGATCTCCAGACTTGTATCGTCATCTGGAAGCATTGTATTTTTATATAAAAGTACATCTGAGATATAATGTAGTTGTACTTTATTTATATACGACATATAACGGATACTTGTTTTAAAATGTGACCCGTGGGAGTCTCCATTTCATATAATAATGTTTACCTTATAGTTAACAAGAGCACACTATGAAATCGGAAATTATGATTTTAAAATAGGAGGATGGGGTGGGGATAAAAGCGATAACACGATGGAGGTCAACATCTTTTTAAGCACGAGGTAGCATTCCCACACGCCTGCACACACACACATACACCACAACACAATGGGGTGGGTCTGCACAGGATGTATGGAGATGGGGATGTACGTCTTCTTCACATTTTCTTTCAAAACCTTCGCAGACCATTCTAACATTAAAGGCTTACGTCAACATGAACTGATGCGCAATATAAAATTCCGGCCTGCTGAGGGAGAAGAGGCAGTTACAATACGACAGCGATATTTAAATCATCAGTGGGTGGCAGTGCTATTTTTTTTAAAGTCTAAACAATCTTAGGCCATGTTTACAGTAACTTTGTTTTTCTTCATTCTTCAGAGGGGCGCAATATTTGTTGTTGAAAAGAGCACTTTTTTATGGATTTTTGTCTTTATTGGGATAGGTGTTTGAAGTGGTGACGGCGTGGGTGGGGGGGCAGTAATCCGACCCCACCCCCTCCCCCCAAAAATATACCTACCGACCTACTGTATTTTTTTAGAGCATAGAATAGGAAACACAACCTTTTCTTTTTTTGGCCAAAAAAAAAGAGCTCTATACCGGTTTACGGCGGATGTTTACAATAAATTAGTTTTTCTTCATTCTTCAGAGGGGCGTACTATTTGTTGTTGAAAAGAGCACTTTTATTATGGATTTTTTTTTTGTTTGATTGGGATAGGTGTTTGAAGTGGTGACGGCGTGGGTGGGGGGCATTAATCGGAGCTGCGCACATCACACATAATTTAGTTTTCGTGACTCAAGTTTAAACTGAGTTTCGTAAGTAGAATGTGCTTCAAACTCAGTCCTGCAGATTTTAGACACTTCCACCCCCCCTCACACACCCCCACACCAGCCCCCTCCCCCATCCCAAAAAAATGCCTACCGACCTACCGTATTTTTTTTAGAGCATAAAATAGCACAACCTTTTCTTTTTTTTGGCCAAAAAAAAAGAGAGCTCGGTACCGGTTAACGGCGGATGTATGGAGATGGTGAGGTGTTCTTAATTTTTTCTTTCATAATATTCGCAGGTCATGTCTAACATTAAAGGCTTAATTTAACATGACTTGGTTCAAAAAAAAAAAGGCCGGTCTGCTGTGAGAGAAATAGAGAGGCAGTTCAAAATAGGACAGCGGGATTTAACTATTCAGTGGGTGGCATAGGAAGAGCTAGGTTTTTTTGTTGCCGTTTTAAAGTCGAAACATTCTTAGGCCATTTGTTACAATAAATCATTTTAAAAAAATGAGGATCTCAATATTTGAAAATAGTTGAAATGAGCCCTTTTTATTAATATATATATATATATATATTATATTTTTTTTTATATATTTGTTTATACTTTTTATTATTTCGGAGCTACTTAACTCAAACACAATTTAGGTATCGTGACTTAAATTGAGTTTCGTCAATAGAATGTGCTGAAAACTCTATGTCTTGCGGATTATAGACCCATTCTGCATATACATGAAGTTTACCCTGGATTTCCATTCCTGTTTGCAACATATGCTTTTTATTTGGTGGTCTGGTGCACCGTAATCCCAAACTCCCCCCATCCCCGACCCTGGATCCGCACTTCAATTTGTTAAACAGGGTTACTTCCCTTTAGGTATTACGTCATAATCATCTGTAATAATAATGTTGAGAATACCCCTATAACGTGTTTGCGCCGAGTCAATATCGAATTGTTAGCTACGGAAAATACAAACTATGTTGATTATATAGCCTTTCTGGCCGTTTTAAAGATTGGATTCGGACACAAGATAAGTTGTTGAAATAGCGTGTTAACAGAATATATAACATTACATTAACATGCTAGTCTTTCGAAGTAGACTGAATTGACAACATCGGCGTAAAAATCGCTGTATTTTGCATGCTTGAAGCTCGATTTGAAAGCACTTAATAAATATTTTGATGTTTTCTTTGACTTATGACATTCTTTTCATTGGTATAAATAATTTCAAGTTGAGGATGTAGTGCCAATAATGTCTGCGTATAAAAGAATTTCGATTTTTTTCAAATTGTTCGGTCAAGCCAACAAAATGGCGGATTTTCAGGGTTTTTTCAATGAGGTACTCCGTGGGGAACTATTTTCAACGTTGCTATACAGTTGTCAAGTGAGTGGAGATGCGCAAGAAAATAACCACTTGCGTCCTGACTGTATATGAACAGGCACTGACGATATAGGTATGTTTACGTTTTATTTGCCTTTTTGTTTTAGATATATAAGTTAACACATATTAAGTTTACGAGAAGCGTAATAACGTGTTAGTTTTTACTGTTACAATAAGGTATAAACACAAATCTAATGACTTGTCGACCATTATATACTATAACTTAAATATATTTTAGCAGATTCGACGTCTATTTACATAAGCCGTGCTCTGTAAAGGTAAGTCTTGCATACAGCTAAACTACTGCGAGTATCTTTTTTGCAAGACGTGAGAATCATGGCTCCTAAGGTATTATGTGCCTACCATAGAGCCATGCTTCCTTGTTATTTAATTATCCGTAGGACCCCCGTACCGACCTCCGTACGAAAGTTTCCGGCGAGGTTTCAAAAGGCATCACGCAATGCCTGCATAAACAACCACCGTATTTTAGTAGAACAAAACAGTATGAAAGGAGAAATCTTAAATGCCACAGCTGCATGCAGAAAACTTACCAAAGAAAGAAAGTACACACCGAAATTGTTGGTGATTGAAGGCCACTGTTATTCTTCGTCAGTTGCATTGTTTACGTTCGAAATAATCTCGGTCTCGTGCGACGTCTCCTTCCGTATTTGGAAACTTAACCCCACCCAACTCACACACCTGAAAATCTCCGGGTAACGTTGTTCATTTGTGTCAACTGTGTGCGGGTTTAAATTTCCAAATACGGAATACGTGTCAACGCGAGCTATTTCGAAATGTAACCATAAAAATGCCCAGATCGACGTGGTACCTTCTCTTCGGTGAGTTAGATGCATGCACGCGTGTTATTTAAGGTTTAATCTATTGAAATACGGCATTTGATTATGTAGGCATTGATTGATGTCTTCAGGAACCGCTCTTGATGGGGTTGATCTAGATACCTACTTATTTTATAAAGGGTGGCATCGTAGCTCTGTGGTAGGTTCACACCATATTAGCTACGATTCTCGCAGCTCCTTCTTTGCATACAGTTAAATGATTCAGTTTATATAGTAACATACTTTAGTGTTACTCAGTTACAATTGCTCTTTCATGGAAAAGTGGTTTTAAATGATGTACTGTAGTACATTAAACTACACTGGATCTGGTTGAATGTGTTCATTAAAACGTGAAAACATAATAATGTAAATTGCGCATGGCGGAACCCGTTTTGTTTGACATTTCTCACATGTAATACTTTAACACGTACTGAGTTCAGTAGAGTGTTATTGTTTATTAAAGAATCGTTATATTTCAACAATATATAAAACATTATTAAAACATATGATTCTAACTAACTATGGCTGTCTAACATAATTATAAGTGATAATGACGATATGAATTAAAATTTCATTTACAAATAAACTAATTTGAGAAATTTAATTGAGGTCCTAAACAAATAGCACCAGCCGTTTCATATGACTCACAAATAGCTGAAATAATACCCTAAAAGAACCAATCACATATGTTGTGGTTTTATATGTCAGCCACAGTTATACAATGTATTAGATGTGACAGTTCCCACTCGCAATAAAGCATAGGAGACCGATAATTGGATTTCAAAGTTATAATTGTTATGCATTATATTAATGTAGGATATACGTACCAATCAGTTTTAAAGTTCATTATCTATATTCAAACACTGCAACCAGTTGAGTCTCGTAATCTTCACATATATGCAGAATCAAATCGTCTAAAAGTCTAGATAAACAAAAACAATTAAATAAACCCAAAATTATGTAAAAGAGGCGCCCGGAGGTATTACCCTTTTAATTTCCTTATAATTGCAATCAATTTAAAATGTTCTGAGGCATTTTTGTATTACACCGTCAGATCCAATAGAACTTGATTAAATACAATACAAAAATAATAGTATTGTAAAGCAGATACCACACCACGTGTTACAGTTTTCATATTTGTAACTATTATTTCCCATGTAAATATAGCATATATTACCGTTTTCGAAAAGTCTTAACAGATTTTTGCACCTGATTGAGACATATCCTTATTGAAAAGCGTGTAATTCATTATATTTGTAGCGTTTAAATAGGTATAATCTGGGCATAAATAATATGCTTTGTCTATCAATATCTTTCTGGTCTCACCATACATGATACACTTTAAAATAACATGTTTTTCATCCTCAACCTCTTGTACAAAAAGGGGACAAAAGCGTTGACTTTCTCTTCGATTTTGATGTCGACCAGTTTCAATTCGTAAGGGTACGATCCTATTACTAAATTTGGCAAATGCAAACCTTTGCTTTAAGGCTAGTATTAATGTACAAAGTTTAAACATATATTCAGATTTAAACAATCTATACGTTCTCAATTTGTTTATATCTACCCCATTTGGACCTTTTACTTTATTAGTAATATTTATTTTTCATTTTAAAACATGCTGGTCCATTACGGTTCCTATGACATCGATTATCATTTTAGACTTTGGTAAGAAAACAGATATATCAGAGCAAATATTGTCGCCAATCTCCTTAAACTTTAATTAATTAGTTAGTGGCTTAAAACCCAGTGCTTACAGACTCGGATAGCCTTATTATAGACCCAAATAAATAGTACGACTCTATAGTGGTTTACAAACACATTGTTTATTGTTTAATAAGGGAAGGCACGCATTCCATATTGCCTTTGACATCAGCGGTATGTGTATATTTGACAGTTTTTAAATAAAACATTGGAAAATGTATTCGATCCCGATCTTTCAGCACCGTACCTTATAAGGGATTAAATAAGAGAGTATTTTAGCATTGTAATCCCGTCATAAGGCTTTCAGCATAATGATTTGTAGTATATTTAGCAAAACATATTTATTTACAGTTGATGTAGCATGTAGACCAATGATTGATATTTAATATACAGTGTTTTGTTTAAACGTGTCGGTGTATATTTCTGGCCCAGTATGGTTTGGTTGCTTTTTACTGCTGCTTGACGGCCGTCAGTTATAGCACGGCTGAAATATACCGGCAGTTATTGGGCGGGTCTTCAGGTTTATGAACATTATATCATAAACAGGAACAAAATAAAACCGTTAGAGCTTTGGTACAATGTAGCAATTATTTCCTTTGTGTTCAGCTTCTATTTTACATCAGGTTTAAAGGTATTGTTGCTTTATTTTTCAGTACCAACAATGGGTAATAAACATTCTTCAAAAAAATCAAAAACCGTAAGTATAAAATCAATGACATACATTTCTTCTAAGTCAGTAGAGCAAATTCAGAGGTAGCCTTAACCTTAGCTTCAGTAGGTTTAACCTGACCCTGTCCCACTACATGTCCTAAAAACGTGACATCAGCCGGTTAACTGTTAACCTCGCATTTGTAAGACACTCGAAGAAACCTCTTATGGTCCGCAGATGGTCTTCCCATGTATTTCTGTAAATGATAACATCGTCGATGTACGCGTCACAGCCATCTAAATCACATATTAACATATTGACGAGACGTTGGAACGTTGCTGGTGAATTGTCGAATGACATAATTTCTTCTGTGAGAGGTACAAATATTGTAACGTGTTTAACATTTCCAATTTTATCAATAAAGTCATCAACTCGTGGAAGTGTAAATGGATCAAGTTTTGTGACACTATTGCCTTTTCTATAGTCAGTATACATCCGGTATAAGTATAATCCGGTTTTGAAACTAGAATACATGGTGAACTCCATTCACTTTTATTTGGACATCGATGTGATGTCCAATAAGTATTGAATTTCTTCTTTAAGATATTGTTGTTTAGAAGGATTCATTGGGTATGGATGCTGTTTTATTGGAGTAGAATTTCCAACATCGACATCATGAAATACTGTGTCTGTTCTTGTTGAAACATCCGAAAATATGTGTTCATATTCATATATCAATTGTTTCAGTTTATGTCTCTGTGATGGATCTAGATGTGACGGTTCTCGTCGATATTGTTCAAAATGTCACTGTTTTGTAGTTTACCTAAACCAGGATCATATGTGTCAAAAAGTTTATGTTGAGGTTGTAACTCGGCACTGAAATTTTCAAGTGGGACAGTGCAAATCACATTAACTGGATGTTAAGATAGGGTATCTCTGTCATCGTATTATTTTAATATATTAATATGACAAAGTTGACGCTGGTTTAGCCTTTCAGGAGTATTTACAACTAAATATAATTTAAATCACTGACATTTGTTGTACTGTATACTGACCACTCTACCTAGCTTGTAAAGGCTTTCCAGGAAAAGGTAATAAAGCAAGAAAGTTATCACCAGGTTTTAAATTTATTTCCAGTGCAGTCAATCATATCTTGTTTTCATTATTGTTTGAGAAGATTTGAGATTAGACAGAGCTACCTCACACTCTGTGACACTACGTCTCCAGGGCATTATAAACTCTCAATAACACACTTTAATCATTACAAGCTATCCCATATTACAGTTTATTAATGAGTTGCTCGTATAGTGGTAAATTCTCGAGTCATAATATCTCAGTCTAACCCAAAACTCTATCTAACCCATACTTCTATCTACCCCATAACTCCAATCAAACATCATCTAATCACCGCTTTAAAACATCTCATTATATAATCTGCAAGCACGTGTAAGCATCTCATTGGCGTTTAACAGTTATCCAATAGGTTATTATGGACCATACATACGCATACGCTATTACGTGTCTGTAGTAAGTTAATATGCTATCTTGCTATCTGAGAGAATTCTACCAAATTGTGGAATATCAGGCAAACTGCTATCAAAGAGGCACCCCGTTTTGCTACAATGTTTTTGACAGTTTGTGTCTAAAATCTGACACAGACTGTAAAAGAGTCAAAGAGGGTGTGTTCTTTAGAAAGAATTTTCTCTTTTAATTGTACGTTTACTATTTTTTATGTTTTATTATGTTTTTATTAATAATGCCGAAAACAATGTATTTATGATAAAAGTGTCCGAAAATGTTTCTCTAAAATGGATCCAGTATTTCTTTAAAATCCGATATACTAATAAAGTCCAAAAAATATTGGTAAGTGTCCCTTTAATCTGAATTGTCAAATGTTCCTTTAATCAAATTGGTCAAGTGTCCTTTTAATCCAATATCACTTCAAATTTGTCCTGGTTTATTAATTCATTTATTAATTTATTATTGCAACTGTCCAAATAATCCAATAATCCAATGTCGCTAGATGAATACAATATGTTTTTATCTTTTCACAATATATTTTAATTCACAGCATCCAATATTTGGAAATCCTCAATTAAAATAGTGAACCAGATACTCCACTTTGAATACTAATAATTGCAAACCCGGCAAGTTTTACTAAGGTCAGCTTTATATACCAACATAAAACATTCTAGATTAAGAATAGTCTGTAACAATCTACACAATCTACACATCTCATTATTTAAAACAGCATAAAACAATAATTTAGAAAGTATAAGAATATTATATAAACAAGGGATGTCAATCAAGCCGTCTGTCTTAAAAATAATACACAATTCAGCTATTTATAAATGTGCAACAGAAACAATCAGACAACTGAATCAATAAACATTTTCACTTATATAGCATTATATGCATGAGGGTACAAGTAGTAAGACTTCTTTGCTCTCAATATATACACTAGTACCAACCTAAGAATATGTCAATAATAGTCTCATTGTTTTGTGTATTTTGAGCTTGATTAGAGATACGGTTAAACTGCAAAATAACGAGTGTAAATCGTCTGCTCTGATTGCATGAACATATTTTAAAACTTTTAAGTCAATGTGTTTTCTTAGAAATAAGTTATAACACTTATACAACTGGGTATATAGGATTTTATTAAGAACTTCGAATTAGTGTAGCTTTCGATGTTCCTAATTCTAAAATATGCCAGTTAAAATTATTTTGACTCATGTTTTACTAATATTACCACTACAAATGCGTTTGCAAAAGAAATTTTCGAAATATTTAATGTTAAGGCTGAATTACAGTTACTTGAATTTCAAACAATATTCAATTTAAAGGGAGGTAATTTAAGATTATCCATATTTCATTTTTTTATAGACGGAAAATCTGCGATAAATGGGTCAAATTTTTATTAATTTTTTTATTTCATACCAATTTTAAGAATTTTATATCTTTAAGCGATCTTTGACTCATGTTATATGTTTTATCAGTGTATTTCATGTTTTCATGTAAAGGGAGGGTAACTCTCAAAAGATGTAAGAATTTAAACAAAAAAATAAAAGTTTTACAAACTGTGGGTCAAAACAAAATACTTATCATATATCTATTCTAAAATATATTTAAAATAAGAAAATTAGTTCAGATACAAAAGTTGATACTTTGAAATTATGTTCAGTTTACATCATATCCTGGTAGCAATATACTTGTCCAGGAAAAACTGTCGACGTTCTGTTTTACAGTTTCGCGCCCTGAACCCTGAGCTAGTTAGGCTTCTTGAGAACATGCACATCACTAGACTCTGTCAAAAAACAAATAAAAAACAAATATATTTTCACTAAGGAAGGTTTTACTTCATCGACAGACTCACACTCCGATGTATTTTGTAAAATGTTCATACTTTACTTTAATAAAATTAACTCTATAATGGTTGAAGGTGCACATATGATCATTGTTTAATTGTTCACAGTTGGAAACTTAAATAACTGAACGTACTTTTAAGATTATAAGAATCCATCATGAGTATACATGTGAGATAGGGAAATCTCACCCGAGGGTCAGAATTGTAACCAGGGACGAGACTCTGCCGAGTTCCTGGTTGCAATTCTGATCCCGATGGTGAGATTTATCTATCTCGCATGGATTAACACATGATGGATTATTTTTCTCCCATTATGCACTTAGTGCAGGTATACTTCAATGACTGTATTTGATTTTACGCTAGAATAAGGCGACGTCACCAACGTGACGTCATGACGTTTCATGTAAGAGTCACATGTCATGTGAGATAGAGGTATCTCACATGAGGAAAACACCTATCTCACATGACTAAAAATGGGAGAAAATATTTTCTTGGTTTGAGTTGAGCAAGACAATTTCAGGCTCCAGATCTGAGACTGTAGGTTTATTTACTAGAAATTTAACAGTTCTGATAAATAATTTGGAGTTCGATGATTTTACGATTTCAATTTCAGCTCATGATATTTACATCTATTTTGAAAAGAAATCCATTTAAGGATATTCAAAATTTTGAATTGGGCGCATTCCTTCCTGTGAAACTGAAAATTCCCGGTTTTATGAAATTAATGGCAATAACGCAACAAATAGATTTAAATTGTACAAAACATATATAAGAGCAAATGAAGAATAAAACAAGTGTTCTAAAATGTTATCATTTATATACACTCTGACATTAAAATATTGCATTTTTTTGTGCAAACGCCTTGAAATATCCAAAAACAAATCAGTAATGTTATTATTTACTGGTCCTTTGGGATCATCAAGACCATTCTGTGTTTCTTTAAAGTAGAATATCGCTTAAGCCGGTGCTAGGAGGCGTTAGAGGTGTTGCATCTTATAATTACCTCTCATAAACAGACTCAATAAATCCGAGTCTGCTACTTTTCTCTCTTGTTTGAGTTTGTTGCTTCCCAGGGATCACCTTTTTAGTATTTATTAAACCAAAAACAAATAACATCCTTATAATCCTCTCAGTCTGATCAAGGGCAGTTGAAGCCAAATATTTTGTTCATTTTGGCTCATATTTGACCAAACACAGACGTGTTCCCCAGAATTATATTATGTACATGTGTAACTTAGAATGCTTAGATCACGCTTGAAAAATGAGGTGCCATATAGGTAAACAGATGTGTATTCAATCAATAGTAGTGTGCTTGACCATGCATAAACTGCATCTACCTAAGCTAAGTTACCTGTCATGCTAATGTACATCTTCAGAAACCTCTATACTTCATGTATTAAATTCTCACCATACATAATGGTCATTGAAACTTGATTTTGAGAATCTGTTCATGTACAATATCTGTACAGTTTTAAGTGATTGGTGTACTCATTTCAAACATGGATTTCCAGCTGCCCTAGAAAAGACTTTAAAGATTGCATTGACTATGCTACTGTTGAATTTGTTTATCTGGATATTACTGTGCGGATGCACAACATTTGTAGTTTTTCAATTTAAAATAATTAATAAACTATTGCCTTTTTTCATTTGATTTCTTTCTCTATATGTGCGATATATAAAATATATCATGAAAATACTTGACTTAATGCCCTAACTTGTGCTTAAAATGCATATTGCATCGAAAAGGTTTTCTTTGTTACAGGATGGATATCACCAATTCAAATTGCTGAAGTATTTTAAGTGAACTTAACAATTTAGATGTTACAGTAGGAGTTTTAGAACGTTTGTTATTCTAGCTGTTCATTTGTTTTGGTATTTTAACACTTTTCTTATGTCCGTATTGTTTCCCTTTCCCCAAACAAGATATCAGTAATAACAAAATGGCATTATATACGCATTATGATATAGTTTGTTTATATCATATGTAAGCAAATATGTTATTCGAATCAAAAGCGCGATGTTTGTATGTTTGATGTTTTTAACTGAATTCTACCAAAACAACGAGTTTTCGATACAAACGCATTTTTAATATTAGTGCCGTAGATCGTCAAAGTAAAGGAGAACATTCTTAATCTTATATTTTGTATTAATAACCGTGCATTCCGTTTTACCTTGATGTATCACAATGTTAGCACAAGCTTTCTATTAAAGATAAATTGTTTTGAATTATATATATCATACGACTTAACAGCCGGCGTTTTCACAGCCACACATACACTATACAAAATAAATTAAGAGTCAAATATTCAAATATACATATTTTTTATTACAAAAGCAATAGTTAAATGTTCTAAATGTCCCGTTTGAATCACTCTTGTGCTATGCTTTAGGCGGGATTAACTATGCGTGACTGCAATGTATACATTTCGCTCTTATTGAGGTACACTATCAAAACAGAACGTAAAATACACGTGTCTAAAATATATAAAAAACAAAATTGTCTTCGTTAGTCATTATCATTTAAATTAAAAGGACTGTAAAAGTTTAATTTCGCCCTAGTCAGGAATTAATGATTCCTAGAATATACCAGCTTTAAGAACAAGTGGCAAGAGCCATCGGACACTTACAAGGTCTAACGCAGCGACATGTGCTTGCTTTTCCAAATTACTCTTAAAACAGTAAATGTATCATAGGTACAGATGCAGATGAGAAACAAGTTACACACATTGCATATTTTCACAGTCAGGGCAAATCCAAAAATTCCAAATTGTAAACGTCAAACGTGTTTGCACATTTATAATGATACGAGCGTCTGTCCTTATTCACATCTATACCAATAGACACGTGTGCTATTATTACGGCGGTGGCTGTTTCCGTGATTCCGCTGTCGTGTGCCAAACGTGTTTCTTTCCGTGAGCTAAAATAAGACTACATACTCGTATATAAGCTATATTCCTCCTCATACCCGAAATACTGAATAGAGATTAAAAAAGATGTATTAAATATCTGTTCGATTTCAAATATCGCTCTGGTCATATAGTTTTCAGAAATTATTATGCACACATATTGATAGCAAAATATGTTATATGTTTTGACGTTTATAAAACAACTTCTGGTTCCTTATAATGTGACCCAGTCAGAGTTTTAAAGAAATTTATGACTCTTCTTTATCTACAGCTGACCAATATGTTTTTCAATTTAATGGTAACTGTTGATCAAATAGTGTTACCAACTTACTTATTAACTTTCGTTTAATCATTTGTTTATCGTTTATATTAATATCTGTAAAAACATCTTATCACTCAATGATTATCTAAAGATTTGAGGTAAATACTATAGAAAACATGTGTTTCTCTATGACTACTTTCTCCAAAAAATGTCACTTTAAATACCAATACTGCTACCGAATCAAACCAGAGCAATATCATGTTGGCAAGAAATGTAATCGTAACAGCTGACAATGAGTGTATGATGTTGGCAAGCAAGTAATCACATAAGCAGAAAATTACTTTTCATATCTAAATAAGCATATGTCACAGTAAGTTTCTGGGTCACTTTAAAATACACTTACTTTGTCACATCCGATTTTATGAATGTACGGGGTCGACATGCAGATTTGTGTCTCGAATGATTTACGATGAAAATGGTATAATATTTTGAATTTACATTTACTGATTTTGAACAAAAGTTAAGGTTTCCAGAGTCTATTTGTTTAAAATTAATATGTTTCTTCACAGCTGCGCCAACAAGTGTTGACAAACGAAGTGAGCTCTGACGAAACAATACAACAGATGGAAAAAACATGGAGATATGAAAATTCCAAATGGAATCAAGAGGTAGGTAAACAGCAGTATAGTAGTTCAATTGTTAAGCACCATCAAACAGGTAATAAGATAGTAGATTTGTCTAATTGATATTTTAGCCAATGGTTTTATATAACAAAACCCACGTCTGATAGAAGTCGATATGTAGGGCATGTAGCGTTCAAGGGCACAGTGTCAACCAAAAATACAAAGCGAAACAGACAACAATTACAGGAATGAATAAAAGGCAAGGCATATGACATCACAAACATATACGTGTTCAAAATAGGGCTTCCGCTTTTGAGTGGTAGGTGTCAAAAAGGTTCCTGCGGGTGTTTGAACCAGGCTCTAGGTGCACCAAACTTCACTCTTACCCTAGTGTCATCCCAATAAAACGTGACAGTTTAAATAACGAAATTCCCACCAGGCGATTCCCACCAGCCCTTGGAACTGTCTGCGGCAAACAAGGCCGATGCGGGTTTAAACCTGCTTCTAGGGTGCACGTAACCTCACTCTTACCAATCATGTATATATATGAATATAAAAAAGCATCGATAGCCAAAACCAAGTACTCAATGACCTGACAGAAGCCAGAGCAACACGAGAAGTGACCATTTAGGGAACGACAAGACAGGATTGGTGACAAACATCAAACTTTACCGTCCTCACAGGAGTTTAGGTAGATGATATCATATGGTCCACACTTTGTCCGGTAATAGCATAATCAACACAGAAGCAAAGCATCGAACTGTAATTAGGGCAACCATTAAAAATGCAGTGCGTTGCAAACTGATAGGGTCTTAACCACTTTTGATAAAACAAATCATAACGCTGTCATTTTCATGAACTTAAGCACTTAACAACATACATAAGGTTTAATAGATGTATCAACATCATCAAGTGCTAATTTATTAACTTTTTTTTTAATATGTTCTATATAAATACATTGTTATTCGAATGTTTAATGTTGAAGTATTGTTAACGCTATTCTTTATCAACATCAGTACAAAGAAGCTCTAATGCAAGAGATTACAAACCACTCACCACCCAAAGTGAAAACCTCAAAAATCCTTCTAATGGGACCAGTTGGAGCAGGAAAATCAAGCTTTTGCAACACAGTATCATCTATTTTCCGTGGATATGCAGTTCATGAAGCAGCAAGTGGCACTCAGGGTGGAAGCGTAACGCAAAGAGTAAGTATTGCTAATAAAGGCATGTCGGTACATTGTCATGTTGATTACTTCTGAACTCGAGACAGATCTTCTGATGCTTTTCTATCCTACCCCTTGTATGATGTTTACCCGAATGTACTCCAGATTCTTTTAAAAGTTGTCGCCCTTATCACACTATCGTTTACATGCTATTCGACAAAGATGTTATCATGTGTCATTTACAGAACTATACAGGATATTCTGGATACAACCTCTTTAGAATACAGTTAATATCTATTTAACTTGCCTTTTCTGACATATTCATAGCCCTTTAACGATGTTTTGTCATATGGCTTCATATCGTCTTAGTTACTGCATTCATTATAAATGGAACTCTCCACGACGGTGTTGTGCTGAAAGCTATCAGTGATGGTTTATATCGACGTTAATGTAACATTTGAAACCCGTGTCGTGTGTTTGTCAATAAATTACTCATCTCTTTGCATCGAAAATGCTGCTATCCAGCAGAGCAATACGCATAGTTCTCGTCTTGAGACACATCGAAGCAGCTTGGTCAGTGTTGTTAAGTTTCCAACTAATTGTAAATTTAGGATATTTTCTGAGTAATATTTGTTTTTCAAATATTATTAAATAATTCCTCATGAACCGAGACTGCATTTTGGTGTATATATCGTTTTCGGCGATTTACAAATTTCTCCATTCATACTCTATGTATCACAGTAACGGTAACGGTGCCGTTGCACTGTGGTGGAGGTAAAACGTCTCCCTATGCTTGCAATAAGAACTGTTAATTTCGAATAGGTGGTTCCACTACTCAAGCCTTTTTAAGGTTCATAGTATTGTTTAAGCACCCAAAGGATATGTTGTCTGCTTCTTACTTGGTTACGTTTGATACATCAAGCTTTATAACGCCTGCTCCCAACTAATCAAAATCATTTTGTTAGAAACTGTGGTCAGACACCGCTGGCCAAGAAATGGTATGAAAATACCACATTGAAGGCTCCATGTTCATCGTCATGTGCATGCCATCTTGAGATGGCTAAAATGTCCGTACTGTTTTTAGCTCTGCTCAACCCGGGGCTAGAGGGAATGAACGTTAGCTAGCATTGTTCACTACCATTCTCATTCAAACCGAGACTGCAATATACATGTATATATGTTTGTATTTATCGTATTTGGCGATTTCCAAATTTCTCCATTCGTTCTCTATATAAATGAAAATGATTTCAACATATAGTTTTAAAATTGTCTTTTGTGTGTCCGCCATACACCTTCTAATTATGCTTTTAAATACTAAGACCCTATATGAAATGTACATATTATTCCATGATATACATGTTATGATTAGACCTAATGATTAACCCTGGTACGATTCCGAACTAAGACATGTCTCTCGAAAACGCGACTTCCAAAAACAAAAAGCTATCGGTATCAATACACCCGAGAATTGGAGACTTTACAAATCATTAAAAAACAACGTCTTAACTAAGTAATTAAAAAAAGCATGCAATGGAACATTTCTTTAGCAATGTTGAAGATATAATATACGATGCAAATGTCGCAGATCAACGCTAATACTAGAAAATCTTAAAACACTATATTTTTGTTTTAAAGTCAAACAAAAATTCTGAAGTTTTTCCACCACTTTTTACTACATTAGATACTGGTGAAATGACAGTTTTCTAACAGAACTAATTCGAATATTATAGTTGATATAGTAATTATATACAGGAATCTGAACTTGTAGATATTATTAAAATTTGATTGATGCACAAGGCTAGTGGAGAGGATGAAATAAGTCATAGACGTTGAAAGAAATAGTTAATACCATTTCAAAACCACTCTCTATACCATTATTTAAAGCGGGAGTCGTTAATTCCCCCAAGTAACTATAGGCCGATATCGTTACTTAGTTGCGTTGCAAAGATTTTAGACAGAATTATTGTTAAACATCTTTGTAACTTCCTAGTCTTTAACAATTTTAATTTTTGCTAACCAATTCGGTTTCTGACCGGGTCATTCAACAGTTTACCAACTATTAGATATTTATCATCAAATATGCCAAACACTTGATGCAAAACTATAAGTGTGTATTGTTCTAAGGCATTTAATCGCGTTTGGCGGAAAGGTTTACTATTTAAACTGAAACAACATGGTATCGATTGCAAACTCTTATCATGGATTTCAGACATGGGTCTCTTGGAGAGTCATGGAGAGTCTTTATAGGAAATCAGATTCAAAACTAATAACAGCAGGCGTTCAGTTATTTAATTTACATAAACGATATCGCTGAACATATGTTAAGCATTACTAAATTATTTGCCGATGATAGCTCGCTTTGAGTCTCAACTTCTATCACAGAAGATATGGAATGTATATTCAAACATGACTTGCAAATTATGTCTGAATGGGCTAAAACATGGCTAGTAAAGTTTAACCCAAATAAAACTGAAGTTTTATTTATAACGTCAACAAATAACATCAGAAAACCAAATTTATTTTCTAATGGCGTTCAACTAACATTTATGGAACATCACGAACATCTAGGCCTGACTTTAAGTAATAATGAACATATTAAAAACGTTCTTACCTCAGCATCCAAAGTGTTAGGCCTAGTGAGAATTTTAAAATACAAAGTAGGTCGAAAAACTATTAATCCTATATATATATATAATATATAATCCTATATATATATATTGTTACCGGTTTGACTCGATCCGTATATATTAACAAATTAATCGTCGAAATCGGATGGCTTTCACTAGCAGACAGACGAACATTTCAGAAACGTATAACTGTATTTAAAGCTAAAAATAACATGTTGCCCGACAGTGTAAATAACGTGTTTCGTCCGTTTGTTAGAATTAATAATTACAACTTGAGGAACTACGATGACCACGTAACACGATAAGGCGAACCGAGTTATTTTCCAAATCATTTATCCCGTCGTCATTAAGCCTTTGGAATAATATACCTACGCATGTTCGTGAATTAATATCCTTAAAGGCATTTAAAAGTTGCCTTTTTCCTCAATACAATGCTTAAGTGTGCCACTGTTCCGTCGTTTTATTTATGCGCTCACGATCACTTTCTATAATTCATGCTCGCATTAGAAACGTATGCAACCTTAATTATGATTTGTATTTGAACCATTTACGCTTATTACGAACATGCTAAATATATTCTTTTTAAATGTCTTCGATTTATTGAAAAGAGGCGTAACCTGTTTTATATCCACCAGACTGTTCCATCCGTTGAACGTTGAAAAACTGTGTGTTGGCAATACATATTTTGGTGATAATGAAAATGAAATTGTTTTTTTCTAGCTGTATAACGGAACCATGCCTTTTAACTAGTGTATAAAAACAACAGCAGTGTGTTCGGACTGAGCTTGTGTACTCTTATTAAAACATAGTATATGTCTTCTTTTCCTCCTTCTTTTCTTTTTCTTTTCTTTCACCCAACTATCGTGACTGCTGTTTACGTCTACATGATTGTGTTACTTTAGTTTATTTAGTCCCTGTATTCATTGTTACTTAATATATTTACTATAGCCATAACATTACAACTGTTCTTTGTAATTAAACTAGTATTGGGAAGGGCCTTTACTCATGTTGTAAGAACCATGTCGCGAACACTTAAACATCTTCGATCTCCAGAAACTGTGAGAGCATAACAGAGGCACGCGAGAGATAATCAATTAACACTGTTCAATATGTATTTAAAATGATCCATGTTGAAATATTATTCCAATTTCTGTGAGTCCTTTTATTATTTGTCATAATTACAGCAAATGTATATTGAATCAACGGTTATAGTAATTTATAGTAAATACAAGTCAAAATAATGTTCGTAGTATGTAAACAAAGTTAAATTGGTCAATCTAGTTGACAGTTTACAAGAAGTTTAAACAACTCCACAGTATGTAAACTTCTACGGCATTTTTGGCAGTGAGTCATGTTCACGGCTTACTTTAAGCATCGTGCACAACGAATATCTCATCATCGGTGCAGAGGTTTTCTGTCCTTTGGATGCTTTATGATCACCCCTGTTATTCAACATAGATAGGTATATATAGATGACATATTCCTTATGGTCAGACAACGTTACAACATTTAGGTGATCGTGTATAATTAGCTAACCATGAGTTGTGGCAACATTGGTTGAGTACTTCCGTTTTTTCATAATGATAACCAAAATCACTATTATCAAAATGATCCCAGTAATATGGCTAATATATGACGCTAGACTCAATTCTTGTTTAACTTTAACCTGTCTACCTTTACTAATTTGATCCCAAATATTTGTGTGATATATTGTGAATTGTCAGCAACGTCTGCAAAATATCATTGACACATCGAAATGATTTGACAATTTATTGTAAAGATTAATTCGTCAGTTGTGCCAACAATCCAGTTGTTATCTGTAATGTTCATAGCGAGTGTCAATTTCTCAGCATTACACTTTTAGTCCAGTTTCTTTATTCCGAATTACCGAATTAATAACAGTGCATACTTTACTGAAGTTTGTCGGATATGTGCAGTTGCTGAATTGCAGTATATTTCTACACATGTCTAACTCTTTATTTGTTGAATGTGCATATTTCGTTTTATCATTTGTCATCATAATTTCTTCAGATTCTAATTGGTCTTCTAAGGAAACTGTATTATTCGAGTTCAAAGGAAGAGGTATATTATGAATTTCGTGTGTAAAATAAATACCATTCTTGATTTTACCAATGAGTGTAGAGTATGGTATCAAATCGTGTATATAAGTAATCAGCCAACGACTATCATACGTGAAACTTTCATTAACCTTTTGAAAAGCCACAATTTCACTAACTATCAAACCATTAGTACATCGAATAAAACATAACAATAAAATAAATGTGAGATCTATATCTGACTCGGATTCACCAACATTAGTAAAACAATATACTAATTGTTCGAGGTCTGTTTATAACATGTCAACAATTAACCTCAATAAATCTTTAACATTGTCTTTCTTAGAAGACTTGAACTTTGTCTTGTTACAAAAACTGGACAATAACACAGATTTGAAATTGTCTTTGACATCAAGTAAAACTTCATTTTCATTGTCGTCGTGCTCAAAATTCTCTTTATTAAAGGTCACATTACCTGTGTGTTTTGAAGGTAAGTCGACACAGGTGTTTGTACTTCCGAGTATGTACTTTATCTTACAATTGTAACCTGCCATGCTAAGCACCCAAAGTTGAATTTTCTTATTTTGCGCGTGTGATTCCAAAAGATACGTAAAGGCGCGTGGTATGTTTTGATAATGAATTCCCCCGTGATGAAGGTAATAGTCAATTTCGGAAGTCCATATTGTATTGCATGAGGTTCTTTTTCTACTGTTGAGCATTCGACTTCGTCCTGCTAAGTTTATGTGAAAGATTGTAAATGGGGTTTTCTCCATCACATGTTTATGACAAGCTCCTTTACAAGCATCACTATCATATGTATATAGTGTGTAGGGTAAATTGGAATTTGGATAATTATACCAAAAGTGGAACAACTGTTAAACTTTCTTTTTTGAAATCAAAAGATTTTTTTATGTTTCAGTCAGTTTGAAATGAGCATGTTTTCTTGTCAAAGCTTTGACTGGCTCAGCTATTTGAGAGAAGTTTGGAATAAATCTACAATAATATGAGCACATGCCACGAAATATATGACTGGGAAAGATTTAATGGTCTCAACTTGCGTTAGATCTGGTTTAATTCCAGCCTCATTTATAACAATACGAAGATAGTTTGTTTCGACTTTAAGGAAATTACGTTGTTTTTTTTTAAGTTTAATTTAAGCCTGTGTTCACGTAACCCTAAAATATCAAATTTAAATGCATCATGTGTTCCTCAAAAGTTGAACTGAAAATCAAAATGTCATCCAAATACCGGTCGCAAATTCACTGTAACCATGCAAAACAACTGACATTATTTATTGAAACACAAATAGTGCATTTGAAGTCCAAAGGGCATAACATTAAACTCAAACATTACCCCAAATACTAGTAGATATACAGTACACTAACCACAATTTTAGAGTTGGTATAGCCCGGTTTACCTGAAATATAATATTATTCATAAATTGTTTGCTGAGTTTTGTATTATACGTAAACATATTTGATACAATAATTGTTGTTATGTCTAAGACAAATACCACTTTTTACCATTTCTTTGAAAGAATTTATATGATATTTAACAAAATGACTCCATCTTAAAGGGAAAATGTCCGTAACTTTTAGCTTATAAAACATGAAATAATTACGTTGACAAACATTAAACACTTACCGTTATTGAATATTTACTAAATAAAAACAAGCGTGTTTGACAGAATTCAGTAAGCAGTACAAAAAAGAGAGTACCTCTTTTCGAGTTTGAACTCGTAGACCAAACTAAAATGACACTTACTGGTAATAATTATAAGTCGACTGCTCTACCGTCTGAGCTAAGCGGGCCAATTATATTATGCAATACATACTATATAGAAAACCAGTAGTAGTGAAGTGTTTCCTCCTCCGATATAAGTGACAATTAACGGGCGTTTTCGTCAACTTTGACGAGATGTGTTTGTTATGTCGTTTGCATTTATTATTACTTTTGCCTTCTTGTTTGTCTGTTTGCGTGTTTGTTTCTGTGTGTTGTGGTTGACTGTCCTCCTTGAATGCTACTTTCCCTGTCCGATCTTTCTATATTTCTTTAACAGGCAATCTCGTCAACTTTCAAAGGCCGTTTCCAAAGGTCCATTATCATACTCTTTTTTTATAGCACAGTGGCGTGGCTTGTGCAGTGTGGCGGCAGTAAAACGTCTCCCCGCGCTTGCAATCAGTACTGTTATTGATTCGATCTTCGGAGATTGCTGAGCCCGATACTTATATTTAGTGATCGGTGGTACATTTTCAATTTCTTTTGTTTTCTTACTTAATTTTCGATTCGGTGGTTCCACTACTCCGGCCAATTAAAGGCTCTGGGTATTGTTTAACCACTCATAGGATATGTTGTCTGCTTTTTAATTTAGTCTTTTGGCTGTTACTAGTGATACGCAGGCTTCATAATCGCTGCTCCCAAATGAATTCCTTTTTGTTTATCCAAAATGCGAAATATGCATCCTCGCGAAGAGACGTAATCGAGGAACTTAACCAAGTTATCAAGGACAGAGCTCTCGAGCCGGAGTTGAACTTGGTTGATAAAACAATTTGCGGCTTTATAAGGTCTTACACAATATCTGTCAAGCGTTACAAAGACCCGCGAACACTGCTGAGTGATAAAAAATCTCTTATCGAGAATAAAATTATCGAAGAGCTGAAGGAAATGAACAGGCTAAAGTTCCGGCTGTGTCTTATTGTGGGTTTTAAGAAGGGCAAGAAGAAATAAACCGGAACGTTTTCCAGCAACCAAAACGCCATCGCAAAATTAGAAACGGACAAAATCGGCGGATTTTACGACGGGGCTTGTGCTCACATTGAAAAAACTATCAAAAAATATACTGAAAACGGCTCGGGCTGGGAAATCGACAGATGCGATACGTTGTACTTGAATATCGCAAAATTTAAGCCGTTGAAAGTCTCTTCATTTATTTCTCTTCCGAAAGAATCATCTCTCCTATGTTACTTGGGATTTGGGTCTTTAACCGATTCTGAAAATCTAATATTTTCTTAAAAAATACGAAACTGGGCGTGTTTTTTTTTTCGGTGCCGGGGGTGTTAAAACAGGTGCGTAAGCTGCTGGCATTTTTTTTAAAAAGTCGTAAAATACTTTCTCACTCGTCAACGAGTGGAAAAATGTCGGCGCGGGTACTAGGACATAAAGGTTTTTAGTATCCCCGTCAAACGAGCCCTGCATATGGGACAATTCGTTAAGGTGAGGGCGCATTGTTGGCAGGCGACAAGATGCCCGCACGGCAAAAGGACCATACACACCGTCTCGTTTATGCACACTTTACACAGCGTGAGATCTTTTAGCCTCTCGTTTTCTTTACGGAGAGGCGCTTTTTCTTCACGGAGTCGCGCGTTTTCTTCACGAAGTTGCGCGTTCATTTCCGTTTGTGTTCGTGCATCACCTCCCAACAGGGTGATCAAGCCCGCCTTTCTCAATTTGGAATAACCTCGTAAGCCTAGCCCCCTGGCGATGACGCGCAACCGACTCCTATTCATCTTTGGCAGCCCAGCATCTTTTTTTGACGTCATGTCATCCAGGAGCCTTCTAAGCTGTTCGTCGTTAATTGCACCCCGCTTGCGAAGCGATATAGCGCGGCTAATATTAGCAGTCATTTTCGTGTTTCGCAGCGCGTCCTCTTTTTTTAGACAAAATGAAGGCATCCAGGATCTCCATAAGCTGTTCGCCGTTGATTTCGCCATTTTGGTAAATGTCGACAAGGTATTCGGTACTTAAACTCATCTCTTATATTACTCGTTTTTTGGGTCTTTAAGCCATTTTGAAAACCCAATTTTAAACGATCCGGCGGTGGCCGGCGGTGGCTCGGGATCGCCAATTTTAACGATATTGCCCGTTAAGATTTTGTCGTGGTCCGGCGGCTCGACGGTATGACTATCTCATCAAAGTTGACGAGATTGCCCGTTAATTGTCACTTATATCGCAAGAGGAATCATTTCACCACTACTAAACTTAATGCGCTGATGACTTTCACGTGATCATCAGAAAATGTTAATACTGTGGGACCCGCAATATTTACAAACAATAAATAAAACTTTTTTACTTATTTGAGTCTATACTCATGTTTTCATGTATAAATTTCACTGAATAAAAATCAAACAGTTATTTGGCTATGCTCAATATCTGCTTACTTACGGACAGTGTCCCTTTAAGTTGTTTTGTATCATGCATCACTGATATTCTATTTCTTTTTTCAATATCGATTCGTTTTGAAAGATAAACAATAAATAATTCTTATCTAGGAATGGTCTGTCTATACTTATTTACTAAATCATCTATTAGCACACAAAATGACAAAATTATAGGATTGTTTATGAACAGGTATTTCATTTTTTCCAACAGATATTGTTTGAAAATTAAATACAATATTTATATTTTGTGCAGTTAAAAATAATGCCAGTTCAGTCTAAACCATTTGTGTTTTGATACATTCCCAAAATAAATGTTTTATATTATCCACATTCATATTACAAAAATCGCAGGGATTATAATTAACTAGTTTCTGCTTTAGAAGTAATTCATTTGTTGGAATATTTCTAATTCTATATTTTTACTGTCAATTTCTTAATTTTATATCTATGGTCTTTTTAAAAGTTTTTAAATATATTGTTCTTCAGTCTAATTCAACATTAGGGTAAATGTTTTCCCATCTCTTCTGCGGGGCTATATCAATGTCAATATCATACTGTAGCCGGCGATTGTATAGGAACTTATTTTATATGTTTGGATTTAATAAGTTTTTCTGTGAGTCTCTTGCCCATCATGAAACTTATATTTTCATTTTTTAATTTAGTTTTCCATTATTTTGGTATACTTGATATCAATGATAAATGTTTCAGAAAGTCTGATGATTGAATGTTGTATAATTCAGTAAAATAATCAAATGGATAAAACTGTTTTGTTCTGCACGTGTTTCATACCTTTATCGTACCATTTATTTTATTTCAGAATTATTCTATAATATTCTGTGCTTATGCATTCTTCCTTTTCGTTTGATTTTAATTTGCAACACGATATGAGAATATCTGTCAAAAATGTATTTTTTTGAAAATTATTTTTAATGTCCGTTTTTTTCAAATTGTAATTAAATATAGAATTTTCTCCATTTTTTTCACGTTCTTTCCTGTATAAATTTTTCCATGTTCTATTATTATTGCAGTCCAAACTTCATTTTATTCAGCTTGCCTTTAATGAGTAGATGAATTTTGTAATTATATCAATAATTTTTAAGACCTCCTTTTTTCGTAATCTCTCATTATTGTTTTTGTTTTGATTTTATCCGGTTTTCCATCCCATATAAATTCGTACATACTATGTGTTATTTGATTTATTTTATACGCAGATGGAATAGGTAAGACGGAAAGAGGATAAATTAATCTCGGAAGAGCAAACGATTTTATTATTGGTTAGAGAATAGTTCATGGCGGGGAGTTTTTTATTTACACTGTCACGTTTTATTGGGCTGATAGTAGGGTAAGTATTATGTTTGGTGCAGCCTACAACCTAGTTCAAACCCGAAGCGACCGCTTTTGTCACTGACCGTTCCAAGGCGGTAGCCCTATTGCCAACCCTGTTTGTGACGTCATATGCCTTTTTTCTTTGTTAACATCCATTCATCTGTGTCCTTTTGCGTGTTTTTGAGTTTACTGTGTTATGTGAAAGCTGCATTTCCTGTTCGACATTTATACTATTTGTATGACAGTAATTTTAACCAATAATGTCAGTTTTCTGTGTTGCCATTGCTTTAAACAGTTTTTAAAACTTGCAATTTATGTTCGAGATTTAAAGCTGTCATGTTTGCCTTGTTCATATGAAAGACCATTCCTAGAGCTTTTGCTTACTCTAAGTTCCACTGGAAGTGATTTTGTTCACACTATTTAATAGCGACCCCGACCTTAAAACATTGCATTTTTTAACATTTAGATTTAGACTGGATGTGTGGCTGAAGTTGTGCATGGCTAATTTTCAATAACCTGCTTTTACATTTAAGCTCGAAAAAATCTTTGCATTACCAAGTTGAGCTAAAATATCATCTACCAAAGGCAATGGGAAACACTTTTCTTTGTAACTTTATTTAATTTTCTGAAAGCGATTTTCTTAAAGCAACTCAAAATATTTTGTCTCCATCTTTCTTATCTACAATTGCCACTAAAAATGACTTACTGATCAAATCAGCGTCTAGCATTTCATTAATTGCTTTGTCAATTATTTGCCTGTGTTAATGTGCCATAACTGTGAATCAGTGCTTGCAAATAGATCTGTATTGTTTGTCGACCAAATTTTCAACTTTGGATCTGGAACGTCTAGCTCTTGTAAGTTAATTTTTAATAACAGTGTTTACATTTCTGAGTTTTTGAACTTCTATCAAAAGACTATGTCTATTTATTTTCATTCTTTTGTTTGTATAAATTTCAATAACAATTGACAAAGTTCTACTTTTAGACAGTTTAGACACAGCATGTATTACTTGTAACTCTGGTTAATTACTTCTAAAACCTTTGTCAGTTGGTGAAATTTCATACATTTGACCTAGAGTTAAATCTGGTTTTGTTCAGATTTACTCTGGCAGTGTTTTTCATCCTAACAGTGCTTGCAATGTCTTTATCTTCCTCAAGATTAACATATTTTTTCCATTCAGTCTCAAGCACTTTAACTCGTTTCTTTTTATACAAAAGCCTTGATATTTCAGAATTCCAAACCATGAGAACATGTGGTTGTTGCTTGCACCACTTGTCAGTTATGTTACTTATTACAGAATATAGTTGTAATTCCCGAAACCAAACACACTAAATATAATGTACATTATATCCAACTTATTGCAACATGTTAAATTTAATTTACTAATACTCAGTGAGTTCCTGATCGATTTACATAGGCGTAGGAGCCGGGACAGAGTTCCAGCCACAAACCCCACGTGAATTTGACGAAAGTACGTTTTCCCTATATAATGCTGTATGTGTTGATGTAATTGAGCGTGGATAATGTTTTCTTTTGTTTTTGCTTGTCAAACATTTTGTTAACAAGTTAGGTCCCCATATAACTGTTTGACCCCCTGCCCGTGAAATATACTTTTTTGTATTGTCAACTATCTTTTCAAAAGGTTTGCCCCCATCCCCCCACCCCCACCACTCCCCACCCCCAATAATTGAAACGTTCATAAGCCCGTGAGTTTAACATTTGCATGTAAACATTATAGAAATGTCAATGTTATTCATTTTACTGTGCATCTAAAGAGGCACGAATGTCATTCATTAAAGCAACTCGGGTTCGGAATTAGGTATTTCATTCCACTTTCCTAAATAATTATTAATAAAATATTTATAATTAACCAAATTAAGGCGCATGCAGCTATGTTACACTACTCCATACTTTAAAGGCTCTGAGTATAGTTTAATCTCCTTTAGGATATGTTGTCTGCTTTATACTTAATTTAGTCATTTGACTGTTACAAGTGATAAGCAGGCTTCATAGCATCTACTGCCAACTAATTTCATTTTGTTTATTTCGCACATTGTTTTCTCGTTTAAGGCAAAGCATTTTGTTAGAAACTATTACCATACGCCGCTGGCCATGGAACAGTATGAAAATACCACATTGAAGGTTCTATGTTCACCGTCATTTGCATACCATCTTCGGAATGGCTTAAAATCCGTACTATTGGCATTTAAATATTGAGCTCCGCGCAACCTGGGCTAGAGGGCGTGATCGGTAGCTAGCATGTTCTACTACTGTTCATGAACATGAGTCTCAATCAAACTGAGACTGCAATACATTTTTACATGTATCGTGTTCGGCGATTTCCAATTTTTTCATACTCCTTTTTGAGATACACTTATAAGATTAGTACTTATTGTTGATGGTATTTGTAAAGTTTACTTCCCGATTATTATATCTAAGCGTGTCGTGTTAAAGCTGCGCAATAATGCTGATAAATATTGTTCATTTTATAAAATTGCATGTCTCAGCGGATCAAATTTAGCATTGTAACAACATTGCAGACCAAAATATTTCTCGATTACTTTCCGGCTTTTGGCAACCGCGTGAAAAGTGTTCGGGTCCAATATCGTATTATTTTGAACAATTGCTCAAATACAAAGTCAAAGGGACAATATAAAAGTATACATTAAGAATGATTATGCATTGGGTCGATATTAGTTTATTATAAAACATGTTACGTAATAATGGTACAGTACGTGAGAAAAACAAATCGTCATCAGCTAAGTGAAACAACTGTAAAAGTGTAAACAAAATAACCAAACATTTTTCCACCGCCATTCAACTTGCATACACCGCCCCGTTGTATTGGGTCTACAGTAGGATAAGTGTGCGGTTTGGTGCACCCTAGAACCTGGTTTAGACCCCCAGCGGCCTTTTTTACCACTGACCGTTCCAAGGCGGTAGCCTTATTGTCAACCGTTTTGTGTTTGTGATGTCTTATTTGGCATTTTAATCATCTTTAAAGTTGTTCTTTGATTCTATGTGTGTTTATGTTTGACTGTTGTCCTTGAATGATGCTTTTTCCTGTTCGATTTGTATATCTATATTTGCATAGCAACGCTCAAAACATGACGCAGTTTATTATCTTTCGTCAACGTCAAAAACATGAATGTCCGCCATTTAGGATTTGTAAATACATTAATATTTGGGAGGGTGAGGTTATGACAATTTTACACGATTGAAGTTGAGTTCCTCTTAGAGTTTTGAAATTTTGTCTCTGTATCGACTTATACCTACTCTGCGAGAAATGCCTAGATTAATCCATTACAACTTTCGAAAATAGGGGAAATAAGTCTTAGAGATGAACTTTTTTAAAATGCGTGGTGCTATTAGTTACTGGTTCATCGGGATCATCAAAAGTAGATATAAAAATCGAACAGGAAAAATAGCATTCAAGGAAGACAGTCAAGCACAAACACACAAAGAAACAAAGAACAACTGTAAAGATGAATAAAAGACAAGATAAGACATCGCAAACACAAAGATATTGACAATAGTGCTACCGCCTTGAACGGCCAATTGCAAAAATACGACAGCTGGGGGTTTAAACCAGATTTTCAGTTGCATCAAACTTCACTCTTACCCTATTGTCATCCCAATAAGTCTAATCCGTGTGGCTTTAAAGAGAAACACAGCTTAAGCCAGTGCTGGGTAGGGTGGCGTGAGAGGTGTTGCAAATTATACTACTTCTCATAAACAGACTTATTAAAACCGGTTCTGCTATTTTTTTTTCTCTTGTTTGTGTTTTTGATACCATTATTTATTGATATAAAACACGTGTTATGCCGCCAGCAACAACCACATTTGGCAACATAACGTACATTGTTATTAAAACTGATGACTATGAGGTATATGTATGACTTACATATTTTGAGAATCCTAACTCTATAATTAGACACAATAGAAACGGCTTTAACCAGCTAGACCAAACCCAAAAACTGGATCATCTAATTAAGAGTTACCAACTCATAATACAGTTTACGCATATTCAATCAATGGTATTGTAAAAACCCGTAAATAAACCAATACATTTAATTAGCACACTTATATCAATGTATGGCCTGAACACAAGGGTACGATTATGATAAACGGTTTTGTAGTGTAATTTTGCCGTTATTTCACGGGATAGTGTCTTTAAATTAAATACCAGGAGAACCCCAAAATATGCTGCTTTAGTTTACAGAATACGTCAATTATGCTGTTACATGTTATAGTTTTATTGAAAGTAAATATACAAAATCGAACATGAAATTAGCATTCAAGGAAGAAAGTCAACCACCAACAAACACAGAAACAAAGAATAATTTAAAGATGAATACAACGCAAGATTAGATATCACAGGGTTGAAAATGGGGCTACCGCCTTGGAACAGTCAGTGGCTGGGAGGTTTAAACCAGGCTCTAGGGTTCACCAAACCTCACTCCTACCCTGCCGTCATCCCAATAAACGGTATCGTGAACATACAGATATCCCCGCCAGGTTATAATCTCTAACAAACAAACTTACTAGGCAATATAAGTAAAACACATAAATGATCATGTATATATAATATAGAAAAAGCCTATAAAGCCACAATGTACTAAATGTGTTCTTAATGAAGCCAGAGCAACAAGAGAGCAAATCATTAAGAGTACGACATTACAAGATTAAAGACAAATACCAAACGCCACCGTTCTATAAGGATTTATGTAGACGTCATCATAGGGTCCACAATCTAAACTCACACTGAATAGTGGATCATTCTGACAACGTTCATGCTTGTATCACAATTTGAACTTTTTTGCCAAATATCTCAGTTATTTCCTCCGCTAGAAGTCAAGAAAAATACCACCCGCCCGCCCTCACCTACACACTCCAGAAATGCGAGTATTTTGCAAGATGTGTCCCACACCCTCCTGAACTCTCACACGAACGCCGCCCGCCCAAACACCTGCCGCCCCTACCCCAAACACTCGCGGAAATCGTCAGTTCCACACCCAAACACAACAACGTGAGCAGAAAAATGCAAACGTTAACCGGTCACACACATCAAAGGGCGCGGTAAATTACTATGTGAAGTAGATGACATTCTCCCACACAATGCCCCAAAATCTGTCCGGCATCCGCACAATCCAGAATGCCTCTGCAGACGCACCCTAGTCATCCCCTCCCGCGAAGCCACCGATGCGGTGGAGGCTCAATAAAACAATGCAATGCCCCAGGCCAGGTAGCATTTCAAAGAAAAGCCCTTTCCTCCCCTTCCAAGCACACAAACAAGCCTCCATCGCCCATACGTCTCGGCACCCGCCAGCCCACCCATACAACGATCAAACCGGATACGCTGAAAAGACTCCGTCCCCCGCATACGCTGCCAAAAAAGCAGATTAAGCTGTCATATGTATGTAATAGCTTGAGTACACTCTTAAACGGTATTTTTAAAAGACGGTTCTTTTGACTCGACTGCATTCAGCACTGTCGTCAAAAGAGATAACGAGCATCAACAAGCAATGTGTTACACAACCATTAAATAGCTGCTATGAACGAATATCTTTATATCAATGGTAGAACTGGAAAATAATATTCTAAATTATAATAAATAAAGTAAAGAAGACTTTTGAACTTTTGTATCTACAGGCACGAATGCAGTGGACTGAGTAAACTGGGGCATCCCGGAAAATATGACAAAGTAAAATTCGCCAATGTTCTAGTTGAAAGAGTTAATGGCCCAGACTGGTATTATAACCACCTCAACACATAGTCCCTCCGCTCCGGCCCCGTCGAAATATTTGCCAACATATTTGGATGAGGTGCCTCCTACATTTGTTCGTTTAAATATATTAAATAAACACCATCTTTCGATATTACATTACATGACCTATCAGACAACAACGCACCGTCGTGTGTCCCATGCTATCATAGGATCAATCTAAATTATGACAGTACGATAATCGAAGCAGTAAAACATATAAAAGAAAGCTCAATATGTCGTTTAGAAAGTTCTTGCGAGCTTATTTTATAAACTGTTTGGATACAAGTTTTTCTTCTGCTTGTTTGACACGTCTGTACTCAGCATCATCGGCCTACAGACGCGTATTCCGAAAAAGAGGTTAATAGAGGATGCCGCCGCTCCCTAAAATCTGAGAAGGGTATGTGTGTATTGCTGGCACATGCTGTTTCATGGAACTCAACTGGGAAACATAACCTACCCCATCCCCACGTCCAAATAATGCCGATATGATGGCTCCAAAATGTATTGGTTTAAATATCGAGGGTCTGTCGGTTAAAACCTAAGATGTATTTTCTAGCAGACAACACCATACTGTCGTGATATGATTGTGGCCGTACCGGAAGAATAACTAACACCGTTATATTGTAAATATGTATATCATTCTCCGGATTATAATCAAAAATCGGACTAGTTTCACTGGGGAAAAACAAGATGTCATAATATTGGGCGAACACTTAAGAACATAGCAATCTTGCTTCTAAACTAGCAAAGTTTTCACAGGCAAATATTTACTTCAGAAATACAATTTACATTGTCAATAATTTACAACAGATAACAATAAAGTGAAACATAACTCACCTATACTGTTATAATGTACCTGTCACTTTAACACATCCTATGAGCGGCTCCTGTATCTGTGACATCGGGTAATCAGTTACACAATTATTTATACCCCCTATTCACGTGAGCCTGACTAAATACCCCATACATGTAAATGTCATGTCTCCCGGATGCCTCGTAATACTCGACTGTGACGTGGCTTTGAATTATATATTATGTAAGCAATCCAAATAAATTGATGAAACGTAAGTTTAATCAACTTAAGAACGTAGCGGTCAGGTTAGCGGAAACAGACATTTTCTTATTTAACCATTCCGAGAAAGGAGAAAAAAACAGGATTTGTTAAGGATAATCCGTCTGTTACCAACGATAATTTTGATACTTCGTTTTAGTATTTTTTATTTATTTAGAGTACAATTAATTTAAATGGAGCTGTCGGATTAACGTCGCCTTAGTTACACCTCTTCAGCAGCCAAACATTCATGTTGAAATGATATTTTGTGTTTTTATTAGGCATTTAGAATACAGTAGGCATTTAGAATATATGAACCATTGATTATCAAGTAAAATATTGGAATTTGGCGTTGAACAGTGTATAATTAGTGTTAGAAGACGTGGGGGTGTTGCACTTTACATAAATTCTCATAAACAGACTCAATACAACAGAGTCTGCTACTTTTATCTCGTGTTTGTGTGTGTTGATTCCAACGGATCCCCTTTTCAGTATTTATTGGAATTCGGAGAAAACAGGTTTGAGCCTCGTGAAGCAAACCCGTATGTCGTTTATTCCATACCTTAGACATGCCTGTCGGTTGTTGACGCAACCGAGCAGATTGGCCTAATGGTGTTGATGAACCGTACAACAGCAATTCATTCACAGAGTTAACAGAGTTCAAAGAATCTGTGTCAGATCAAGAATAGTTGTGTTAGGTTTGATCTATCGATCACGTGGTCATTTCTGTTGACCACGGAGTGTGAACCATCTCATGTAGAGTGATAACAAATATCGTTAAACTTGTTCGCATAAAACTATTTCGGATCATTAGTAATGTTTTTCATGTGTTATAATGTGTTATTTAAATGTTTAATATATACTGAACCAAACAGCTAACGCACCAGTAGGCAATAATTTTAATATCTCAATAATAACAATCAATAAATCAAAACATATTTTATTCTGAACGAGACAAATATCTTCTCAATAACGACTGTAAATGTTTAAAAAAAATCAAATTGATGTGTCAGTCAAATTGATTATGCACACAAAGGGGTATAAAAATATTCGAAAAAAAGTTGGTGCGTTAGAACTTTGGTTCAGTATATGTAATGAATGCAGGGCGGAAACTGAAAACAAAACACTAATACTCAGTTTAAATAGGTTCATAATGTTACACCGTTTCAAAAAAGGCCTAAGAAATATTTGGCGGACGGGCGGGCGCGCGCGCGTACGTGCGTGCGTGCGATCTTGTGTTTCTTGCAATTCACTTTCAGTTATTAAACAGTAATCAACCTAAATGTGTAAACGTGTGTGTCATTCTGACCATAATTTGCCCCAGCAATAACTTTAACATTGGATTGTATGGCATGCGGCGAGTTGACCCAAGGCTGTGGGTTTTGTCCTTGTTTTCGGCCATTTGAATAGACTCTGAAAAGGCTGAATGCATGTATCAAGTTTCTAAACGATCACGAAATGTTGCTATGACAATAAAAGAAACAATCAAAAAGGACAGTCGTCCTTGACTCTACTTTTCCTGTTCGAGCTTTATATCAACTTGTATGTTATGGTCAGTTTTAAAAGAAATTCTGGCATGTGTAAAACATGACGACACGGATGCTTGAAGAATCCTTCACATATTAACTTACTTCTGACTTCTTACTACATTTTCTCTGTCATCCCGTATACATCTTTAACCTAGCCTATTTATGAGCGCACTTAAGTATTCAAATAATTTTGCAGCGCTACTTACAGTTATCATTTTTTTAGCCTAATTTTACCCGTGTTCACATTATTAGAAGACCACGCTTGCATTTTCAATAGAAAAGCCATACTATTGTCTTATTATGTATATGTAATACTAGTATCCTTACTTATGGTTGATACACCGTGTGTTAAATGTATGCATGGTTTACAATATACAGTAGACTCTGATGGCTCTTAAGACGATTTATTCATTATTCTAATACACCCGCACTATACACTAAACCAAATTGCTAAGTACCTACCTAAGAATATGTCAATAATATTCTCATTGTTTTGTGTATTTTGAGCTTGATAAACTGCAAAATAACGAGTGTAAATCGTCTGCTCTGATTGCATGAACATATTTTAAAACTTTTAAGTCAATGTGTTTTCTTAGAAATAAGTTAAACACTTATACAACTGGGTATATAGGATTTTATTTAGTACTTCGAATTAGTGAAGCATTCGATGTTCCTAATTCTAAAATATTGCAGTTAAAATTATTTTGACATCATGTTTTACTAGCATTACCACTACAAATGCGTTTGCAAAAGAAATTTTCGAAATATTTAATGTTAACGCTGAATTACAGTTATTTGAATTTCAAACAATATTCAATTTAAAGGGAGGTAATTTAAGATTATCCATATTTCATTTTTTTATAGTCGGAGATTCTGCGATAAATGGGTTAAATTTTATGTTGTTTTCTATTATTTCATACCAATTTTAAGAATTTTATATCTTTAAGCGATCTTTGACTCATGTTATGTGTTTTATCAGCACATTTCATGTTTTTTATATAAAGGGAGGGTAACTCTCAAAAGCTGTAACAATTTGAACAAAAACTAAATGTTTTACAAACTATGGGTCAAAACAAAATACTTATCACATATCTATTCTAAAATATATTTAAATAAGAAAATTAGTTAAGATACAAAAGTGAGTAATTAGGAATTTTGTTCAGTGTATAGCATAGTTTAAAATATCTCGTTATATTCAACGATATATCACTGTAACGTTTGCATCGTTAGGAGAATAAGCAAGGCAATGCGAAAGATATCACTGTAACGTTTGCAGCGTTAGGAGAGTAAGCAAAGAAATGCGAAAGATTTCAGATGTGTGCGTTTTTTTCACATTTTAGGGGTATTTAAATAGAAATAGAACATCGTTTACGGTGAATTGTCTTGTAATATATCACTGTTTGTCGTTCAATTGTAAACAACAATTGCACTCGCACTTCGGGCTCGTGAAATCATTGTTTACAATTGAACTCCAAACCGTGATATATTACACGATAATTCACCGTAAATGATGTTATATTTCTTAAATATGGATAGGCATAGGAAAATCACTCCAATTGAATATTAATACTATGCTGTCTATTAAACCTTTTTCTTTTAAGACGAACAACTATAACTTTCTAGACATATCAATTCATCAATTACAGTTATACTGAATATGTGCTGCCTTCTGCACTTGACCGGTTCGACCGATATTCGAACACTGCTCTAAGACTTCATACAATTAACACAAGTAAAAGAAAATGTCTCAAGTCAGAATATATATGCATCACGAGAAGTGTCAATGAAGCTACTGGAATAAAGCAGCAGCGACGAATACTGAACACGAACACGGAGTTGGATGTACGAAATACTCCTATTATTATACGTAGCCGTAATACTTCACATCCGTAAACACAGATTGGCAGATAAAGGTTGTGAGAAATGGCCAAAATATTCAAGTATTAACATGTTGTTAAGAGTTTCAGACTCAAATCACGCATATTTGTTGTTAGATAATGTTGTGTTTCATATCCATTTGATCGATTTAATGCAAAAACCACTGTTCTTTTCCAGTACAAAGAATACCCAGTGATACATCGAAATGGAAAAGATACTCTACAGTTTGTTCTGGGTGACACTTGCGGTCATACCAACTCGTACGGGCTTAGCGTCGATGAATTGGCACATTTTCTCGGTGGACATGTGCCAGATGGATGCGAAGTAATCTTCTTTTTTATCTAAATACTTGAGTTATTGATGGGCCGTTAATTTTAAGTTAATTTTCTCCTTTAGTCAGCTGAATACAGCTGAATACATGCACACAGAACAAGATATATATGAAATTATATAAACCAATATTTCCAGTTTTGAAATAATGCTGCGTAGAACATACATGTACATGTAATTGTTCACAAACATGATCCTAAATCCTCCTCATCCTCCTCCTCCTCCTGCTTCTGCTGCTGCTGCTGCTACTGCTACTGCTACTGCTACTGCTACTACTACTACTACTACTACTATTCTCACGCAATCTCTAAAAAAGGTCAGTAAACAATATGTTTTTTCCATACTGATCCTGTTAGAGATGCTCGGTTTAATGTCATGGCTCGACCTATTACAGCATACCTTTGATCTATAACAGGACACTTCCGAAATTATTTGTTTAATATTATACTAGTAAGAATCGACACACAATATATGCCTTATATTTGAGGATCACCGTTAACACAAGTGATGTCATTATATGTGTCTTTATTTGAACATCAATCGCATCGCAGGATGAGATGGTTTTGCATCATAATGTTTGTCAGTAAGGCCTACCGTTTAATAACTCAATTTGTTATTGTTGGATATGTTTTGCAAACTAATTTCACGACTCTGGGGTAGATGTACTTTATATCAATAAGATCCATTTGCGAACTATCACTGCTATTGGCTATGTCATACTGTGAAGATTAAAAAAACACTAGATATCTGTATATGAAAACGTGCGATCTCCATTGTTCAACCCTGTGGAGTGTGTTCTCTGCAATTACATTTTATAGATTTGGTGCAGCTCTTAATAAGTGTCATCATCCTGATTCATAGGGTACATAACCTTGTCAAAACTGAACTACAAAAGCATAAACTTTTAAAATCTTACAGATTTTATATTTCGTTTTTATTGAAAGTTCATATTATTTAATCGTGTATAAACATTTTAGTGCTCCGTGATTTTTACCGTCAATTTAAACTTCATGGCAAGGAAGTGTTCGTCTACTTATTTATATTTATCATAGTTCTCCTTGTTCAGTATTCATATAAGTGCATAATTGTAATTTTGGAATAACAGTGACAATGCTACTTTAGTTTTGTGTATTTTTGTCGACGACTTTTGTTTTATTTAGGCATTCCGGCATTATGTGGTCCCGCCTTAATACCATTAAGCGATGGGAAAGCTTATATAAGCAGGATTTTATAACGCATATTTTGACAATGAAACACGTTTAAAAACATGTTTTACTGAAAAAATGCCATAACGTGTTTAAAATTACCTTAGCTTATGATAAGCACTGTTTGTTTTCATTAACATGACATGTATTTATAGGGACGGTATAGCTTTAAGTGTATAGGGGACGAGATACTCTAAATAAATGAAGGCACACCCTAACTGAAATACATAGGGACATACAAATAAAACAATGACTCAAAATAAGTGTAACAACTATGGTATCTTACTATACAAACATTTGATTACACAGGAAGCCCTGTTTCACCCCATGTCACTTTAAAAACATCTGTATGGTCTAGGAATATACAATTTACAAATATTTACAATGGCACTTGAAATCTATTATCTAATATGTAAACATGTGTGGTACTCCCGGTTCTATATACCGGTCCCTGAACATATTTTCGAGGGGTTGTTGTTACATGTATGTTACATGTACGGCTATCCCTGATGATGCAATGATCTAATTCTAACAAAACTTAAAGAATCCGTCATCAACTTTAATGTAGGATATGAAATCTCTCCTGACGGGTGGGTTTTAATCAATGACGCGGTTATGCCAGGTCTCTGACTGAAATGCTGATCTGTTTCTTGTATGGATACACTTCTAATGATTTTCACCTCGTCTTTTCATGATTGGCCACACATTACTGAAATGTGTCAATAGTTGAACAATTATATTTTTTATTTATTTAACCCTTCTCACCATTGTATCATTTCCAGTTTCGTTATTAAATACATGGCATTGAAAGATTCAGCTGTCTAACATGGGAAAAAATCCAACCTCCCATGGATGAATATAGAAGATCGTGGGGTTCATCTGTGTGATGGTTATCGCATCGTGCCATGCTGTATTGGTCGTATCATCGATGGTACAGTGCCACGTTGAGAGTCTATCGCATTATTAGGATGATATCGTAAACGAACTATCGCATTGTGTTATCGAATGATCATATTGATGCCATCTTAGCATCGCATCGTTTCATCGTGTCCTCTATTCGTTTAATCAATCCAATTGTTCCATCGCATCATGTCATCGTACATTCGACCCATTTCTACGACGAAAATGAACTCACACCTTTGATAGGAAAAAGACTCAGATAAACACTATTATTTTCAGTTTAACCCAAGAAAGAACATATCTGTCGGAACAAAGGGATACAAATTAGAACCAGAACTCGATGACAAAGTTCACTGCGTGTGTTTTGTCTTTGACATCAACACTGTCACGACATTAGAAGAACATATGCTGGATCAATTCAGGACGTTCTTAATTAGGTTGCGCGAAGAAGGTAGGTATTGTCCTATAATTAATATACATACATGATTCGTTTTGCTATTTACATTCTAAGACGAAAACGAATAGAGGATGTTGCGCATTGTCGGTCGTCTTGTTCTATCTTCAGAATAAGATGACCTTCCAAACTGAGAGAATCACCTAACATTTAAACATACATGCAAATTGTTTCTATAACTGGTGTAGAAATAATGATTGTATGCAATAAAATACTACTAGTTGATCGTTTTACTGAGTTGTCAGGCTTTAAATCAGAGAGGTACTCAATGACTTGGCAGAAGCCAGAGCAACAAGAGAATAAACCCATGACGGCACGACAAGACAAGACAAGACTGCAGACAAACATCAAATGTCACCGTCCTTTTAGGCTTTGGTTTAAACATATTTTATTTCCAAATAGTTACATCATCATAGGGTCCACAGCCTGTCCGGTCATCGCACAATTAAAGAGGAAAGCATAGTGGCGAACTGTAAATGGGTCCATCACCAAGCATGCAGTGCGTTGTAAAATAATAGGGTCATAACCTATTTTGATAAACCTTTTAACAATGTTAACAAAGTTTAACAAAGACAGTATGAAAGTGATCATGAACAAGGATCTTACGGAGTTTGTAAATCACGTCACCATAGAAGTCAGATTGTGATAATTCTTGTCGCAGAAGAGTCATTAAATTACTTTTATATTTGGAAAGAAGATCAGGGTTACGAAAATAAAATTGTGCAAAGGTTTTACGCAGTTTATGGTAACGGTAACCCTGATGTAGTAGCTTTTCAGTTATACAAAATATTTAAGTCCTCAACACAATTAAAATAACAGCTATCATTTCCCGTTTAATTTAATGTCGTTTGAAATGCATTTAACTGTAATTCAGCTTATTTTGCAATCGTATTTGTAGTGGTAATTCTAGTAAAACATGATGTCAAAATAACTGGCTGTTTTATGTTTGTAAAAGGATGCCGAATACATGTGTGAAGTTTTATTCCATTATGGAAAGTAGTTTTTAGCTCTACTGGCAAAAGGCCAGTAGGGCTTATGCCATGGTATTGTGTCCATTGTGCGTCCGTCGTCCATCGTCCGTTAACGTGTAGAAGTCATCACTCTAGCACCTTCATTTTTCATCCGATGATTACCAAACTTTACCAGGTTATTAATATCTATGAAAGTTCGAAAAACAGCCAGATCGGACCAGTAACACCGTATTTTGTCTTGTGAACACTCTGGCGTCTCTATTATTCATCCGATCTTTACCAAGCTTTACCAGATTTTTTTATATCAATGAAAACTCGGACGTAATCGAAACCAGCTAGATCGAACAAGTAATAGCGGAGTTATTGCCCTTGATTTGCTGAAAATTGATATATGTTGTCTTGTGAACACTCTAGCGCTTCCATATTTATCCGATCTTTACCAAACCTTACTAAATTATTAATATCAATGAAAGCTCGGAAGAGAGTAACACTGGAGTTATTGCCCTTGAATTAATGAAAATTGCTATATTGTGTCTTATCAACACTATAGCGCCTCCATTTTACATCCTGCCTTTACCAAACTTTGAACAGATTGTTGATATTGATGAAAGCCTGATCGGGCCAGTAACACCGAATGTATGGCTCTTGAATTATTGAAAAATGTGTTAACACTCTAGCGACTTCATTTTTCATCTGATCTTTACCAAACTTTACCAGATTGTTATGATAAGACCTTCATTTTGCCGTATATCAGAAACACTTTACAGGGATGATCAGTACCAAGTCTAGTTGTGCATACTGTCACCTTGTTTCGGTTGAATTATTGTTGGTGGAGTGGCCCTTAAAAGCTTTTAATACATATAATTTGTATGGATTAGTTCTGCTGAACCACTGGCCGGATTTCAACGAAACTTGGCAAGGATGATCAGGCCTGGTTGTGCATATCATCACCGTGTTTCGGTTCAAAGATTTTTGACGGAGTTATGGCCCTTTACATGTTTTAATACTCAAACTTTGTCCAGACTAGTTCTACTGAACGCCTGACCGAATTTTAACCAAACTTGGCAAGAATGATCAGTACCAAATACCTGGCCTGATTTCAGAGAAACGTTGCAGGGATGATCAGTACCAAGCCTAGTTGTGCATATCATTACCATGTTCCGGTCTGAAAGAGTTTTGGCGGAGTTTTGGCGCTTTACAGGTTTTAATAGACAACATTTGTACAGACTAGTTCTCCTGAATCCATGGATGGATTTCAAAGAAACTTGGCAGGAATGATGAGTACCAAGCCTGGTTGCGCAAGGCATTGCCATGATCTGGTTGAATGATTTTTGACAGAGTTATGGCCCCTTATGCACAAACATTATCCGGACTAGTTTTCCCGAATCTCTGGTTAGATTTCAATCAAACCTATTGCGTTTGGACGCTGTGGTTTCTATAGGACCATATATCTCATTTTTGGAAGGAATGATCCGTACCAAGCCTAGTTGCGTATGTCGTTGTCGTGTTCCGGTTGAATGGTATTTGGTGGAGTTGTGGCTCTTTAAAACGTTTTAATACACCTACTTTGTCCGGACTAGTTCTCCTCAACCACCATTCGGTTTTCAACGAAACGTGATTACGTATATCATTGTCTTGTTCCGGTTGAATGATTTTGGTGGAGTTATGCCCTTTCACGGTTTTAATACATAATCTTTGTCCCGACTAGTTCTCCTGATCCGCAGCCTGGATTTCCATGAAACTTGGTAGAGATGACCATTGCCAAGCCTAGTTGCATATGTCTTTATCGTGATCCAGTTTAATGATTTTTTTATGGATTTATGGCCCTTTCTCCTGTAGGAGAGACATCTGTTTTTACTAAAAACAACCTCTAGTTCTAATTTATTTAGGGACTCGAGGCACAACAATTATATAAAATGAGTTTTGACCGCCTGTATAAAGGCCACTCTACAGGCGGTCAAAACCTATTGATGCAATTGTTGTGCCTCGAGTCCCTAAATAACCATACCAAATTAGAACTGGGGCCCTTGTTTAAATTGTTAGTATGGGCCAACGGTTTAAGTTTATGTTGTGGGTGTTGTTGTTTTGTGTTTTTTTTGCAATGTTTTAAAAGAAGTACTGATGGAAATGTTAAGACAACAACATCCGTTTTAGCAAGTAGAGCGTCCACATACTAAGATCTAATCTAAGATTTGAGATTGACATTTTCGTAGATCAGTCTACTGAAGTGTAGCTTGCGGTAATATTTCCGGGATCTTTACGTCCGGGATTTCTTACGGAGCATAATGAAAGTGTAAGTGAAACCGCATGTATTGGAAAGGAATAAGTTCAAATCTGTATGTCCTTGGAATAATACCCATAAATCCATGAATATATAACGAGAAAGTGTAGTGTTGAATCGACTTTATTTATAATACATAACAAAGAAATGGTCCCTTTAATATTTAGAAAAAAATTGGTTAAAGTGTTTAACCTTGAATAACGTTTAATCTAGGATCTCACAATCTACATAATCACTGGGGTTAAACCCGATATCAGCGCAAATAGATTCTCGACGAAAACCAGTCACGGTTGCGCTACGATAGTGGTATCGGTTGCGCCACAAATAGTCAATGATTCTCAACGATGTCTGTTTACCAACGTAGATTTTAATGAAAATGGTATTTTAGCTAGTTTTCATTCCGGAATATATTACTAAACACTAGTGGGATGACGAGGAGTTGTCCGTCGTCCGTTAACTTGCCTTGTTAAGACGATAGGGCCTTCATTTTTCATCTGATCTTTACCAAACTGTACTAGATTTTTAATATTAATGAAAGTTCGGACAAGTTCGAAACCAGGCCAAATCGGACCAGTTACAGCGGAGTTATGGCACTTGATTTTTTCTGAAATATGCTATATTTTGGCTTCGATAAGAGGATAGGGCATTTATTTTTTATCCGATCTTTACCAAATTTTACCAGATTTTTAATATAATGAAAACCAGCCAGATCGGAATACTAACAGTAGAGTTATGGCCCTTGATTTAGTTAAAAATGCTGTATTTTGCATCATTAAGACGATATGGTCTTTTTTTGGCCGGATTTTAATGAAACTTTGCAGGGAAGATCAGTAACAAATTTAGTTATGCAAATCGTCATCATGTTCGGGTTGAATGATTTTTGGCGGAGTTATGGCCATTTAAAGGTTTTAATACACACGATTTGTCTGGAATATTTTTCCTGAACCCCTGCCCGGATTTCAACGAAACTTGGCAGGGATCATCAGTACAAGGCCTAGTGGTGCATACCGTTACCGTATTCCGGTTGAATGATGTTTGGCTGAGTTTAGCCCTTTAACAATTTTAATGCATAAACATTGTCTGGTCTAGTTCTCCTGAACCCATAGCGGGATTTAAACGAAGCTTTGCAGGGCTTGTCGGTACCAACCCTTATTATGCATGTCATCGCCGTATTTTGATTGAAAGATTTCTGGCGGAGTTGGGCCCTTTAAATGTTTTAATACACACATTTTATCCGGACTAGTTCTCCTGAACCCCTAGCTGGATTTCAGCGAAACATTGCAGGGATAATCAGTACCAGGCCTAGTTGTGTTCTGGTTGAATTATTTTGCAGAGTTATATCCCTTTAAGTGGCAGTTTTTCAACTAATTTTGACGGGGATGATGTGTACCAATTCTAGTTGCGCATATTATCGCCGTGTTCCGGTTAAATTATGTTTGGCAGTTATGACCCTATACAGATTTTAATACACTAGCTTTGTACAGGCTATTTTTCCTGAACGCCTGGCTGGATTTCAAAGAAACTTGGCAGGGATGATCGGTATCAATAAATACTGAACAGGTGATCCCTTGGAAGCAACACTATCAGTTCGTTATTTTTGTTTATTCTGAAAATGTTATTGTTCTTACAAATCTTTGGACATTTCTACAGGGTGCTATATGCACTTACGTCGTGTTATTACCGGATTTCTAAAGTGAAGGCTTCTTCTGTCATTCCTTTTCAAATCTTCATAATCATTTTCCAAACATTTTAGCAAAATACGCAACAGAAAGCGGAAATACTAACCCCACCATTCACTTCCAACACTTTCGCCAATCTGACTTCTCTGCAACCATCTGACCTCCCTACAGTCGGTTGATCAGTGTGGGAATGATCAGTACAAAGCCTAGTTGCGTATGTTGTTGGAATGTTCCGGTTGAATGATTTTTGGTGGAGTTACGACCCTTTAAATGCTTTAAAAAACTACATTTGTACATGCTAGTTCTCCTGAACCTCTCGCAGGATTTCAACGAAACTTGGCAGGGATGACCAGTACGAAGCCTAATTGCGCATATCATCGCTGTGTTCCGGTTCAATGATTTTTGGCCCCTAAGGAGTTATGGCCCCTTATACACAAACTTTATCCGGACTAGTTTTCCTGAAACCCTGGCTGGATTTCAGTGACAATGAGCAGGAATAATCAGTACCAAGCCTAGCTGCGCATATTGTTGTCGTGTTCACCATCAAATAGTCCGTATAACCAGGAGAGCGATACATACTCTCATTGGCCTCTTGTTTTTTTTTTCGAGTCTAATTAGCAGATGCAAACATGATTCTCTGTTTTTTTTAATCATGTACGGAAGCGGTTAGACATTGTATTGAAAGTTACAGGGACAACACATAAAACCATAATATAGATTGTTGAATCACGGGATTATTCATAAAACTATTTCATTTAACATATTCGGAAACGATACATAGTGTGATTCATTCCAACTTTATTATTCTACATGTGTACACGTACCTGCCTAATGTTTAGTAGGAGGACACTTAAAAACTTAATCAGTATGGGGTGTCGTATTGCCTTTGTTGATATTACCTATTCAAATAGGTGATATCATCAAATGATGTTATTAATGAAAGCCATTACGGCTATCCATACATCAATTTATGCGGCTTGTGTTGGCTGGTCTAAGTACACACTAGTGTCAAAATAAACTAATGTGACGCTACTACATCTTCGTAGATCCGTCATACCCATCATATTATTATTATTAATGTTTTTTTGTAAATATTCCGTATGTATGGTAGTGTAGTGTTAATACCAACATACTACACGGTGTACTCGTTCAAGGGACAAAGAGCACGAACTGAGAAATTTAGAAATCGCCAATACGATAAATACACGACATATTGCAGCCTCGGTTTGAATGCTTACTACCGTTTATGCCCTCTAGCCCCGGATTGAGCATTACAATAGCATTTGGATTTATTAATCCAGTATCATTTTGACTTTAAACCTACTCGCATATATTTTAATTCAACCTTTCTTCGTTATTCTACAATAGGTTTGAATATATTACTTATCAAATATAATCAACAGTTAGTAAAATGCAAACAACAATTTGTCTACTACTATTCTTATAATTAATTATACTGATTAACAAATGCAATTGTTATGTAGAAAAGCTAACGGGACGCCGTGAGTTTGACTAAACTCGATTGCCGTGTGTCTCTTTAAGGTGGAATCATCATTTTCATCTACCATATATATATACTAACATCTACTTCCTTTATGCATATGGAAGATCCTTCCTCAAAAGAAACATACATCACGCTCTCAAACCTGCTAGTAGAAACTGTCTAGTAGCTACGATTGCTTTCATTAGATAACCTTGAAATTGTTTTGGCTCCGTAACCAGGGGCCCTCAAGGGGAGGGGGTGGGGGGGGGGGGGGCAAAAGGTCATATATACTAACAAATAATTACATTGTCAGTTCTCCATATTTTCGCACATAACTTGGTATATGTATTCGTCTATGAAAGATAAACAGATACCCAGGCAGATGTTATTGAAGCCTTTAATGACACCTCTCGGTATCTGGATGACATGTTAAACATGGACAACCCTTTCTTTTCTATTGTGGTTAATAATATATACCCTAAAGAACTTCAACTTAACACAGTTATCTGATACTAACGCTTGTTTTCTCGATTTACATCTATCCATTGAAAATGGTGAAATAATTAGCAAAATATATGACAAGAGAGATGATTTTAATTTTGATTTTGTTAATTACCCCCAATTAGATGATCCCCGAGCAACTTCTTATGGGGTCTATGTGTCTCAAATTATTTGTTTTTCTAGAGCTTGTACTCGAGTTGAGGACTTTAGTCGTAATCTTTGTATAACTAAAAAGCTACTCCATCAGTAATTTAAGAACTCTTCTGAGACAAGGACTATCACAACTTGACTTCTATTGTGTAGTGATTTACAAACTTCGTAAGATCCATGGTCATGATCATTTTCATACTATGTTAAACTTGTTAAAAGGTTTATCGAAAGAGGTTTTGACCCTATCATTTTGCAACTCACTGCATGCTTGGTGATGCACCCATTTACAGTTCGCCACTATGCTTTCCGTTTTAATTGTGCGATGACCGGACAGGCTGTGGACCCTATGATGACGTCTACCTAACGCCAAAAAGGACGGTATCGTTTGATGTTTGTCTTCAGTCTAGTTTTGTCGTGCCCTCAATGGTTTATTTTCTTGTTGCTCTGGCTTTTGCCAAGTCACTGAGTACCTTCTTTGTGGCTTTCTAGATTATTGCTTTTTTTTGTATTTATATATACACGAGCATCTTTGTGTTTTACTTATATTGCCTATTAATGCTGCCTTGTTGGTTGGAAAATAATTCATGGCGGGGATTTCTTTATTTACACTGTCCCGTTTTACTGGGTTGACAGTAGGGTAAGTGTGAGGTTTGGTGCACCCTAAAACCTGGTTTAAACCACCCTTTTTTGCCACTGACCGTTCCAAAGCGGTAGCCCTATTGTCAACCATTTTGTGTTTGTGATGTCTTATTTGGCATTTTATTCATTTTTAAAGTTGTTCTTTGTTTCTGTGTGTGTTTGTGGTTGACTGTCGTCCTTGAATGCTACTTTTCCTGTTCGATTTTATATCTATATTATATCGAACGATTTTATTACTTCAAACTGGACTTCTGCCCAGGGGCACAGGGTGAGTTTGTGCGGTGTGATCTTTGTTAACTTTGTCTCAAATGGAATGTTATGTTGATAGGATTATACTGTGTAAGTATTTCCCTCCTACGTCCCATGTGGGGCCTATGGAAAGGGGTGTCAAAAGATCAAATACACTAAACATTCATTTACACTGTATGTTTTCATAATTGTGCATACATGTACAACTCGTCTATGAAAGATTAACAACAGACGAAACAATTTTGATATTTTAATCTTTGGCGTCTGCTCAGGGTTGGGTGAATGTGTGCTGGGTGTCTCAAATAAAACTTTACGACGATAGGATTACACTGTATACATGTTTTTCCTCCAACGTCATCGGTGGGGCCATGGGGAAGGGGCATCAAATACACCAATAATTCAATAACAGTGTAATGTTTCCATACCTTTGCACATTAATTGGTTTAAATAGTCGTCTATGAAAAAGATACACAGCATGGTCAAATGATTTATTATTTAAAACTCGGACATTTTCTCTGAGGTTGAGGCGAATGTCTGGGTGGTATACACGTATTCTCCGCTGAAAATACAAAGCTTATCAAACCATTGCAGTGTTTCCACTTTATATGTGTGCCAAGGTGGGGGAGTAGGGCTGGGTGAGAGGGTGGTAGAGATAAACTGGGTCAAACATCGGGTTTTCTTTCTCCATAACGTCTAATGATTTTCGAAATATCAATATAATTTGCTCCAGGATCACCATGTGACTCTTGGATAAGGGTCAAAAGCTTAAATACACAAATACTCTTAACATTTGTGATTCGTTTACATTGTCAAACGTGTATACAGTAAACCATAACTAGTAACATTTCTGATTTGAGTATCAAAGAACAATCAAAACAATTGCACGTAAAATAGATACAGGGTTAAAGGGAATTCTCCTGTGTGAAGAAAACGTGGGTATTTGCGATGGCGCCGTCGAATTGGTTCTAGTTTTATATGTATAGAACGGTTGAGAAACGTGTGAAAGGGTGCATACTTTGCCAGGCGTGTTACCCAACAATCCAACTTACACGCTGACATCAGAAACGTTAAAATATAAAGAATGAAGTGAGATAAGCATCGATTTATATGGACCAGTTCTATCGGGGAACTATATCATGGTGGTAGTAGTTGAATAAAGTAAGGACTGAGATCATAACAGCAAGATCAATTATTCCGCAGTTGGAATATATATTTTCAATGTTTGGAATGCCATCTTCGTACACAACTGACAACGGATCTCCAGGGAATAGTGAACAATTCACATAATTTGTCAGTTACATGTATCTGGGGTTTAAGGATGGAATACTGGGTTTTTCGCCAGCTGAACTTCTTTTGGTGGAAAATTTGCGAACAAAACTATCAGAGCTCAAATTAAAACTGAAAGACACGCGTACTAGACATCGTGATCAAAGGTTTCACATATAATGGAGTTAATACTATTTTCAAACATAATCAGTGGTACACAAGGACAACAGTTCACCCTATCAGCGAGGGAAAATAAATTGAAACAAAAATATATGTGAAATATACCCAGCGAAATTGTGTTGAATAAAACAGTTAAGTTACACAGAATGTATTTAATTGTAAACTTCGCAGCAATGCACCTCAAAAATGGAAATATGTAGTACATGTAATCAATTCGTTGCGTGCAGTGTTGCTACCCTACCAATCACATTAGGTGGTCCCGCCTTAATTCCGTTAAGCGATGGGAAAGTTTATATTAGCAGGATTTTCTAAAGATTTTCGACAATAATACAAGTTTAAAACATTTAGTACTGAACAAATATGCGATGACCTGTTTAAAATGACATATTAAGTGTTTTAATTTTACAATATGCAAAGTTTTTAAGCCGAAATTAAGGTTTTATTTCATACCCCAGCCAACCCCGTTTACGCGTCTTGGATCAGGGAATGGATGGGGTATGAAATTCAATACTCGGACCACGGAATGGAATATGCTATACATGTAGTATATGTAGCCAGTATGAACTGTATTGGTTTAATCCTTAATTAATGCAAACATTACAATTATCTATTCGATTTACGTCATTAATACAATTCATTCGACAATACATTTTCTGAGAGTTGTTGTATTAAGAAATCATGATTTTAAAACAATACAAGTCAATTCAATTCGAGATAACGGTAATTTCTATCAATATTATTTCTTTTGCACTGATCAAATAAAGAAAGATCATAATAGAAGCAAGAACATAACGTGTTAAAGGGGTACACGACAATCGTAAAGCTTAGTTCGCATTAATATTAGCGTCTCGATGTATTATTCGATGTATTAATTCAGTATAAGTTTAGCTAAAACCTCCTTGCATATAATTAAGTGAAATGTTGAGTTGTTAATATCTTCATTATTATGCCAAATGTTTAAATATAATATTGGTGCAACATACAGAACATTCAGTAATATGTAAAAAACGATTTTCTTTGAACTATTCTAATAATTAATATTAATTATGGAAAATAATCAGGTTTTGTAGAATAAAGACAACCCTATGATCAGTATACATTGTTATGAAATTAGTATCAAACAATAGGATGGTAGATTGCAAAAAAAGAGTAATCTTTACCTCTAAAAATCAAAACCTTGAAATCGATACAAAAGCTACACTGTAACGTATTGGCTTCGGATAAATATAAGTATCATGGTCACCTTGTCCATCAAGATACACGGGTAGCTATCCTTTATAAACAATCCTTTATAATTCAATGACAATAGCCATACATTGCATTTAGTGTATATTATTTAACATGTTATATTCAATTTAATTTACCCAATGATCTAGGTTTTAACAATGTTTTAATATAACAATAATAATGTCCAACAATTAAACATTCAAGACTGACTCTTTGTTTTGAAGATGATTATATTCTTCCAGATATCATTAAGACTTTCTAATTTGATGCATAAATAATTGTGCTCTATATATTGTAAATTGCACAGATTTCATAGTAGCATACATTTTCTAAACTTATTGCTTTATTTATTTTCAGGTGTTCCCTATGTTGTTATGCTAACCCGGATTGACGTTTACTGTCCAGAAATCATCAAGGATGACTTGTCCAATGTCTTTAAAAGTCGCAAGATGCTGGATATGGTCACCAGTGTATCAGAGATTCTAGGTGTCCCTAGATTGCATATAACACTCGTTCAAAACTATGAACTCAGTACCGAACTAGTAGAAACTGTTGACATACTTGCGCTTTTATCGCTTAGGCAAATGTTGCGTGCATGTACAGATTACCTACGCAAACAACCTCAAACAAACGCTGACGACTAACGTACTAGTGTGCGTACGCGTGTTGTTGATATCTATTTAACATTTTGAAGAAGTTGTATAGAGGTTTGGAAAACAAAGGATTGCAGTGATATTTTCTTTCTTTAGACAAAATGTATTATGTGCCTATACTATTATATTCCTAAATTTAATTTGTATTTAATATCAATAAAATATATTTGATTGCAAATACGTAAACAGACCTAAAAAGCGAGATTAGAAACTTCCTTTTTTTGGTAGCCCTATTATCAACCCTTTTGTTTTTGTGATATTTTGCTTTTATTCATTTTTAAAGTTGTTCTTTGTTTTTGTGTGTATTTGGGTTTGCCTGTCGTCGATTTTTATATCTACTTTTCCAATCTAGTCCACACTATATTGACGTCATGACTCAAGATCAGAGTAAAAGTGGATATAAAAATTGAACAGGAAAATTAGCATACAAGGACGACACAAACACACAATGAAACAAAGAACAACTACATATAAGATGAATAAACGGGAAAAAAATACATCACAAACACACTACTGTCTTATAAGGGTTTAGGTAGAGGTCAGCATAGGGACCACAATCTGTGCGGTCATCGCACACTCAAAGAGGAAAGCATAGTGGCGAACATTAAATGGGTCAACCACTAAACATGCAGTACGTTGCAAAATGAAAGGGTCATAACCTCTTTTGATAGATTGTTTAAGAAGTTTAATATAGATCGTATGAAAGTGATTATGACCAAGAATCTTACGGGGTTGTAAATCACATCACCATAGAAGTCAGGTTGTGATAGTCCTTTGCAAAGGTTTCTCGAAGTTTATTGTAAGCGGTAGCCCTGCTGGAGTAGCTTTTTAGTTATACAAATATTACGAATAGTAAAGTTCTCAACAGTACTACAACCTCTAGAGAAACGAATAAGTTGAGAAACATCCCCATCCAAATGGGAATAATTAACAATATCAAAATTAAAAACATCTCTTTTATCATGGATTTTACTAATTATTTCGCCATTTTTAATAGAGAGATGTAAATCAAGAAAAGAAGCGACAGTATCAGAAATGTTAGCTTAGTTGAGTTGAAGTTCCTTAGCATAGATATAATCAACCATAGTTGAAAAGAAAGGATGTCAATGTTCAATATGTCATCCAAATGCCGAGAGGTGTCATTAAAGAATTCAATTACATCTGCCTGAGTATGGGATGAAAGACTCAACATGAAATATTTCATAGCAACACAAGAACAACTCTGCGACAAGAGGTGCACAGTTTGTACCAATAAGGATACCAGCAATTTGTCTATAAATGTTAGTTCCATATCTGACGAAAATATTATCTAATAAGCTCTTCTTAAAAAACTTCTTGGCGCACTACACTAGTTATATATTATATCAAATGATGAAGCCCTCCCAGCACACCTTGTATATGAAGCCACCATATTACAACATAAACACAGATATTTCAATAGTTGTGTTTTGGTTTTATTTTGTTGTAAAATATATAATAAATATATTCTTTTAATTTTTCATTCGTCAGGAGTGATTCATGTTTTGTTTAAACTCACACAAAATCATAGTCCTTTTTTCTTAGAATGATTTCATGTATGTCTACCGTCGTATTAACGGTGTATGTGTATGAATACTAGACAAATACATTATTTATTTGGATTCTTGACATGGGACATGGACTCTTATTCCTTGCCTGGATACTGTATTCACCCTAGCCGTCAGACGAAGAGGAATATACTTTCCAGGCAGGGAATGTGAGCCCATGTTCTCTGTCAAGAATCCAAATAACGAATGAGTCATACTTCAAAGTTGTTACTATGTATATTAAAAATACAAATAACTTTAAAGACGGTTTCTTTTTTTTTTTTCAGCGAATTTCCCCGTAACGTGCCTCTATTTCATTATCACCACGTAACGTCGCTAATGTTTACGTTCATCACGTCAACGCTCTAAATGGCGTAACATTTGGCGGATATTCTAAGGAAAGACAACGTTATCACATTGGCTGTGTTTCATTATCTTTATAATGGCAAACAACACTACTCACTATTATGTCAGACTTGTTCACCAACAATGGAAAGCGCATAACAGCGGTAAGAAAGAAACAGTCGACGGTTTCCGCAACGAATCGACGCAGTTATCTCCGCCATTTGTTTGTGTATTGAAGTAATGAATTGAATTGAATGTTGTTTAACGGCTTATCGAGTATAGGTTATATAGAGCCGCCCCAGAGAGAGATGAAGGATACATAGGAATCCGGGAACCGTGCCCTACTCTTATTATCGAATAGATTCCTATGGTTCTTTAACGTGCTCGGAGGATAGACCGATACACGGGTTGAAGTAATGAGGTACTCATAATGAGGTACTCATGTAGGCATCGTCAAACGTTCACGTCGCGAGACGTAGCTATGGGCTCATGTCTACGGCGCCATAGCCAATGAAAACCCGATAATGATCTTTATATTATGACACATTTGATATATTACGTTTCATATATAATTCAGTTTGAATAATATCCGCAGGCATTGTACATTATTCTATTAGCAGCATGCATAATTTCATGAAAATAAATTTGGATCTCATATTGTACACTTTTTTTTTGTAAATGAACATGCATATTCAATCAACACATGAGAATAACATTCTCACTATTATGTCAGACTTGTTCACCAACAATGGAAAGCGCATAACAGCGGTAAGAAAGAAACAGTCGACGGTTTCCGCAACGAATCGACGCAGTTATCTCCGCCATTTGTTTGTGTATTGAAGTAATGAATTGAATTGAATGTTGTTTAACGGCTCAGCGAGTATAGGTTATATAGAGCCGCCCCAGAGAGAGATGAAGGATACATAGGAATCCGGGAACCGTGCCCTACTCTTATTATCGAATAGATTCCTATGGTTTTTTAACGTGCTCGGAGGATAGACCGATACACGGGTTGAAGTAATGAGGTACTCATAATGAGGTACTCATGTAGGCATCGTCAAACGTTCACGTCGCGAGACGTAGCTATGGGCTCATGTCTACGGCGCCATAGCCAATGAAAACCCGATAATGATCTTTATATTATGACACATTTGATATATTACGTTTCATATATAATTCAGTTTGAATAATATCCGCAGGCATTGTACATTATTCTATTAGCAGCATGCATAATTTCATGAAAATAAATTTGGATCTCATATTGTACACTTTTTTTTTGTAAATGAACATGCATATTCAATCAACACATGAGAATAACATTCTTGTTGACACACTGATGTCATCATAGTATTTGAAGTTTCTTACTGTATACTCGTGGTTCCTACAAATTCTGTAAAATACGACATACCATACACACCACTCATATTGTGTTGCGGTTGATTGCCATGTATATGATTCTATTTCTTCTATTAGGTTTATTTTATGCAGACAATTATATAAAAGTGTTCCGACCATCTTTAACAAATATAAACCAGTTTGTTTAAAAAAAAATTAACACGACATTATTGTACTATTTACATTTAACTGCCTATTTCTAAGGATCAGGATATGTTAGTGTGAACGCTCATTGTCCGGTTTCCGTTCTTCCGTCAACAGTTAGCTTAAACGACCTCTTCTTAGAAACTTCTTGTTAAAGTTCTCCGGCCATGTTTTGTTTCATGAACATATTTATGTTTATTTAAATCGAAATCAATACACAACAATATATATTTACAATGCACACATTGCAATATCTGTGAAAAGCGAGAATAAGATTTTATTTGATGACGTAAAAAACTTTGAACATGTAAATTAATCCGCAGGTAAATGTATTTATTCAATTATATGGCAATAGTTGTGCAGCTATACAACTAAGATTTACCTCATTTCCCCGTGCGGTCACGCAGTTGTAAAGGTAGTAAATAATACTTAATTTTACATACAACTCAGTAGCGGTTTTCAATATATGTTTCTCTCCGAGACTATCAAGAAATGTTTATGTGATGTTTGAGAGTTAAATTTGTTAATTGATAATACTACAAAAAGGATGGAAATGTTAAACATAATTTGACAGCTTTAATAGTTTAATGAAAAATCGTCATAATTATAAAAGGAATATGTGTGTTAACCAAATGCCTATATCGACCGACCTTGCTGTATCTATCGACAGACAAGATTCAACTAAACACACACATACATGTTTACATGACACGAGAATTTGCACAATACTGGACATGCATATATGATATTATGAATAATGCCTACACATAAGTATGTGATCTATTGCTCTGAACACAATTTATAATTGGTCACTTGGATTTTTGGATATAATTTGAAAACAAACGGGACATGAATGTAATTTAATAATCTATCGTATGAAACAATTAAAAAACAAATACCCAATAGTCAACAATAAAAAGTGTATGAAATGCAACACCTCATAAACAAAAAAACACTGAAAAGGGGATCCCTTAGAAGCAACCAACACAAACTAGAGATAAAAGTAGATGACTCGGTTTAATTGAGTCTGTTCATGAGAGGTAATGTGTAGTGCAACACCTCTCACGCCTGCTAGCACCGGCTTAAGCGATATTCTACTTTAAAGCCACAAAAATCGGGCTTGATGATCCCAAAGGACCAGTAAGTAATAACAATACTGATTTACCGATTTATAGTCGGTTGGTGACATTTTACTGCGTGAATGTCAATAAATACTGAAAATGGGAACCCTTGGAAGCAACAAACACAACAAGAGACAAAAGTAGCAGACTCGGTTGTATTGAATCTGCTCATGATAGGTAATGTAAAGTGCAAAACCTCTCACGCCTCAATTTTCCAAATGCCGCTTAATTTTTGGTGTGGCCTCCATAAGCAGCAATTTCAGCACGGCACCAGTCTCTCATTAACACAATGTAGCGCTGGAGGTATCGTTGAGAAATGGCATTCTATGTTTTTAGTGACAATTTGGCAATTTCTGGAAGATTGTGTTGCTGTGGAAGTTCTCGTACGCGACGTTTTAACAAGTCACATACGTGTTCAATTTGATTTAGATCCTGGCTCTTCACAGGCCATTGAAGAGCTCTGGCATGGTTGGCTACTGGCATGTGTCGGATCTTCTAGCAATATTAAACGGGACAATGTCTACAGCGAAGGACATCCCTCTAATTGCTGTAATATGTGGTACCAGGACTGGCTGCAACATCAAAATAGCATCTTGGTATCGCCTAACATTAAGGTTACCATTGATGTGGGAAAAAGGCGCCAGTTTGAAAGTGTGAAATTCTGGATGTTGAATTTTCTACCTTAAGTTTGTTGTTTTTTACAATGATTTGTTTAGCAAAAGATGTGAATTGAAATATGTTATACGACAGATTATTAAAATAATAATATTAAATAAATTCTTGAAACCCAGGTGACCAATTATAAAGTCCATTCAGTTTTGTTTCAATGTGAATCCTTGACATGGTTATGTTTTTCCACTCGGAATGCTAGTCTATATTATGCCACTGTAATCAAAACGTTACTGCATTTGTCTAACACAGTAGTTTCTGATAAAAAGCAGCACTTACATTACCCGTATGAAACCAACGGACCACCCGATATACGTGTATAATAGTCCCTGTGAACAGACATGCACTAGACAAATATGTGTTAGAGTAAAGAAACTGTAAACTTTTTGTAAAGGCGAGAAGGGTAACGTAACTTGGCACGTAAACGTTATATTCACATGCTCAGAAACCGGTCATCAGCCGTCCACAAGATGATATACGCGGCTGTCTATGTTCTTTGATTCCCGGTAATGACCACTTCTCAGACGTGCTTCTCATGATCATATACCTGGACTAGGCTTCTACTGCAAATCAGTAGTGTTATTACTTACTGGTGGTCATTTGAGATCATCAAGCCCAATCGTTATGGCTTTAAAGTAGAATATCGCTTAAGCCGGTTCTAGGATGCGTGAGAGGTGTTGCACGAAACATTACTTCTCATGAACAGACTCAATAAAACATAGTCTGCTACATTTATCTCTTGTTTGTGTTTGTTGCTTCTAACGGATCCCATTTTTAGTATTTCTGATCAATACAGAATGTGTTCTGACCATCTTCAACCTGATTAGTGACAGAAGCAATTGACTGGAAATACCCGATATATTTCTACCATTTACTTCAACATGTTTCACAAGTTAAAATGCTTTTCTTTTATCAATAATGATGATCAGGAAAGAACATGTTACCATGCGTTTGTGGTGATTGGTTGATATGATCTTATGCAAGCATCTGAGTGATCATGTTTTTGTGACAAGTTCCATGAAAACTGCATGGACTTTATTTACACTGACTGCAGAATAGATAAATACACAGTCGATATTTAATTAAGCTTTTAAGTTTTTACTAAGTTAAGTGGTTAAGTAGGAACTTAATTTGTGTTTGGTGAAACATATTTCAGCAAAGTTTTACTTATTGACTTAGATAAATAAGTTTTAAATTTTAAAGCATTTAAGTAAGACTCAAGGAATTGTTGATGAAACCGGCGCCAGGATAATAAGGTGTGCATACTTTACCAGATATGTGTATACAAACTATGAATTGTATCCACCCAGCCCTTTTTTCCACATACTACTATATATGTTAATAGAGAGGTCGAGATTTATACGGGTATGTGACCGTTAACGTGTACTTATTCCATTTTGTGTTCACGTCACAGAGAGAGACGCCATAGCATTTTGTTCTAACGCGAAACTTTCTACAGGCTTCCAACTTGTAGGTGACTGATTACACGTAAGTACAACCTTGTAATTAGGTTAACTTTTGGATACAAATAACTGTATCTGGATAAAAAGAGCTTTGAAGGTATACACCTATGTATAATGACCTGTGTAGAAACGTTCTGACACATATTTTGAACTTTCAATGTACGTTTTATATTTAATTTGGTAAAAAGGTACATGGTGTTAAATGGTTGGAAAACATTGAATTGAAAATTGCTTCTTTATGGCTCATGAACGTGTAGCTCAGTGTCATCGCCCTCCGTTCTAATCCTCTTCCCAACCAATCTTATCTCACTATCCAATAGCTCATCCATCCCCTCTTCCGTTACACAACCTGTACAACCCATTCTCACTTTAACCTTTAGTTGTGATTTGTTACCATGCATTTTCCTTTAACCAGGTGTGATTCTAGGTTGGAACCAGACTAATTTGAAAATAGTTGCAACCTTAAAAATGTGTAAGGCCATTTAAAGTAGAAAATAATGGCATGCATAGACAACTATTTCAATTATATTATTAAAGACACGCATCATTCTTACCGTGACCTCTTTCCCAGTTAAACTCTTTAAATTACAGAATATACATATACGACTTACATGTAACCCCTAAAATATAATATTATATTGACCCCACACCCACACTCCTCTAACTGATACAAATGGACATGCCTATTTGTAGCTTTCGAGGTTATTGTTTTTTTTTGTATTATATTTACACGAGCATATTTGTGTTTTACTTATATTGGCAATTGATGCTGCCTTGTTGGTTAGAGATTAGATCATGGCGGGGATTTCTTTATTTACACTGTCCTGTTTTAATGGGATGACAGTAGGGTAAGTGTGAGGTTTGGTGCACCTTAGAATGGTTTAAGCCCCCCCAGTGGCCTACTTTGCCACTGACCGTTCCAAGGCGGTAGCCCTATTGTCAACCCTTTTGTGTTTGTGATGTCGTTTGCATTTAATATTACTTTTGCCTTCTTGTTTGTCTGTTTGTGTGTTTGTTTCTGTGTTTTGTGGTTGACTGTCCTTCTTGAATGCTACTTTCTCTGTCCGATCTTTTTATATTTCTTGATTTGTGTACATTCGTTTTTACATTCCGCTGTAGACACAAAAATAACTTTCGACCTATTTAATTTAATTTCAGTACACACCATGGACAATTCAAGGAAAAAACGCTTTTCCAAAGGTCAGGACATGAAATTGGTAAAGGATGTTGTTGCGCAAAAAAACGTACACAAGTAAGGCAAAATGGCCTAGAATTCCCGAACGACCAGATTCATAATGACCACCTAGATTTTGAGTTCGTGACCCATACAAACCGACAAATATGAACTAATCAACTAATATGAAATTCTAGGTGGCATAAAACACCGGGTGTAGAGTTGTATCCCATGTCGCTAGGGTATTACGAACCTTTACTTTAGGTAAGTAATAGCATACTTATGGAAATTATATATGCATGTTAAATTCTATTATAACTCACATATCATTGTCAAACCAGAATAATGTTTATATTAAAGAAAGATTTTATTAAACTATTCAAGTATCAAAATGCTCAATTTGACAATACTGCTACCGTTATGCATAAAACTTGGGGGTGGGGTCAATATACCCAACCCACTATTGGGTTTTGTAAGGTTTAGTCGATTACATTAACCCTTAACCCGCTAAGCCCGACTATAATAGCCTTTGCGTCCACTGTAAACCCAGATCAGCCTGCGAGTAACTCGCATGCTAATCAGGGTTTTCAATGTTCGGCTGCTGATCAGTCATTTCCACAAAGCATCCATTTGTCACATAAAGGGTATGGTCTTAATTCAAATAAAGAACAGTCCATTATATATATGTAGCGGGTTAAGGGTTAATTTTCATAAAACCGGCAAATATTCGCCTATTCCATCAAATAATATAAGTTTCAGGGGACACAAAAAAGCGGTTGTATTGTTGTATAACATGTCGTTTGTGTATTACCAGCGGTTATTTTAAGTATGTACTAGCACACATGTTACATATTAACATCACTCACATATCGTTATCAAACCAGACATATGTTTTTATATTTTCCATTAAATAATTGTTTCATTATTCCGTTGAAGTATCAATATACAGATGTTAGTGGTTAATTCTCAAATAATTCGTTTTCTTAGTTTAATTTCGAATATGTGGTTTCACTTCTGCAGCATTGCAAGGCTCTGAGTATTGTTTACTTACCTGTAGGATATGTTGTCTATTTTTAATTCAGTTTATATATATATCGAGGGCTCAGCGCAACACGGTTTTAACTCCATTTTTGTAAATTTTACAAGAGAATGACAAAATGTCCTCATTTGTTAAAAAATAATAAAATACCTGTGTTCTTCAGCATTTCATTACATAATATGATTTTTAAACATCGTGTTATTGAATTATTGGAATAAACATTATCAACAACGAGATATATTTTAACAGAAAAGTGACAATATACAGCATGATTTTCTTTTTTTTATATATAATCAACTTAACAAATTGATTGTAAAATGTAATATTCATATTCAATTCATAGTTTTAAAAAAGCAAATTATAATTAACGGTCAAGAATATTAGTCGAAAAATATTAATAAAATGTTGTTCTTTATTTTTATGAAAAACTAACATTTTAAGGAAATAAATAAAATAATAAATTAAATTCATTATATCATTATTAACTTATTTTACATTAAATTGTGATGGCTCAGTGCAAAACATATGTAACTCAAACTATAATAATTATGAATAAGTTGAAACTGTTTTGTGCTGAGCTCTAATTAATATTAAATATAATTTTGTATTTAGAGACTTCCTTATCACATTTATACAATTATCCTAACACATTAAAAACAAAACCTACTGAGTCATATTCATTTGTCTCATTTTTAAATATGACATTGATTTTTAACTGAAAACTAGTAACATGAATATTATACTAACCATAAAAAGGAGTTTAAAATATACTTACTTTGTATAACTATATAAAACCTTGTACCACCAATGTCTTGGCATCAAGAGCATTATTTTCTTGATATACTCTTATTTAAAGGGACACATGGCAATCTTGATTTCTTTAAAACTCGTGATGTACTGTTAGTTATCTACATAATTTGCATTATGTGCAGATCATTAAAATTAATTGTTTGTATAGTTCTAAGAAAATTGGTTTTGCATATGACTAAGTGTTGATTAAAGTATACCAACATTATATTTAAACATATGGTAAAATAACGAAGAAAATTGAAAACTCGAAACATTATTTAATTATATACAAGCAAGTTTAAAGTTAAAATGATATTGGATTAATAAAGTGACAAGCTAAAAGTAATACTCGATCAAATGTCATGACTGCCATGTGTTCCTTTTAGTCTTATAGCTAATTAGGTCCCAGTAGTCTATGTCATAGCTAATTAGGCCACAGTAGTCAATATAATATTATAGAGAAATAAGGCCACTGTATTCTACATAATAGTATAGCTAGATACGTCACAGCACTCTATATAACACAATACTACTATTGACTGTTGCAATAATAACTGCATTCAACAAAATGGAACTTCAACTTTGAAAACATTTTAACAACGTAAACAAACTTGTTTGTACCAAGACATTAGCTCACTCATGAGGAAGTAGAAGGTAGAAGGCACGATGCATGCTTGGGATTATGTTGTCCCTGCACAGATTCAGAAGATCAACATACTTTGGCCTGCTTATTTTTATGCCATCTGTTCAGAGCTGTGCTAGATCTAAATTGTGGGGACTGGGTATTTCCCTTTAACGCAACCTGTGGAAAAGGTCCACAGTGTAGGTTGGACCAGAAAAAGCAGTTGGTTAGATTTAGAAGATAATATCTTAAGTATTTTGATTGGATTCCAATACATCTGTTGGATGTCAGTATACATTTCAAATTTTTTATATTGACAGCCATTTCTTTAAAATCATAGAAATCTTGCAACGACATTTCAGCCTCCGTAAAATGTCGAATATAACTCTTGGTGCTTAGCAAACATTGACTAGTGTATCTACAAATGTCTCATCTCAGCAATAAAAAGTGCATGTTTTACTTGTATCCTATTATAACAGTCTATTAACTCATTTTAGAATTACATGTATTTTATATTTAGAATTTTGTGATTCTTAGTTTCAAGAAACTCATTACTCAGTGTAGAGTAGGAACTCAATCAAGAACTGATTTTCTTAGAACTGATTGAGTCTTTCCACCTTTTGCTAAATCAAATCAATCAGAATGCTTCATTATACCCCCGCTTTCACAAAGTGGAGTGGGGGCTATATAGGAATCACGTTGTCCGTTACGTCCCGTCACGTCGAGCCGCGTCCGGTAACATAATTTTTAATACTTGCATATCGCAAGCACTTTTGAATGGATTGTTTCCAAACTTCATATACTCATAACAACTGATGACCTTATCTCCCTCTACAATACCCATCTTGATTGCCTAATTTATTACAGAATTATGGCCTTTGTTTGACTTAGAATTTTCCACTCTAATATTGTATAATGACCTAACACATTTTTTCCCAAATATTTTCGAATGGATAGTTCCCAAACTTAATATACACATAACAACTGATGACATTATGTCCCTGTACATCATTGCCTTATTTATTACAGAATCATGGCTCTTTGTTTGACTTAGAATTTTCCACTCTAATATTATAACCTGTTAACAAATTTTTTCTCTAATATTTTCGAATTGATTGTTCCCAAATTTCATGTACACATAACAAAAGATGACCTTATGTTCCTCTACATCACACATTGTTGGTGACTGATTTATTACAGAATTATGGTCTTCGCTCTTCGGGGCATTTATTTTTATTAAATACTGAGACCATACGCCGTACGACATGGGGAAGCAAATAACTCCATGTCCACCGCCATATGCATGCCATCTTCGGGATGGTTAAAATGTTGTACTATTGATTTTATCAATATTGAGTTCTGCTCAAGCCGGGGCTAGAGGGCGTGAGCGGTAGCTAGCATATTTCACTACCGCTCATGAACAGTCTCAATCAAACCGAGACTGCACTATTTCGTATGTGTCGTTTTCGGCCGTCTCCAAAGGTCCATTATCATACTCTTTTTTTTGGAGTTACAACCATGTTGCACAAAAAATATTGACCGAATTATCAATTAACTTTGCGAAACACAGATGTAACAGATGTAACTAGAGTTACAACCGTGTTGCACAAACAAATTGAACCCTTATGAGATACAACCTTAAGACAAAATCACATTTTTGACTTTAATGTTTCAATTTCAGTTTTTATAATTTAAACACAATGTGTAATTATGAAAAATTAAACAGATTATGTAATAAAACGCATTTGGTGAACAAATGGAGTTACAACCGTGTTGCACTGAGCCCTCGATATATATATATATTTGTGATACGCACACTTCATAACCTCGCCTCTTAACTAAATCTCAGTTTGTTTATTTCGACTATTGTTTACTCGTTTAGTGCAAACCATTTGTTTAAAAGCTAAACCATACGCCACTGACCATAGAATGCTATGACAATACCACATTGAAAGTTCCATGTTCACCGGTATATGTATACCATTTTCAGAATGTCTAACATTTTCACACATTTTAATAATAGAGGAATGCTGCAACGGGGGCTAGAGGGCGTGAACGGAAGCTAGCATGTTTCACGACCGTTGACGAAAATCAAACATATTTATATTTTGTGTGTTGAGATTTCCAAATTTCTCTACTCTTTTTCTGGAATGTTCTGTTCTATGGTGCCAATATTTATGTAAGTGTTATAATGCGCCGTAAAACCCAAGTGAATTCAATTGGCTGTTGTTCAGTTTTCTTAATTCCTGTCAACGTTTTAGCGACTGATTATCCTATTTTTCTAGGTAATTACGTTTTGTTCAAATGTCTCAGTTTACTTCCTGGTAAATGTGAGGTCATGATAGCAAGGAGTGTGGGCCTGGAATATTCAACCCTATAGGCTCCATATAAACCTGTTGTTGGTGCACCGTAAAACTCGAATTCAACCAACCATGTAGTTTTGGAGAATCAAACACTGGCTCTGAATGAAGAGAGTGGTTCCAATTATGCGTTTTTATCTGAAAAAACAGTGTTGTTTAAGTCATTGTTTGCAATACAGTGCGGACCTACGATGCCACTGCGTTCGGACGCTGTGGTTTCTATAGGACCCTATATCTCATTTTTGCAAAGGGACAAACGTTCTGTTTCTGTGAAAAAAGCATACCGACATTTAACTATGTCATCAAATGCATCTTCTTCCATGAGAAGCAAAGGGCCACGTAATGCTTAGCATTTTTCATTGTTTGCTCCGGGGTGGGGGGGGGGGGGGATTGAGAGAATCATCAATTTTTTGCATAACAATGAGTTTTAAGTAGAATTCATTGACAAACGACGCATATTGATACGTAAACAATATAATGTAATCATTAAATAATAGAACATATCAACATCCTTTCGGTGTGATAACGATATGTATGTTACATTAGCATTTAATATGAATTTAAGTTATTCCAAAAGTACGCTAGTACATCTTCTGAGCAAAAATAAAAAAGTAACCATTTTTCGTTCCCTTTTTTGTCTGGGAAAACAACAACAACATGATATATATGGAATAATTATATATACCGCAATCAATAGTCCAAACAAAGAATATGTTAAACAATTATGTTAACTTCATTTTTCTTAAAAATGCATTTAGCCTAAACACATTATCTCCAAACTTTTAACATCTTGTCTTACTGCCGTTAAAGATCACGTTAAACAATATTGTGCTAAAGCTTATGATATCTCTGGGATTAATTTATTTTGGTCTATTAAAAATCCAGTCGACGTTCTTGATAAAATGTGCAATAAACATCAAGCTACTTACGATTTTTCTACATTGTATACAACTTTGCCACAAAACCTTATCCAAGACAAACTTATTGCTCTCATTAAAAACAACTTTTGCTATGGCAAATACTACATATAATTATTATTTGAACTGTAACAATATTAAAGCGATTTTTACTAACGGCAGTTTGGACAATTACACTATGTGAAATCTTTTTATATTTCTTTGCCATGAAGTTTGTAAATCACTTATTTTTCTATTAGATACTATTTTCGTCAGGTATGAAACTACCGTTTATAGACAAAGTGTTGGTATCCCTATGGGTACGAACTGTGCACCACTTCTCGCAGATTTGTTTTTATGTTGCTATGAAATATATTTCACGTTGGGTCTTTTACCAGATACCCAGGCAGACGTTATTGAAGCCTTTAATGACACCTCTCGATATCTGGATGACATATTGAACATTGACAACCATTTCTTTCCTACTATGGTTAATAATATATACCCTAACGAACTTAACAAAACTAATATTTCTGATAATAACGCTTTTTTTCTCGATTTAAATCTCTTTATTGATGATTTTAATTTTGTTATTGTTAATTTAGATGGGGATGTTCCCGAGCAACTTCTTATGGGGTCTATTTGTCTCAACCTATTCGTTTTTCTAGAGCTGGTACTCGAGTTGAGGACTTTAATATTCGTAATTTTTGTATAACTAAAACGCTACTTCATCAGGGCTACCGTTACCATAAACGTCGTAAAACCTTTGCAAAATGTTATTATTCTAACCCTAATCTTCTTTCCAAATATATAAGTAATTGAGGAACTCTTCTGCGACAAGGACTATCACAACCTGACTTCTATGGTGATGCGATTTACAAACTTCGTAAGATTCTTGGTCATAATCACTTTCATACTATCTTTGTTAAACTTGTTAAAAGGTTTATCAAAATAGGTTATAATCCTATAATTTTGCAACGCACTGCATGCTTGGTGGTGGATCTATTCACAGTTCGCCAGTATGATTTCCTCTTTAATTGTGCGATGACCGGACCGGCTGTAGACCCTATGATAAGTCTACCTAAAGCCCAAAAGGACGGTGACGTTTGATGTTTGTCTTCAATCTTGTCTTATCGTGCCCTCAATGGTTTATTCTCTCGTTGCTCTGGCTTCTGCCAAGTCATTGTGTACCTTCTTTGTGGCTTTCTAGGCTATTGTTTTTTTTTGTATTTATATATACACGAGCATATGTTTTACTTATATTGCCTATTAATGCTGCCTTGTTTGTTAGAGAATAGTTCATGGCGGGGATTTCGTTATTTACACTGTCCTGTTTTATTGGGATGACAGTATGGTTTGGTGCACCCTAGAACCTGGTTTAAACCCCCAGCGGCCTTTCTTGCCATTGACCGTTGCAAGGCGGTAGCCCTATTGTCAACCCTTTTTGTGTTTGTGACGTCATATGCCTTTATTCTTTATTAACATTGCCTTTCATGTTTGTCATTTTGCGTGGTTTTGGGTTTACTGTTTTCTGTGAAAGCTGCATTTCCTGTTCGACCTTTGTACTTCATTTCTATAAAAAATACCTTAATTTGTAAGAGATGATATTTTCCGTTGGTTCCTTTCCAATAGAAATCACCCAAAAACATTTTCTGCAGGTACCTTACCCAAAAAATCACCTAAAACATAACACAACTTTTGTGCACTATACCTGCTTTGCAAAACCACTGGTAACACCCTAATGACATGTGATATAACCTTACATCTGTTCTTTTTTGTCACCTGAAATATCATATTAACTCATGATATAACTGGAAATTTGCCGGTTTTTTGGGTCACGAATTGTTTTGTTTTTCCCATCCTTTAACGTTAGACTATCCAGATCAATGCACGGATAGCCAGAGAGAGAGCCGACTTCTTGGTCAAAAAGCGTAAAGGGAGAATGCTGCTCCTTAAACAGTAAGTTATAATCACAGTGAACAAAATGAACAACATAAAACAAACGTGAATCTCACATCATTGGTGGTCTGGCAAAGCCCCTGCCCTATACACTTTGCTAATGATACGATACGATACGTATCGCAGTACTGATACCAAGATGTATATGTATCGTGATATACTTTGATAATGTACTGCACTTTTGTCTTTAAAAATGTATTTTTTAAGATTGGCCTATAAAAACATTTGATATTTTTAGTATGATCTAAATTACGTAAAAACTATGAAACCTTAATTTGAAAACTATTTATTGCCAATGAGGGCATCTCATTCCTTAATCTAGTTCTTACAATGTAGAAAGTATGCATGTTTTGTGTATCGTTACTGTATCACGACATAGACCACATGATATGTGTATGTATCATCACAGAAAGTATCGCGATACGTCGTGAGCAAAGTATATCGTTGCAGCCCTAACCTGCACTCTGTGTATTAAATTGTGTTTCTTTCAGTTGTGCGATGAGTTTTAATATGCCAATATTTCTTAATGTTTTAAGCCATTGGGCGATGATGCTATTTTACGATGTAATGATAGTGCGGGTGGTAGGTGAGCCCTGGCCTAGAATAGCGCATGTACAATGACGCGATATTACGATCGAATGTTTGGGAGTGATGGATGCACCCGCCTAGAATTGCAAATAATGGATGATGCTATATTACGATGAAACGATACAGAGGATACGATGACGATCAATATCGCAACATCGCTTGAGTAACTTGCCATAACACCATCACAGCAATTGCTAATGCAACTTTACAATGTAATGATTTTAAATGCTGAGAGTGATTTTTAAAACAAATGACATTGTAAACGGCATATCATATGAACGTTACATTTTTTCATCGCGTGAACTTTATTTTTTAAATAAAGTTTATTTTGTCGTTTAAAATTTAGAGCGTTATATATTTCTGTTGTTGTTTTTTGTTGTTGTTTTGGGGTTGAAGGGTTGAGTGTTTTTTTGTGTTTTTTTTTTGATGTTGTGTTTTTTGTTTTATTTCATATATTTTTAATTTCAATTTCAAATTTCTCTTCAGATAACGAACTTCTAATTACAAGAGGCAATAAACCCTGCGTTATGACGTACCTCAAACAGGAAATTGATATTGAAAATTCAATGAGAGAAAGAGAACTAGAGAAATAAGTCTCCAAAAACCAAGATTACAATTGGAGAGTGACGAGAGGCGTCTTTCGCTTGAAATACAAAAACAACAGATAGAAATGATGATAACAATTCATGCAGAAAATACTGTAATACAAAAATAATAAAAATGATAAAACTGATCAATGAAAACAATTGTTTTCTTGAAATCCATTTGTGATATGCAAAATAAAATGAACTGAAAAAAGATGGTATGATAGAGGTATTTCATTTATTAATTATATAATGGATAACACTGGTAATCCTGTCCCCTTTACACAATGTATCGAAAGGTTTGCTGTACATTCGCATTTTTTTAGAATATGAAGGTATGACTGCAGCCATACATACCTTCAAAAACAAAATTTCGCTCATCTTGCCATCAATTTAAAAAATCCAATTTTCCCATCACTAGTGTCCCTTATAACAAGCGAACAGAAAGGCTGTCGTCCCATTTATGATATTCTTAATAAATCAGATGTACATCCAACATCTTTAGCAAAATGGGGGCAATATGGTTTAAATATAGACAGAGAATGGAATGACTTATAAGAAATACCTTTCAATTGTACAACAGATACCAGGTTACAATGGTTTCAGGCAAAAACAAACCACAGAATTACTGCAACAAACTTTTGACGAAAATGAAGATAACAAAAGATAATTCCTGTAGTTTGCATAGAGTCTCCAGAAACCATTACACAATTCTTTATATACAATACATATGTGGCGTTTTTTACAATTATCAACGAAGGCGTATTAAAGTAACAAAACAAATATGTTGACAATTGTGTAAATGTTTTCTGCTTTCAAGATTAAAAGGTACACACAGCAATCTGGTTTATTTTCAAATAAAAATCTTTTGAAAGATCCTCAGATTGCAGAGTCCCTCTTTCAGAAAAGTGTATTTTAAATCTTCCTTTAAAATTGTAAATAAATTTAAAAGAAAATCCCCATTTAGTCAGTTTCTAATCATGATATGCATTTATTTATTTATTTATTTTATTTATTTTATTTATTTTATTTATTTTATTTATTTTATTTATTTTATTTATTTTATTTATTATTTTATTTATTTTATGTATTTACTTCATTTATTTATTTAATTTATTTGATTTATTTCATTCATTTTATTTTATTCATTTTATTTATTTATTTTATTTATTTTATTTATTTTATTTATTTTATTTATTTTAGTTATTTTATTTATTTTATTTATTTTATTTATTTAGGTGAATTATTATTGTTCTTTTTTTTTTAATATTTTTTAAAACTGCTTATTTATAAATATGATGCATATCACATATATTTCTGTAGTTTTTTTTAGGGGTTGTCCTACCCGACCCTCAGATACCTATTACTGAGTGAATAAATGGATTACCATTAATTTGGTGATCAAAATTAAACAATATATATGTAAACTTTATTAATACAAAAGACCAAATGGCCTATCAGTATACAATACAAAACACATCATATTTATAATTTAACAGTCAGTGGCTTGCTGGCATTCCTTTTACCAGTATATGTAATATATTTATTATTGTCCATCTGATGAATACACATTTGTTATTTTATAATCAAATATATAGATAGTTTATTAATATAAAAAGCCATAGGCCTATCAGTATACATCTACTAACTTAATTAACAAAATGATAACAATAATAATAATAATAATAGATGTCCCAGTGCATTACAACTACTCAAAACTATTTAACCTCATAAAATGAGGTTAAAATCTAGGTAACATTCCTAGTCAATATTACATGGAAATATACAATTCGTTTTTATTTTTGCATTAATCATGACACATGAAGTTAAGATCTTGCCGAAACGAAATGCAAGAAATTGGATGTGTAGATTAACGCATGAACAAGACATCATTTATGTTAACACAATAAAATAAAATAAATAGATAAATAAATAAGTAAGCAAACATAATGTTGGACTTATAGAAAAACATATACTTCCTAATCTCAATCAAATTAATCAAAAGTGACTTTTAAAATTATTATGAAATCTTATTCTGTCCTAATTCAAATAGAACATACTATTTGTCTTCAAGAATGCTTTGTATGTATAGTTCGAAATATTTCTTATTGTTTTAACATTTTCATTTTTCATTAATTCTATAAATTTTGGTATATTCGGGCGTTTCCAATAGTAAGCTTTAATATATTGTACCCTAAGATCAGAATAAAGGGGACATTCGAGTAAAAAATGAAACTCGTCTTCTAGAGTGTTACATAATTGGCATTTTCTTTCATTTAATGGAGTCTTATTTGGTTTATGCCAACGGCCTGTCTCGATTTCTAACCTGTGAGATGACACTCTTAATCTTGTTAATGCAAAGCGAAACTTGTTTATTGTAATTTTGTCTAAATATCTTTTAAAGTCAAACTCAGAGAAAAGTTTATAGCTTCTAGCTCTAGTAGAGTTTTCAATTTGTTCGGACCAGTTTTGTGTAAAACAATCTTTATATATATATTAAGTAATTCTTCTTGAAAGCATGTTGTATTTTGAAAAAAATGTCTTGTTAGTTCGTCCAAGTAAATACTGATGTAAAGTATGTGGGTTCATCCCGAAGAAGTTTGGTACTTCATTACCATACAAACATGTATGCACATTTTTCAGCAACGAAGGAACCTTATAATACTTTCCGACTGACTGGCTGCACATAAAGTTGTTGGTTATTTTTGTAGTCGATAAAAGAAAAAATGTCAAAAACTTTTCCCAAAGCACATTCAAAGACTACATATTTTGTTGAACATATTCTGGTCTAGTGTTCAGGCAGCTCCACGAAAAGGGGCCAGAAGATGTGGACGCAAAGAATGGACGTGGTATACATAACATACAGTGCAGTTTACCAGTGTCATATGGTGTTCCAGTTGTTCCATAAGTCCACTTTCGCGTAACATGCCGGCATCTTGTCTTTTGCCTTGAATTGGTCCGAATAATTTTGCTATTAAACCATTTGATGTACTTTTGGATTGAAAAATGTGGTACATTCAAATATTGTACTCGAAATCGGTTTGTAATGTCCTTTGGGATGAGCCCATTCCATGTGACTTTAAAGTAGGAGGTGTTCCATATTATATTACCTTTTATGACCAGACTCAATAAAACCAATTATTCTACCGTGCTCTCCTGTGTGTTTTCCGTGCTTCCGAAGAACTCATTGTTCTACACGTGTCTGTGTTGTTGATATTGTTCTTTCTCATGTTTTCTTATTGTTCTAGGGTATATCTATACTACATGTATAAGATTGCGTGTATACGATTTGCTCTGCCTCGTTCATCTAATGGTATCTTATGTTCATGTATATAATGTGTTGTTCTCTGAAAAAATGAAATGTTCTCATACAGTTATTGTTGTGTTCTCTGATGAACTATTTTCGCCCATGTAGCACACAATATGTTTTTGTAATGCTTTTGATGGCATTGATAAATTGCACATTAGATTGGCTGTAACTATCATTTCTGACAAATATGCAAAGCCCCATTTTAAGTAGGTTGTGTGGAGGTCTTATACATCTGCAAAACCCCAGCCAATTTTCTTTTTGAATTCTGATCACGTATGTAGGATGTTACTAGTTAGACCGACATATGAACAATAAGTCAGACATAATAGGTAATTAATTAATTAATTACTCAATGATTTTAAAACGCGTTATGGTTATAGTTTCAATTATTTTTACATGCAAATTCTGGATGCATCATGCGGTGTTTCTATTTTTATTTATTTTTTTAATTATTTACATATTTACATACGCTTATCGTTTCCTAATTTCTCTGGATGTTGACTTTTTTGTTAGAGGTTTCCTATTGATGGGATTTACTTTTTTACAATGTCTTGTCAATTTGAGCGGTGAAGACAGAATAATAGCGAGGTTGTACATTAATACACTTACAATCGATTAAAGCTAACCAGAGGGCTATATTGCCTACTGACCGTTCCAAGTCGATATCCCTGTCTTCACTACTATTTGTGTTGTGTATTGTCCGTTTCATTGACTATTTAATTGGCTGTTTGTGTTTCAGTGCGGATATACGGTGCCATTGCGTGTGGGTGCCGTGATTGTTATAGGACCATTTTTGTCATTCTAATCTAATGTGGAGATAACCCATGTATATGGCTCATTCATCATGCGATCAATTTGTGAAAAGTTATACCCACAGCTGATTTTAAAATAGGGTATAAGACTACAGTATCATCTTTTTTATTATTTTAAGTGGGGCGTTTTTAAAGTCCTCGAAATATAATAAGATATTGATGAATGCATTCCTCTTTGGTTAATTATTAATAGTTGTATGCATAAATTCACAGAATATTACTTTTCACACTGAACTCCGTTCGGACTGATATTGAAAAAAAAGAGTGTAAAATGTGTCACAAAATACGCTCGCCGTGAGAGAAAACGATGGGTTAAATTAGAATAAAACAACTCAACTCATTCAACACGTTTAACTATATCGGAGCAATAACTCTTGAGGTTGAAAGGCTGGATCTTTCTGGTTATCAACATATATGGAGACGTGTTTAATCATAAGCATTATGTCAACGTTTGCTTAAATTTGGGTGAATGTATCGAGCAAACATGCTATATTTCAACAAGTGTTAGAGAGCAATAACTCTAGTATTACTGAAGTGGTCTGACTGGTTACCGAACATGACTGAGCTATTGTGACCATTTGCATTGTATCCACGTTTGTTTAAATTCCAATTAGAATTATTCAAGTAATTGAGAAGACATCGACAATTTCAAAATATTTCCTAAATATACTAATGAAAGGGAGATTACTCCGAGGTTACTTGTGCGATCTGGCTGGTTATCGCAGGGCAGTTAACTCCATGGTTACTGTTGAGATCAGGTTAGCTATAACATTTGACCGATATGATTTGACCGTAACAATGTGTCGAAGTTTTGTAAAAACGTAATAAAAAAATTACTAAAGTTAGTGAGCAAAATATAGTCAATTAAAACAAAATTCAACAATAAAGGGGAGCTAACTCTATGATTACCGGTGTGAACTGGCTGGTTCTTGAACTCGAAATAGATATTTTTGCCATAAGCACTGTATCCCCGTTTTGTAAAGTCAACTATAATCTATTTTCAGTAACTTTCTTTCTTTGACTTTAAAACAGTCCATTTGAATTGAGAGAACTACCACTGGAAGGTAGCAATGAGGTTACGGCATTTATACTGTTGTTGTGTTTGTTTGTTTTTTAAATAATCTAAAGAATAAATGACAACTTGTATCAAGTTATTTCAATATCCAATTTCGTGCACCCTTATCGTGGAAGGGTAACATGTTCAACTCCGTGTAACTAAATGATAAAACCTTTTTTTTTTTTTTTTACAGCCTTCCTTTGCTTTTACTTGGAAGTTGGCGGTTCTTTAGCTCCTGACTAAGCATGGCGACAAAAGATATTTCGTTGGAACAAATAGTTGATCAACAACAGGTATGTTATTTGTTTGAATCATTTTATATATAAAAACCGTGTCTGTATTTGTCTAAAATGGAGAACAGTAATATTCATACTCAGATCACACCCATGTTTTATCTTATGGTATCGACGATTGTCACGCTATCAATGAGTGATAGGATGTAATCTGTATTATATTATATATTTTTTATTTACCAAAGGTATTCTTGTAAAAGCAGTCTACTATAATTGGTTCCGTTTTATCTCATTGTTATGGCTTTAATATTGAATAACCTTATATGTCTTAAAGCGCCATTTACCTATTACCATTGTTTAAAGGACATATTATATCTAGCAACAAAAACAAGAAACTACGGAATAAACACAAAGAAAGCTAAACATAATATGGTCTAAAATGACCAATGTAATTCAACTGAAATCATCTTTAAGCTTTAGTTACCTTGATCTTGTGATGTTCTTGATGTTCTGGTACTAATTTGCAGGTAAATCATCCACGGGCAGTGCCATACACTAGTTTGTTGTGGCATGTAGATTTAGTACTTTGTTTTATATTTAAAGCATACTTAATTAAATCAGAAAAAAAGATAGATGCAATATCAAATTTTATGTGCATTATTTGTGATGTATAATGATATAACTACTGTAATCCTTGTTAAACGATTTACCTTTACAAGGTAAGCGATTATCATATCACCACCAAACACAGGTCGTCGCATCTTTTTAACAATACCAATATAATCGATTGATTTGGTTTTGAAAATAAATCAGTAATGAAGGAGTCGATTAATTTAAAGTCAGAATACATGTCATTTTTTTAAGGAAGATATATGTGTCTTTTTTAATCCAATTTCGGTACAAAAATATGAGAACAAAATAAACGTTTACTTAAAATCCGAGACCAGTCGCTAAATCTACGCAGTAGTGCCATTTCAAACAAGTCATCATCTTAAACGTATTGTCGTAATTAAAGAGTTTGATTAAAAAATGGTACTCATTTGACATTTTGAAAATGAATGCGTCCTATTTGCCAAATAACTTGTACCCTCGTGCAGACCGTAGAACCAAATGGTACCCTGTTGGATACCGTAGAGTAATCAGGGGACCAGTTTACTAGCCATGCGGTGGATAAATCTACAATTAGCAAGCGGCGTATAGGCAGTTTTGAATCCAGTGTATTTATGTTCATGCACACACCAGAAAGGTAAATGTATGATAATTGGTACACTGGCACAGGATGAGCCTGACACACGAACGCATGTAAAGCAATGAAAACTTTATTTCATTATTTATATAGAATCACTATTGACTCTGAACAAATTTGCTTCCGGGAGATATATGGGATGAAAGTGGTATAGACCTATCTGGTTCTACTCAAATACAAACTAGTAACATGCAATCCCTCAAGATAAATTACTTGACATGTTCTACTCAAGTTTTATGGCTTATTCAATTAAAATAACAGGAATGTAACTGCTATCCTATTGTAACTTTTACAGGGAACTTATTGCAGGGGTTGCTTTAATGTCGGGGGGGATACCCAACCCCCAGTACAAAGGACATACTTTTGAAACAGTCATTTATTGTTTTACATCATATATCAAACATATTTGTTTACGGAGATGGGCTTTAAAGCTATTGTGACATGTTTCACAGGGGACATATTATTGGGGGGACACCCCTGCTACCCCCTACAACGGACTTCATAAACATTGGGTTTTTTGTTTGTTTTTGTTTTGTTTACACGTGTGAATTACATAATGCTTGACAAATATTTGCTTTTCCAGAGCTTGGGTTTAAAGCTATTGTGAAATGTTTCACATGAAACATATTGTCGGAGGAAGGGGAACGGGGCGTCATGCAACTGTTGACGTTGTCAACGTTGTTGATGTCATTGACGTCATTATTTTGGCGCATTATGTTTTTTCTGCATAACAAGGCGGTAGCCTTATTTGCAACCCTTTTGTGTTTGTGATGTCTTATTTGGCCTTTTATTCATCTTTAAAGTTGTTATTTGTTTCTGTGTGTGTTTGTGGTTGACTGCATTCATTGAATGCTACTTTTCCTGTTTGATTTGTATATCTATATTGATGGCTGTAACAAAATGAGTGCATATTTACTTAGAGCTTTTAACTGTGTTTGTCGGGGCCTCATTGTCTCTGATTTTGAATAGGAATTTTGTTAGATTTTTGCCAAGCGCATCACTTTTAATCGATGCCTATATCTAATAAATGATATTTTAATAGATTCATTCTATTGATAAAAAATAAGTTGTTTTGGCGTTTATTTCATCAAAATTCATCAACTATTAAGAAAGTTATGATTTTAAAAGCTGTGTATTATGAGTAAATTTGCCAGTATCTACCAGTGCGGGCCTAACAAATGTATAGACTTCTTATATAATTACGACACTATCGAAATCGTAAAAACTTGTCACAGGATCGCAAGCCATTATCCAGGGTAGTTAGTCACCAATACCATAACGGAAAGGGTAAGTCAAATCTATTTTATTTGTTGTAAATTATTGTCATATTTAAATTGTTGTTCTGAAGCAAATATCTGCGGGTAAAAGCCATAGATAGTTAGCAGGATATTGTCTTTAATTCTTGTACGTTTTCAAACGTCAGAATATTTTAGCAAATTATTGTCTGATAAGATTATTGGGGCATATAGTTACATTATTGATAATGCCAGTTGTTCTGTAGATAGTAAATGGAATACGCGATTCATATTGTATGTACTTTTCTACGGAGGTTTCTAACTGTCATTACCTTATTGCATAAACGGTTATTGTTTATTGTGCAGTATAAATTTCTCTGAGGTGGTTTTCATATTGTCATTATTATTCAATCACTCTGAGGTCGCTGTACCATTATAGCCTATAATGTGTTAACGGGATGTAAAACCAATTATTCATTCAGTCTATGGTTGAATTATTATGTTGTACGTTTGCATTACATCTAGAAATGTGAGATTTCATTGTCGATAAATTACATCTGTAATTGTTTTACACGTTTTGTTAAAGTCTAGCATAATGTCTATTCGGAGAAGGTTTAGAATTCGGGTTTATTCATTCTGAATAAAGAGAGCTTTGCAATCAGTTATTAGGTATGGTGATACCTTAGTGCTATTATAAAAAACACGTTGTGATAACAATGTAAGACTGGGTATATATTTTGTAGCCGTATACATTAGGAGCGTAGAGCATGTAGAGCGTATTGTCGGGAGCGTGGTCTACGGGGTTGTAGGTTGGGAACGCCGTCATAGGACGCGGGAACGACAGCATTCGCTATTTGGGCGACAGACCAGACGGTAGCCACGGAGACGCTAGTCAAGAGGGCCTGGTTACGCAGATAGCTACGCAGATAACGTCACCTGGTGTGTAAAACCGGGACTTGGGCCATCGCCGGAAAGGATCGTGCGAGTGGGCGTCGCGTGTGAATTACGTCACTGGAAGTATGTGTGGTACCGGGACGAATAGCAACCGCTAAGGACGGGATTGCAATATAACGCGGAAGTGAATTATTAGTGCCGAGAACTGTACCGGAAGGACTCAGCTAGATATAGCTTTGAGAGATAAAATAGCGTGTGATATAGCATACATATATCATAAATACAGATATCAGATATTCAGTCTGATTAAAACCGAACAGTTTAATCTTACGTGTAGTGAACTAAATTTTAAAACATGATTTAAAACGTTGATATTTATACTTTGTCATTTGTATTCATTTGTATATATATTCATCTTGTTGTAAATAAATTTGTAAATTTATTTATTCTTGATTCTCCCTTGGTGAGTTGTCTCCACTTGGTCCATCTTGTTACAATGGCCATTTGTTGACCTACATCATATAGTTAATGCTTTTATCATATCATCCTTTTCTTGTAAAATAGTGTTACGGCATTCGTTTTAGATTAATTGTTAGTGACTTATATTTCATTTGTTTCATTTGTTTCAAGAGTGTTTGCACACCATCTGATCTATTCATGTTTCGACTTGCCGTAAAGCTCCATTATTTCATTCATTTTTTTGGATATGTTTGTCTTTTTGACAAAAAAGGTCCACATTTTGATTGATTTATTCATATTACTTGCGTAATCACATGTAATACCAAATACTAAATATATACTCAATTTATTTCAATTACAAACAAATATCTTCGGCTGCCGAAGGCAAACGTTAACCCACCAATGATGTTTTTTTCTTCTGAAAAATCCGCCAAATTTGGCGATGTTTAGAATGTTGACGTCATGAACGTAAACATTTAGAGATTTCACAGATTAGAAATGAAATAGTCTGGGAAAACGTTACGGTGAAATTGACAGAATAAAAAAAGAAAACGTGTTTGAATTTGTGTGTGTTTCTTTCTTCAGCATATAAAGGATAATTGTTTGTTTTGAATCAATATAGGATTTATTGTCATCTAGAAGTGAGAAAACTTATATTTTTAGGAGTGCGTTACCAAGAGTGAAAATAGTTGAGTTGTCTCACTTCGAGATGAATAAATACTATATGTTTCGATATGTTACGTTACCATTTAGAGATGTATGTAAATGGTTGGTTTCAAGAAATAAAGGTGCTATTATTTTACTTTTAACTATGACTTTAAAAAAAGAAGTAATTCATTCGTATAAATAAATAAGTAAAGATAATATCCAAAAATAAAAGAAAGAAATAATAAATATTTTTTAAATAGGTACATAAATTAGAAAAATAGTACTTGAACATTAAACTACTGGGAGCTCATCGGTAATTGAACATGCTTTTTTACTAGGAAGGTATCTTCCTTTTGTTATAATGTATCCTGCCTTTGAAACAAACCCCCAAAGTATAATAATAGTTTGTCCTTATCCAGTGTAAGTTAGTCTTGTCTTATAACACATGGAAAATAGAACATGATTTTAAAACACATACAATGTAACAGACAATACGAGAACCAAGCAATGTTCACATCATGGATATGTATGTCTCTAATATTATATAGGGTTTGGAATAATTTTCGGGTATATAAAGTTTTTAATTTTCATAATTTCTTAAACCAAACGCCATCATTCAATACGGTAACGTAAATTACGGTAACGTGGCGGCATTAAAAAGTCGCCCCGACTAAAAATCAGTAGTGTTATTATTTACTGGTCCTTTGGGAACAGCAAGCCCATTCTGTGTTGCTTTAAAGTAGAATATCGCTTAAGCCGGTGTCTAGGAGGCGTGAGAGATGTTGCATCTTATAATTACCGCTTATGAACAGACTCAATAAAACCGAGTCTGCTACTTTTCTCTCTTGTTTGTGTTTTTGCTTAAAAGGGACCACCCTTTCAGTGTGCATTAGTAATATAGGTATCCAAGGTATAAACAATAAGTGAAAATTGTGTACTTTAAAAAAACATAATGTTCAAAATGAGTTATTACAATCCATAATATCTAAATAAATGTTGCAATAACACTTTAATAGACTATTGGATGATTTTTTCTAATTTCTTTTAACATGAGCAAATAGAAAATGATTTTAAAACAAAAAAAATATAACGGGCATTACAAAAACCAAACATTGTTAACATCATGGCCACATAAGGTTTGGAATAATTTTCAGATGTAAGATCTTTAAAGTCTTAAGTCGAAAACCTTCATTTAACAAGGTAACGTAAACAGCGGTTTAGGTTTAATAACTCAGGTATCCAAGGTATAATAAGTGAGTGAAATGAAAGTTTGTATACTTAACGCCATTAAAAGTACAATTTGTTTTTATTTTGTGTTTATTTCCAAGATCGATTGTAGTGTAATGCACATGTTATCCACATTCCCTATAAATCTTTTGACCGCTCAAATTCATGTATTGAAATATTGACCGATCAAATTCATATATTGAAAGAAGTAAAGGCGGAATTATGCAATCGATCTTGGAGACATTTTAATCAAAATTAAACACAAAATAAAAAATCTTGCACATTTAATGGCGTTAAGTATATAATAAAAAACACGAATAGTGAAGAAAATGTAAAATACAAACCCTGCTTCCATACAATTTAAGTCTTCTAAATACAGTAAAATTAATACGTTTTTCTTTATAGCGTATTCTGCACCTTTAACACGATAAAGCCCCGACGCTCAGATGGTAGACAAGTTGCAGAAGACTACATACATAATGGGTTTTCAGAAAAGTCAGGGTCTAGGGTGGGTGGATGGGTGGGGGTGGAGTGGTGGAGGGTTCAACTCATTAGCTTACAGCTTAACAGTTGCTAACTTGCCAAGCTTCTGAATTTCCAGCACCATGAAACGGTTATGAATCAAATTTATAAAAAAAAAAGAAGATAATAATTATTTTCTTTTTCAATGCATAGGAATTAAATACAGTACAACTCATTAATACTCAATTTTTGGAATCAAATACATTTAATTAACTTTTTTCACCCAGAAACTTAACGCTTAATCATAAAATTTAAGTATTAAACTTTGTTTTTATATTCTTAGCTTTAATTATTTTAACTTGAATTTCATGCAGCAAAAAATGTTTGCACACATGGATACATTTGAAAAAGTATCATAGTCCATCTTGAGATAGACTAGTTTTGCACTTCCAAATTCAGCGCAAAAGTAGTCCATCTCTCTAATTAGCTATTTTTAATTAAGATAACTAAAAAATAATTATAAAGGCATATTTTTTTGGAAATTAATACATGTTTACCAAATTATAAGTTTTTAACTTATTGTTCAAGAATGGGAATCATATCCCTCGATATGTACGCGACTTTTATTTTTATTTTTTCAGTCTTGTGTCAAAGATTTCATAACTGTAATCAGAAAAGCTGTAAACAGTAAAGGTAAGTATGAACTTATACAATTTCCGTTGAATTTCGTACCAAAACCAACATTGATTTTCAAGCAACAATTTACAATAAGCAATTGTAGATGTGTTGGTGTACTTTGATTAAAACTAAATTTTCAACATATGCAATTTGCGTTTTTAATTATTTTCGTGGTTCAACTCTGTTTTCGAATGTTGTCACAAAATGTGGAAATTCAAAACAAGTACGGTTGTTTTGGAAATTAACTCCATTTTTACCAACCTTAAAATAAATGTTTATATTTTTATTTGTTTTGATACTGTGCATTGGGTTCATCATAATATAAAAACTAACTGCTATGTATGTGTTTGAAGTTAAAATAATGACCTATGCCGAACTCTACAGAATAATTAAGGCAAGCTAGTTGGTCTTCTACTTGCGAGATGTGGTTATGTTATTTAACAGCATTGCTCATATTATAAATATTACTTAATACCGCAGTAGTATAGTACGTATCGAAGAGTTTGGTAAATGTATGCTAATCTTTACACCATGTTATGTGCTTGGCTCTTTTATTGCATTTTAAAGGAAGCTTCACATGTCCAAAACATGGAATGTGGCCAAAATGGATTTTATATTTGTCGTGCTTGGATTACTTAATCCATATACATGTAACAGCATTTTAGTATAAAATACTGGTGTAGAGATTATGCAGATCCGAACTCGCTTGAGTTTAGAAACATAGACGCCATAAGAATTACCCGCCAGTGAAGATATGTCCTAGTTGTGTCTAAAAAGTAATGTTTGTGGACACGTAAACGTATTTTCCAATCGGACTTTTTAACGATATTTGTTTGTTAATATTTACAAACTTAAAAAATAAAACAGTTGTAGAGTTTAGTATATTGTTAGTTATAAAATCAGCTTTTTAATGCAAAAATCTGTTGATAAAGTCCTTCTAAATCGCAAAAAACTGTTCTTTGTTTATAAGCGATATTTAATATATGTGTTAACGGTTTTACAGGCACCCATCCTTCCTCTAGATAGATAATAACAGAGTTTGCATGCGTTAAAACACCCGAGTATGAATGAAGTATTGCGTGATCTATGGTCAGTGTCACAATTTTAGGGTAAGGTTAACGGTGAATAAAACAAATTTGATGATACGGACGAGATCGTAGTTCGGATAAAACGACCAATGGTTAATATTATAGAATGTCATGATTATTGTCATATGGCATAGGGTAGGAGCCGCGGGGGTGGGGGGGGGAGGAGCCGGTAAGAGACCGGCACCCACCCCACCCCAATTTTCAGAGTGCGAGGGCAGAGCATGTTTTGCCCCCTCCCCCAATAATTTGAGGGAAATAATGGTTAGTTGTCCAAAAAGTGACCCCCCAACCCCATACTTAGTAATATCTTTTTGTGCTTTTTTAGCTTGTCATTTTTTTAATATGGCCCCCTCTCCAAAACACACACACATCCCGCTCCAATAATTGAAACGTTCCTACGCCTATGCATTGATAGCTAATATGATGTATTTGATGTATTCATCATCAATGGATAAAGCAAATACGAATATGGAATTAAGAATCCATATCCTCCTTTTCAAATCTCAGCACGGATTCCTACCTTGTCCAATAAACCCCACATTGATTGTCCAATAAACCCCACATGGAGTGTCCAATGAATCCTTACATCTTTTGAACAATGAACCCCACATCGCATGTCCAATGAACCTCACAGTGCATGTCGAATTAACCCCACCACAATGATTGTCCAATAAACCCTACATCGATTGTCCAATGAACCCTTAAATGTTTTGAACAATAAACCCCACATTGCATGTCCAATGAACCTCAAAATGCATGTCCAATAAACGCCACATTTATTGACCAATAAACCCCACATCGATTGTCCAATGAACCCTTACATCTTTTAAAAAATGAACCCCACATTGCATGTCCAATGAATCTCACAATCCATGTCCAATAAACCCCACATTGATTGTCCAATAAACCCCACATTGATTGTCCTGTAAACCCCACATTGCACGTACAATGAACCCAGCATAGCATGTCCAATGAACCCCACATTTCTTGTCCAATAAACCCCACATTGATTTTCCAATGAATCCCACATTTCTTGTGTAATAAAACCCACATTGGAAAAAAAAACATTGGAATAGTCAAGGTCAGGGCCCATTACATGATGTTAAATGCATGTGTGAAGTTTGAACCCATTATGTGAAGTAGTTTCCAAGATACAAGCTTTCATACAACTTCCAACATGTTTTATAAGTATAAAAGGGGTCATTGTTAAGTTACAGAACCTGCCCCTATGCTTTTGTCTAGTGACGCCGCATAATGTGTATAGTTTCAATGATTATGTGGCGTAAATTCCAATATAAAAGCTTGCATACACATTTTTATCCAGGGAATAAAGATGACGCAGACGATAAAGTGATGAAAATAGTGTGTGTGTTTTTAAGAAGATCTAAACAAATGTTTAAAAATTTAAAGAGTTCACAGTTCATTATATTTTCCGATACAATAGTGTGTTGGTGGGGAGGGTAAGGGTAGCGAAGGGTTATAACAGCTTCAGTCTGAAAAAAAATCTACAAAAATATAAAAGAAAAAGGTTTAAGTTTCAAGTGAAAAAAACTCACCCTAGTCAAGCTACATGCCAAATATGAAACATCATACATCAAAGGGTTGAAAAACATGACCTTGATCTTAGCCAAAGGTCAAGCTGACAGGTGGAAGTGTGTTCATTTGAAAGACCTTTCCCTAGACCAACTACATACCAAATATGAAAGCCATACCTCAAAAGGTTGATGAGTTGTAGGGGCTGATACAAATAATATGGTTAAAAAACTTTAACTAAATGGTTGAAGTTTTTCGAAGTATGACCTTGATCTTGGCCCAAGGTCAAACTGACAACTGGGAGTGTGTGCATTTGACAGACCTACTGTCATCCCAATAAAACGTGATAGTGTAAATAAAGAAATTCTCTCCATGAATTATTATCTAACCAACAAGGCATCATTAATAGGCAATATAAGTAAAACACAAAGATGCTCGTGTATATATAAATACAAAAAACAATAGCATAGAAAGCCACAAAGACGGTAGTCAATGACTTGGCAGAAGCCAGAGAAACAAGAGAACAAACCATTAAGGGTACGACAAGACAAGATTGAAGATAAACATCAAACGCCCTTTTATGCCTTTGTAGACGTCATCATAGGTCCACAGCCTGCCCTGCCATCGCTCAATTAAAGAAGTAAGCATAGTGGCGAACTGTAAACCACCAAGCGTACAGTCTGTTGCAAAATGATAGGGTCATTTAACCTCTTTTGATCAACCTTTTAACGAGTTGAACAAAGATAGTATGAAAGTGATCATGACCAAGGATCTTGCAAAGTTTGTAAATCACGTCACCAAAGAAGTCAGGTTGTGATATTCCTTGTAGCAGAATAGTTCTTAAATAACTTTTGTATTTGGAAAGAAGATCAGGGTTACGATAATACAATTTTGCAAAGGTTTTACGAAGTTTATGGTTACGGTACCCCTGATGGAGTAGCTTTTTAGTTATACATAGATTACGAATATTAAAGTCCTCAACTCGAGTACAAGCTCTAGGAAAACGAATAAGTCGAGACACATATATCCCATAAGAAATTGCTCGGAGAACATCCCCATCTAAATGGGGATAATTAACAATATCAAAATTAAAATCAATTCTCTTATCATAGATTTTGCTAATTATTTCACCATTTTCAATAGAGAGATGTACATGTAAAAGCGTTAGTATCAGAAATATTAGCTTTGTTAAGTTGAAGTTCATAAGGAATATTATATTAACCATAGTAGAAAAGAAACGGTTGTCAATATTCAATATGCCATCCTGATACCGAGCAGTGTCATTAAAGGCTTCAATAACATATGCCTGTGTATCTGGTGAAGGCCTCAACATGAAATCTATTTCATAGCAATATAAAAACAAATATGCGACAAGGGGTGAACAGTTCGTACCCATGGGGATACCAAAAATGTGTCTATAAACGGTAGTTCCATACCTGACGAAAATATTATCTAATAGAAAAATAAGTGATTCACAAATTTTATTTCAAGTCCACATAGTGTAATTGTCCAAACTAATGTTAGTAAGAAAAACTTTAATATTGTTACAGGCTAAAAATGTAGTATTTTCCCTAGCAAACGTGTTTTGAATGAGAGTAATAAGCTTGTCTTTGATATGGTAAAGTTGTATATAATGTAGAAAAATCATAAGTACTTATAGATAAAGCCTGACGCTTATTGCAAATTTTATCAAAAACGTCGCCTGGTTATTTTATAGACCAAACTAAATTAGTCCCAGAGTTTTAAGAAGATTTAGCACAATATTGTTTAACGTGATCTTTAAAGGCAGTATGACAAGTGCTAAACGTTTGGAGGTAATTGCAGTGGTGTAAGAACTAGAATTGGAATTAAAACGGACAAGGCTTCGTAAACATCCGATTAATAATGAACCCCTATAGCGTTAACAAGACAACATTTAACAGACGACGGACGACGGACGGACGACGGACAACCGATCATCCTTAACAATCTGGCCAAGTTTTGTGAAGATCAAACATACAATAAAGCAGCTAGAGTGTTCACAAGACTTAAGTCTTAAGACTTAAGACAAGACACAAGTCTCCCCGTACTACGAATCAGTAGTGTTATTTTTACTGGTCCTTTGGGACCAACGAGTCCAATATAGGTGGCTTTGAAGTAGAATACCGCTTAAGCCGGTGCTATGGGGCGTGAGAGGTGTTGCCTCTTTCATTACTTCTCATGAACAGACTCAATAAAACCGAGTCTGCTGCTTTATTCTCTTAATTGTGTTTGTTGCTCCCAAAGGATCACCTTTATCAGTATTTATGAATATGTTTTTTTTTCAGCAAATCAAAGGCCATAACTCTGGTATTACTAATTTGATCTGGCTGATTTTCAAACTTTTCCGAGTTTACATTAATATATTGGCACTGGCAAAGTTTGGTTAATATCAAATACATAAATGAAGGTGCTAGAGTGTTTACAAGGCTGAATATGGCATTTTTCAGCAAAAACAAGGATCATAACTCTGTATTTACTGGGCCGATCTGGCTGGTTTACGAACTCCTTCGAGCTTTCATTGAGATATATACACCGTCAAAGTTTGGTATATATAGGATTAAATACGAAGTCTCTATCATGTTAACAAGGCAAAAGTTAACGACTGGCGAACGGGTGGACGGACGACGGACTGTAGAGCTAAAAATGCTATCTAATACTTTTAATTTCATATAAGAGCTTAAATAAGTGAATATTATACCCCGAGTCGTATCGTTTGTGTTTTGTGCTCCGTGTGTGGTCGTATCATAACCCGCCGTAAGTCGCATCCATTTTTCCTTACACCCTCCCAAATTTTCCCTGGTTTGATATTTAAACAAGCTGTACTTGGCTTAAACTTCAAATGCCTGTTTGTTATACATGTGTCTTGCTAGTTAAACACAAACACATGCTGATCAACATCGCTCTCGAAAGAAATAAGACTCAAAATATCGAGATACAGTGCTGCGGTACAACTGCAATGACGTTTCAATACCGATTGCATCAATTAGTGGACGCCAAATGTATTTCTTATTTAATTGTTGAACTATATAATTACCGCCAAAAGAATATTGCTAAAACACTCGAATGGAAAACACGTTTACATGTCCATAACAAAGATATTTTAGACTCACCTAGGAAATATTTCCACTGGCGGGTGATCTGCGTTCCTCGTTACACGGGGGCAACACGATCAAGTCAGTTCCAATGTAGGTTTCAAAGCATTGTTTTTTGGGCCTTTGAATTTCCGTGAAAACATATTTGTTGACATCCGTGTACTGATGTTTGCCATATATACTGAAAGGTAAAAGAAACGCAGGGTGCGTATTGCATATACTGCACACACTTAATTCCATATATATTCCAAGGAAATTCCAAGATGTTTTGTAAAAAAAAATGTGCAGTTAGTTAGAGAAAGGACACAACTGTGATGTTGTAGACGTTTTAATCACAATACACGTTGTAACAAGAAATTCATAAATGCTGAAGTTCCTCTTTGAAAAATTGAGCCAGTTCAGTACTGCATTTAATGTTAAGTGATTGCAACATTTAAATCCTAAGTTTGCTCACCTGCTTGAGCCAAATGCGCATTCTGACGATAATGAAACTTTAAAGGGGTAATCATTGGTGTGTTCAGTGCTGTTTAAACCTTCTTTCTAAAAGGACAGGCCTAATGTCGCCCTGTACCATTCAATAAGTAGTAGCATATTAAACATACAATATATAGCGGAAATACGCACCCTGCGTTTCTTTTTCCTTTCAGTATAGGTAGAAAATTAATCTCTCCGGGCTCTCCTTGCTTTTCGAAAATCGTGCTGCTGTTCGGGCACAGAGTCTTCGTGCTTTTCATTCATCTTCAACTGGACTGCCTTGCCTTTCCGTTCAACACCATTGAATATATCACAGTCTGTGAAGCAGTGAAGCAATGTAGTGAGTGTAGCACAACGCAAATAAGAGCAAATAGGAGACACCGTAACTGCAATAATTTGTTACACATTTAACATTCCTTTAATTATCACCCCAGTGTTAAACAGGACATATGGTTGTATTCCTGAGACAATTATTTTCAAGGAGGATCAATACGTCTGTGTCTTAAAAACATACCACGATTTTTTCTGTTGGTAGTGTAAAATCATTGTGGTTTTTGCTTCCTCCTATAATGAAAACCGATATTTCTGTTCATTAGCGATGACAGTATTGTTATCTGCAATGGTAAGTAAGGCTTGAACGTTTATCCCAGACAAAGTAGATATCACGACCTTGTCTGTCTTCAACTGTCCGCACATGGGATTTATGAATTGTATCTTATTGTCATGATTATTAATGAAAGTCTCCTAATCACAAGCGGTCTTCGTTTTCGGCCCTGACAACGGGAAAGTTGGAGTTTCCTCTCACCTATTCAAACTACTTGACAGATCAAGAGACGTAAGTGTCGGTCACAACGTCGACTCAAAGTTCTAAAGAAAGTAGGTCAAACACCAGCTCTACCAAATCGTCAAACGTACCAGAAACTGAAGGTTGACTCTGAGGTGTTGCACTACCTTTTAAATTACATGCAGAATATACTCAGTAGGTCGCTGTGCAGTTGGCTCAATTGATTACTAAGCAGTAGTGCAATTTGGCTATGTCAGTTCTAATTGAATTGTCATCAACTGTTGCAAGGAACCATATTACTGAGCCCAGAGGATATGACAGCGTCAATTACGATATATCGTAATCTAAATCAATATGAGAACCAGTTAACCAAATAGCTTATGTTCTGCCTTTATCTAGAACTAGTTACTGTTAAAGTAAAGAACTAGCGCCTGTACACATTGAATATTAGAAATAACTTTAAATGTTAATGTAATTTCCAATTTATATTAGATAGCGTAAATGAACTACATTGTCTTTGGGAAATATTTTATTGTTTTTTTGTTTGATTTTTAATATTATTGATAAATAATACAAACTATTCGTACACAAACCATTGTGTTGCATGTAATCTAATGTTGAGTATGTAAATTTTATTTTCAAAACATGATAATGGTAACATATTCGAATGGAGCGCACTCATTTGGCAAACATACTTCATTGTCAAACATACCCTTTCAGGAGAGTGTACATTTGGGGTTCTATTGGTAACTTAACGTCGAATTATTTTACCTGTATTTACATGCGTTTTGATGTAGCTGGTATAAAGATAAAAACAATAATGCAGTTATTTTTGTTATTGTTTCAATAGATGAACAACTTGATGAAAACATCGAAACGTATCCATTGTTACCAACAACAGAACAGGTATACTAATGAAATTCAATGGATAATTCATAATATTATTATTTGAATACGAAACGTAAACTTGTCACAGAAAGGAGATACTCATTTAAGCGTAATTAATTTTGAGACAATATTTTTATGATTTAAAATGACGTATGTGAATAGAGAGGGACAAGTATGTATTGTATTACTAACCTTTAATGAGACTAACTTAAACGTATAGTTTGAGATAGGATCAACATTATAAAGCTGTTTATTATATATATAAAACTATAACGCACAGACGCAACTCCTGTGCATAGGCATAAACAGACTGTATATATGGTGCCACCAATAATAAGCATTCCAGACTTACCAGCACATCTCTCACTTGATATGTCAATACATTTGTGCAGATTAGGCTTAAAACGCAATCTCTTCTATCAATTGCACGTACATATTACACCTGAAATCACATAGATAGTAAACATTAGAAATAATTAAAAATAAATCTTGCAAATAATACTAAATATCGGGAATGATGTATGTTAACTAAGTCAACTCATTGATACATCTAAGCAAATAAGTTACAGTACTTCTAAATTCGAATGTATTATAAACATTAAAGCAGTGCAGTATTAAAAACAACACATATTCGATTATGAAAATTGCTTAACTAAACATTTGTTCGTGTGCGTATGAGCGTACGTACATTCCTGTCTGCCTGTGTACGTGCGTGTCTTCGTACGTGCATGCCTGCGTACGTGCGAACCTGAGTACGGGCGTGCCAGCGTACCAGCATGCCTAGTGCGTGAATACATGAGTACGTGAGAATGTGTGACTGCGTGCGTGTGTGACTTCATCTCTAATGCTGTTACAAAATAAGACAGGCCCCCTTTCAATCACTCATGTTGACCATGACAATGTGATATCGTAACACATATTCCTCCTCCTCCACGATATGAGCCGGTGGTTTAAATGTGATACAAATACTTGATTTACTTCAGTCGACTTCAGTGTTTATAGTATAAATAGAGATATAAAAATCGAACAGGAAAAGTAGCATTCAAGGACGACCGTCAACCACAAACACACAGAAACAAAGAACAACTTTAAAGATTAATAAAACGCCAAATAAGACATCACCAACACAAAAGGGTTGACAATAGGGCTACCGCATTGGAACGGTCAGTGGCACGAAAAGGCCGCTGAGGGTTTAAACCAGGTTGTACGGTGCACCAAACCTCACACTTACGCTACTCTCAAATCAATAAAACGGGACAGTATAAATAAATAAATCCCCGCCATGAACGATTCTCTAACCAACAAGGCAGCATTAATAGGCAATATAAGTAAAACACAAAGATGCTCGAGTATATATAAATACAAAAAAACAATAGCCTAGAAAGCCACAAAGAAGGTACTCAATGACTTGGCGGAAGCCAGCGCAATAAGAGAATAAACTATTGAGAGCACGACAAGACAAGACCGCAGACAAACACCAAACGTCACTGTCCTTTTGGGCTTTATTATAGGTTAACAGTATAGGTAGTCAACACTGTCACGTTCAGTGGTGATATTTAGGCATAGAGGTATGTGATAAGAAGTATGCAGTAACAGTTGCCGCAGAATGACTGTATGTATTAAAATTATGTTTAAAAAGTAATCCTACTAATGTTACAACATTTGTATTCTCATAAATATATTAATAAAAAATAAGTGAGAAATTTATAGTAGACTAAGTGTAAATGTTATGTATTAATGTTAATTGTATTTATCTTTTATTTTAGACCCTCCCATATGCGTTATTACCCGAAGAAGGTATAAACGATTTGGAGAAGCAGCTTGACGACATTAACGAGAAAAAGATGAAGCTAATAAAGCCAGATGAGTGTGAACATCACAAGAAGAATGGTACTGTAGCTGTTGCTGTTTGTAATCAGTGTTAATACATAGTATATCCCATTTCATACCCCATATTGATTAAGTTTATTATTCGCAATAGGATTTGTTTTGATTTATGCTAACAATCCGTGCACAACATTATGTTATGTTATTTTTCTGGGTTCAATAAAAGGTCGTATTGGAAAATTGATTTCTTACATCTTTATAACTTTTTTATCATCTTATTTGAAAAAAAGACAACTATCGCGAATGTAAATTCTCGCAGTTGTTATGTTCTGCCTTTATCTAAATATAAATGTTTAATCGAAATATTTATCTAAATCAGTTTGTTCTTTGTGTAAGTTTCTTTGGCACTTCAGTTCATGTAAAGGTTTACAATTTGACTCTTTTGATTCGATGGTGGAATGGGGTAGGGTCGGCGTGTCAATTGACAACTCAATGAAACAATGTCATTGTCTTCTCAGCCCGAGGCTGTAATAGTTCATCAGCAACAGTGCTCTATACTGGAACACCGGAAGATCATTAATATAACTCGATATCAACTCGGAATGGGTGTGTGAAACCAATGATAAATTCCGTGGCTCTGATTCGTATTGTCCTTTTTCTGGGAAGGATGCAGTTCTCTGTGCAAAGAAGTAAATTTCAATGTCATCTTTGCCATTTGGAAGGTGGCCTCTACCAGATTTACTCCACTGTAATACACTAACTATAGTACCGGTATGCTGTATACTTTTGACTAAATCCAATGATTCCACACTGGTAATTTGCATGTCGAATGATAATTTGCTGAATAATTATGTGACTTGTGAACTCTCACACTGAATCTCCTGTTTGTGGAGAAGAAGTTCAGTCAACCTGGAATAGGTTGTGTCCAGACTCAGAGCGTCATTACATATACCGGAATGTTTCTGGGATAGTTCCGATGGTCATACGCAAAGAACATTTGACATAGGCGGTGGAGTGAAAATATATGCATGTCAATGTCATTTTCCTATTTGGTTCTGTCATTGATAAAAGTCGGTATTATTAGTATAGTGTCCATATAACCAGAATAAGCCAAGATTAAGCCTCGATTTATCCAGCTTACATTGGCTAGTGGTCAAATAAAGACTATACGTTGGGTTTTGTTTCAAAAGCATGATATATTGTAATAAAGGAAAGTAAAACTAGTACAGCAAATATGTTTCAGTAATCGGTAAGCTCCAAGCAGTTTAATGTGCAAATACTATTTATTTTATATATGTGTGTATCTTACGTAACACATACTTTTTTTTTATATTGTTATTTATTGATTGATTTATTGATTGATTTATTGATTGATATATACATTCATTTAATGAATAACATTTTATTATTAAACTAGTTATTGTCAAAGTAAAGAACTAGCGCCTGGACACATTGAATATTAGAAATAACTTTAAATGTTAATGTAATTTCGCATTTATATTAGATAGCGTAAATGAACTACATTGTCTTTGGGAAATATTTTATTGTATTTTCTTTCGATTTTGAATATTATTGATAAATAATACAAACTATTTGTACACAAACCATTGTGTTGCATGTATACTAATGTTGTGTATGTACATTTTGTTTTCAAAGCATGATAATAGTAACATATTCGAATGGAGCGCACTCATTTGGCAAACATACTTCATTGTGCAACATATCCTTTCAGGAGAGTGTACATTTGGTGTTCTATTGGTAACTTAACGTCGAATTATTTTACCTGTATTTACATGTGTTTTGATGAAGCTGGTATGAAGATAAACAATAATGCTGTTATTTTTGTTATTGTTTCAATAGATGAACATCTTGATGTAATCAGCGAAACGTATCCATTGTTACCAATAACAGAACAGGTATACTAATGAAATTCAATGGATAATTCATAATATTATTATTTGAATACGAAACGTAAACTTGTCACTGAAAGGTAGATAATCATTTAGGCCAAATTAATTTTAAGACAATATTTTTATGATTTAAAATGACGTATGTGAATAGAGAGGGACAAGTATGTATTGTATTACTAACCTTTAATGAGACTAACTTAAACGTATAGTTTGAGATAGGGTCACCATTATAAAGCTGTTTATTATATATAAAACTATAACGCACAGACGCAATTCCTGTGCATAGGCACAAACAGAATGTATATATGGTGCCACCAATAATAAACATTCCAGACTTACCAGCACATCTCTCACTCGACATGTCAATACATTTGTGCAGATTAGGCTTAAAACGCAATATCTTCTACCAATTACACCTGAAATCACATAGATAGTAAACATTAGAAATAATTAAAAATAAATCTTGCAAATAATACTAAATGTCGGGAATGATGTATGTTAACTAATTCAACTCATTGATATATCTAAGCAAATAAGTTACAGTACTTCTAAATTCGAATGTATTATAACATTAAAGCAGTGCAGTATAGAAACAACACATATTCGATTAATGAAAATTGCTTTACTGAACATTTGTTCGTGTGCGTATGTGCATACGTACTTTCCTGTCTGCCTGTGTAAGTGCGTGTCTGCGTACGTGCATGCCTGCGTACATGCGTACCTGAGTACGTGCGTGCCAGCGTATCTGCATGCCTAGTGCGTGAATACATGAGTACGTGAGAATGTGTGACTGCGTGCGTGTGTGACTTCATCTCTAATGCTGCTACAAAAAAAGACAGGTCCCCTTTCAATCACTCATGTTGACAATGACAATGTGATATCGTAACACATATTCCTCCTCCTCCACGATATGAGCCGGTGGTTTAGATGTGATACAAATTCTTGATTTACTTCAGTCGACTTCAGTGTTTATTGTATAAATATATATAGTAAAATCGAACAGGAAAAGTAGCATTCAAGGACGACCGTCAACCACAAACACACAGAAACAAAGAACAGCTTTAAAGATTAATAAAACGCCAAATAAGACATCAACAATACAAAATGGTTGACAATAGGGCTACTGCATTGGAACGGCCAGTGGCACGAAAAGGCCGCTTGGGGTTTAAACCAGGTTATACGGTGCACCAAACCTCACACTTACCCTACTCTCAAATCAATAAAACGGAACGGTATAAATAAATAAATCCCCGCCATGAACTATTCTCTAACCAACAAGGCAGCATTAATAGGCAATATAAGTAAAACACAAAGATGCTCGAGTATATATAAATACAACAAAACAATAGCCTAGAAAGCCACAAAGAAGGTACTCAATGACTTGGCGGAAGCCAGCGCAATAAGAGAATAAACCATTGAGAGCACGACAAGGCAAGACCGCAGACGAACACCAAACGTCACTGTCCTTTTGGGCTTTATTATAGGTTTACAGTATAGTTAGTCAACACTGGCACGTTCAGTGGTGATATTTAGGCATAGAGGTATGTGATAAGAGGTATGCAGTAACAGTTGCCGCAGAATGACTGTATGTATTAAAATTATGTTTAAAAAGTAATCCTACTAATTTTACAACATTTGTTTTCTCATAAATATATTAATAAAAAATAACTGAGAAATATATAGTAGACTAAGTGTAAATGTTATGTATTAATGTAAATTATATTTATTTTTTATTTTAGACCACCCGATATGCGTTAATACCAGAAGAAGTTATAAACACTTTTGAGAAGCAGATGGACAACATTAACGAGAAAAAGACGAAGCTAATAAACATGAAGAATGGTACTGTAACTGTTGCTGTTTGTAATCAGTGTTAATACATAGTATATCCCATTTCATACCCCATATTGATTAAGTTCATTATTCGCAATAGGATTTGTTTTGATTTATGATAACAGTCCGTGCACAATATTATGTTATGCTATTTTTCTGGGTTCAATAAAACGTCGTATTGGAAAATTGATTTCTTACATCTTTATAACTTTTCTATCATCTTATTTGAAAAAAAAGACAACTATCGCGAATGTAAATTCTCTCAGTTGTTATGTTCTGCCTTTATCTAAATATAAATGTTTAATCTAAATATTTATCTAAATCAGTTTGTTCTTTGTGTAAGTTTCTTGAGCACTTCAGTTCATGTAAAGGTTTACAATTTGACTCTTTTGATTCGATGGTGGAATGGGGTAGGGTCGGCGTGTCAATTGACAACTCAATAAAACAATGTCATTGTCTTCTCAGCCCGAGGCTGTAATATATCATCTGCAACAGTTCTCTATACTGGAACACCGGAAGATCATTAATATAACTCGATATCAACTCGGAATGGGTGTGTGAAACCAATGGTAAATTCCGTGGCTCTACTCGCGTCTTTCGTATTGTCCTTTTTTTGGGAAGGATGCAGTTCTCTGTGCAAAGAAGTAAATTTCGATGCCATATTTGCCATTTGGAAGGTGGCCTCTACCAGATTTACTCCACTGTGACGTGTAATGCACTTACTATAGTACCGGTATGCTGCATACATTTGACTGAACCCAATGATTTCACACTGGTAATTTGCATGTCGAATTATAATTTGCTGAATAGTTATGTGACTTGTGAACTCTCACACTGAATCTCCTGTTTGTGGAGAAGAAGTTCAGTCAACCCGGAATAGGTTGTGTCCAGACTCAGAGCGTCATTACATATACCGGGATGTTTCTGGGATAGTTCCGATGGTCATACCCAAAGAACATTTGACATAGGCGGTGGAGTGAAAATATATGCATGTCAAGGTCATTTTCCTATTTGGTTCTGTCATTGATAAAAGTCAGTATTATTAGTATAGTGCCCATATAACCAGTATAAGCCAAGATTAAGCCTTGATTTATCCAGCTTACATTGGATAGTGGTCAAATAAAGACTGTACGTTGGGTTTTGTTTTAAAAGCATGATATATTGTAATAAAGGAAACTTAAACTAGTACTGCAAATATTTTTCAATAATCGGTAAGCTCCAAGCAGGTTAATGTGCAAATACTATTTATTTTATATATGTGTGTACCTTACGTAACACATACTATTTTTTATATTATTATTTTTTGATTTATTTATTGATTGATATATACATTCATTTAATGAATAACATTTTATTATTAAACTAGTTATTGTTAAGGTAAAGAACTAGCGCCTTGACACATTGAATATTAAAAATAACTTTAAATGTTAATGTAATTTCGCATTTATATTAGATAGCGTAAATGAACTACATTTTCTTTGGGAAATGTTTTATTGTATTTTCTTTCGATTTTAAATATTATTGATAAATAATACAAACTATGCGTACACAAACCATTGTGTTGCATGTAAACTAATGTTGAGTATGTAAATGTTATGTTCAAAACATGATAATGGTAACATATTCGAATGGAGCGCACTCATTTGGAAAACATACTTCATTGTCCAACATACCCTTTCAGGAGAGTGTACATTTGGGGTTCTATTGGTAACTTAACGTCGAATTATTTTACCTGTATTTACATGCGTTTTGATGTAGCTGGTATAAAGATAAAAACAATAATGCAGTTATTTTTGTTATTGTTTCAATAGATGAACAACTTGATGAAAACATCGAAACGTATCCATTGTTACCAACAACAGAACAGGTATACTAATGAAATTCAATGGATAATTCATAATATTATTATTTGAATACGAAACGTAAACTTGTCACAGAAAGGTAGATAATCATTTAAGCGAAATTAATTTTGAGACAATACTTTTATGATTTAAAATGACGTATGTGAATAGAGAGGGACAAGTATGTATTGTATTACTAACCTTTAATGAGACTAACTTAAACGTATAGTTTGAGATAGGATCACCATTATAAAGCTGTTTATTATATATAAAACTATAACGCACAGACGCAACTCCTGTGCATAGGCACAAACAGACTGTATATATGGTGCCACCAATAATAAGCAATACAGACTTACCAGCACATCTCTCACTCGACATGTCAATACATTTGTGCAGATTAGGCTTAAAACGCAATATCTTCTACCAATTGCACGTACATATTACACCTGAAATCACATAGATAGTAAACACTAGAAATAATTGAAAATAAATCTTGCAAATAATACTAAATGTCGGGAATGATGTATGTTAACTAAGTCAACGCATTGATATATCTAAGCAAATAAGTTACAGTACTTCTAAATTCGAATGTATTATAAACATTAAAGTAGTGCAGTATAAAAACAACACATATTCGATTAATGAAAATTGCTTTACTGAACATTTGTTCGTGTGCGTATGTGCGTAGGTACATTCCTGTCTGCCTGTGTACGTGCGTGTCTGCGTACGTGCATGCCTGCGTACGTGCGTACCTGAGTACGTGCGTGCCAGCGTTTTTGCATGCCTAGTGCGTGAATACATGAGTACGTGAGAATGTGTGACTGCGTACGTGTGTGACTTCATCTCTAATGCTGTTATGAAATAAGACAGGCCCCCTTTCAATCACTCATGTTGACCATGACAATGTGATATCGTAACACATATTCCTCCGTCTCCACGATATGAGCCGGTGGTTTAGATGTGATACAAATATTTGATTTACTTTAGTCGACTTCAGTGTTTATAGTATAAATAGAGATATAAAAATCGAACAGGAAAAGTAGCATTCAATGAAGACCGTCAACCACAAACACACAGAAACAAAGAACAACTTTAAAGATTATTAAACCCCAAATAAGACATCACCAACACAAAAGGGTTGACAAAAGGGCTACCGCATTGGAACGGCCAGTGGCAAGACAATGCCGCTGGAGGTTTAAACAAGGTTCTACGGTGCACGAAACCTCACACTTACCCTACTCTCAAATCATAAAACGGGACAGTGTAAATAAATAAATCCCCGCCATGAACTATTCTCTAACCAACAAGGCAGCATTAATAGGCAATATAAGTAAAACATAAAGATGCTCGAGTATATATAAATACAAAACAACAATAGCCTAGAAAGCCACAAAGAATGTACTCAATGACTTGGCGGAAGCCAGCGTAATAAGAGAATAAATCATTGAGAGCACGACAAGACAAGACCGCAGACAAACACCAAACGTCACTGTCCTTTTGGGCTTTATTATAGGTTTACAGTATAGTTAGTCAACACTGGCACGTTCAGTGGTGATATTTAGGCATAGAGGTATGTGATAAGATGTATGCAGTTACAGTTGCCGCAGAATGACTGTATGTATTAAAATTATGTTTAAAAAGTAATCCTACTAATTTTACAATATTTGTATTCGCATAAATATATTAATACAAAATAACTTAGAAATTTATAGTAGACTAAGTGTAAATGTTATGTACTAATGTAAATTGTATTTTTCTTTTATTTTAGACCCCCCGATGTGCGTTAATACCCGAAGAAGTAAACAATTTGGAAAAGCAGACGGACGACATTAACGAGAAAAAGACAATAAAGCCAGATAAATCTGAACATCACAAGACGAATGGTACTGTAACTGTTGCTGTTCGTAATCAGTGTCAATACATAGTATATCCCATTTCATACCCCATATTGCTTAAGTTCATTATTTGCAATAGGATTTGTTTTGATTTATGATAACAGTCCGTGCACAACATTATGCTATGTTATTTTTCTGGGTTCAATAAAACGTCATATTGGAAAATTGATTTCTTACATCTTTATAACTTTTCTATCATCTTTTTTGAAAAAAAAGACAACTATCGCGAATGTAAATTCTCGCAGTTGTTAACACTTGTGTAACATCAGATATTCGTGGTTCGTGGTTTCGGACAAGAACGTGACATCGGTCCGTTGTTTGGCGAGTATAGGGAAAAAAACGCATTCCTTGAACATAAACATAAAGAACGTGATTTTCTGAGGTATGTACCAGGTTCTCTAATACAAATGTAGGTTATTAGTATGTCCTTCGACGATCGGATTAGTTAATGTTTACGAACAAACAATCGAATACTCAAATAATCAAACCTGTATAAAAGAACAGGCATATGTTTGCATGCAAAAACCCGTTGCTGGTTAAAATAAAAGGTTATATTCTAAAACATCACATGTTATAAAAAAAGAACAGACACTCGTTTCCGTGACCTACAATGGCTACCCTGCATATCGCACGAATAACATATGAACAGATCAGTGGCAGATGGCAGATGTCAATGTTATTGGTCAGATCAAATGTAAACACAAGTTGTGGACACACGCGGAGTATTTTTGGAAGCTGGAAATAGTTTGCCTTAAAGAAACGGATAAACCTGATATATATCTTCAACATCACATCTTATTTGAAAGAATGGACTTCGAACCTCGAGTATCCGATAATCCCCGTTGTAGCAGTGTATCATGATTTTGTTATTTACATGTATGTATGTTTCCTGCCGACACAATCATTTGGCATGAACGTGTTAAAAAAACAAATCTATGATTTATTATATTAAATAATTAATAACATGAGAATCTGAATTTACATAATTTATGTATAAGACATTTGCATTATTTATAGTCGTCCTACTAGATGACAGGTGACTTGTAAGGGAGTCTTTTAGGTCTCACAACTCTGGTTATTCTCCCATAGTCGTACATTGTATTAGCCTTTAGCAAGCTCTGCTTAAAAGCTAAGCTGCCTACATATCTCCAGAATATCCAAGACGTGTAATTCGAACAACATACAGTAAATACTGAAAAGGTGATCATGTTATGCGCTTTATGCATATTATAAACAGGATGAAATTCCCATCAATCGCCTTTATCAACATATCCTTTTTCAGTTAGATGTTTAACTTCACAATTTGTCAAGCGATACCAATATAGGACATTATTTTATTAATTGATACAAGTAGTCTTTCAGATAATAAGTACAGGTAATTAGCTGAGCTGATTAAACCATCGTTTTTGTCCTACATTTCATACATAAACATGCTTGCACTCATACCAAATAATTGTTTTAGTTTCAGTCAAGTTGTATTCAAGACGTACGGACGATTTAGCAAACGGAGTTGTCGCAGCTTTGACAACCTTCTACCCATCTATGTCACTTAAACAAACGAGTGAGCTCATAAAAGCGGGTGAACCTGGATTGATCCTCTGTTTTAACACATCTAGACTCGAAGAGGACATTCCTTATTATATCAATTCAATACCGGGTAGGTAGTGAGGCCCAGGCAGGGTTTAGAAAAAAAGTTTGTCTATGTCGAATGTTTGTAATGCATTGATTAACAAGAGTTATATTTCCAGTAAACAGTTACGTTGTTCTTTCGTAGTAAGCATTTGAATATGTAACACAAGTTAATATTTGCTTACAGCTTACATACATTTGATTAACTATTGGGAGGTTATAATATCGATTTGTAATGACATCACAGTATTAATCAAGCTAAAGAATACGATTGGTAGTGAATTTACGTGTATTTTTGGTGTAAGTCAGGTGAATATTCATATCCTTTTTTTTCAATGTAACAGGTATAAGAATATATTGATATTGTAGCAGAATTTGTCAGAAAGGACAATAACAATAACAATCACAAAGCTATCGTTGTGCGTTCCAACGTCCGTACACCATGAAGATGCCTTCAGTTTTATTTATCATAGGCATAAGTATCATGTGCCACAGTAGTGTTGGATAGTAATATTCATTATGTCTGTTGTTATGCAGAATGAAAACATCCAATACACATAAGCAATAACCTTCAAATACGCAACGTTCAAAGACATAGACTACAACAAAAAGCCAATATGATTTTGTAATGCTTGCGACATACACACAAACTAACGAACACATAAAACGTGTACCTTATATGTAAATCATGAGAGAGAGAGAGAGAGAGAGAGAGAGAGATTGTATATATCCAAGAAACATATTTGATAAACACATACATAGGTATTTCAATTATCTTTAAATATAAACGGCAATGCCGTAGCCATAGTTTAACAAACACAGGGCCAAACTTAATCGGAAGGTCCGGGTGTCCTCCCCCAGATTTTTAAAAGGTATTACTCGATGAGTTTTTCGGGTACTGTTTGTGAACTGCTACAGTGCGTTTTAAGGTTTCTATAAATCTATATACTTTTTTGCAGAAAAAAAAAGACACTTTACCTCTCTTGTTTGTGTTTGTTGCTTCCAAGGGATCCCCTTTTTTAGTATTTATTAACTAGTGTGTTCGCATCACTCACAGAAAACTTTACAAAATAAAAATAAGTTAAACCAAGAATAATTCGAACCTGGAACAAGAGAGTTCACATTAAAGTACTGTATACGTGATATACTTAAGACAAAATAAATACGTACTGTATTTTATCGGTGAATAAATTAAAACTCAACAGTATCAACTAACGCACTGGTGAATTAATTACTAGGCATCCGAACGCCTAACTGTATTTTATTCACCGATAAAATACAGGCACGTATTTATTATTTCGATTCTAAAACGACAATAACCCCATTGTTCACGCTATTATGGTCGCACTACATTATCTTGGAGGTCAAGGTAATCAGGCTGCTATGTTTACAGGCTGTTCCATTGGAATGTATGTTTAAATACTCTAGTAGTCACGTGACAAACAAATTAAGTCATTGCTTACGCCATATAGCTTGCACTGTATGACGTCAAACGTTTTCACTTGTTCAAGATTAGTATTAATGTTATGTGTATTGATGCATATGATGGGTTTTAATTGGGGGTGCAATGCTTGGGAGCATGGTAAGTTTGTTGCAATTAAAATGTCATTGCAATTACCGTTGAGTTTGCCTTCGCGACGTATATTTACCAAAATGTTTATTTACTTTCGTTCTGTAACGTTAATGGTTTAAAAAGTGACGTCATGTAACGTGGCGCTTCCAACGGATGAACAATATGGGGAAATTAATGGAACAGCCGTATTTTACCGTAAAATAACATACAGCTGTCTCTTTTCTTTGTGTATATGAAAGACTGCGCAGGTCATGTTAAAATTTCATTTAAATTTCAATTAAAAATACATTAACGGATTTCGCGTTGCCGGCCATATACAGGAGACTGGCGATAAATCCATCGACCCCAACAACATATCCATGTAATATGTTGGATTAATGATGAAATCTGGAATTCAGACATGAAAACAGCAGAGTCTAGATCTATGCGCACTTAATGGAGTCAAACACAATGCAAGAATCAATTGCATTCTTCTTGTTTAAACACAGGCGTAGGAACAAGGGTGAGGAGTGGGTGGTGGCAATACTCTGGCAAGATGGGAGTGAGGCAGAGTATATTGTGGCCCACGTCCACTCGCCCCAACAATGATTGTTAAATCCCCAAAAATCAAAACTGTGCAAATATTATTGCTACCGGTCATACAATTAATCATTTGGCATTGAACAGTCATATTTGTGACACGCAAACAAATATATTAGCTTGTCCCTCACCCCCTCGAAATTAATAAAATGTAGCCAATTCAGTTTATTTCAGACTTCGCGTTTCACAAAAAGCTGTACAGATATATTATATCATATTTATTTTATTTCTGACAATACTCCAAAATAACACCGAGGCAGTTGCCTAAGTGTGAACTGCCTCTGTGTGCCCTAGCGACATCTTAAACGAGGTACCTATTAGGGAACACATATTAACTCTGTTTCTCTGGAGAGATCATATGTATTTTAGATCAATTTAGTTCAGCATGTTTGTGATCGTGAATGCTATAGAACACATGTCTGTAAACACATGTAAATGCATTCTTATTTGAAAATTATTGAGTACGTACAACATGCTTTAAATGTATGTTTGCGAATTATTAAAAAAGTGTTGCGTACGTTGAACATGCCTTAGCTTACTTTGGAAGACCAACTATAAGTATGTCGTGGGTTATCATGTTATATACTGATACCGCAATACAATTAACGTATAAATCAGAAACTGAAAGTAAAATTATTCATTATTCTTATCACCATCAGGTGCCGATCAAGAATCTGAGCTGTGGTAGCATAACTTTTAAAGAAACAAATGTAAATAAGAATGCACTAACGTAACCCAATGGCGTCAAATCTATGATCTTCGGATTATTTAGAGTCAAAAGTTATACGATAACTCAATATATTAGTCGTACTATGCTAACACATGTCAAACCAACACACAACTACAGTTTAAATTCCGCCACATCGCATATGCCTTTCTTCCGTATTTTACCCAGTCAACACGGCGACGCTTCACTCTGAATAACCACAATGGTGTTTGTGCTTGATGGATTTTTGAAATATTTAAATACGTTGAGCGTAAACCTTACACAATTAAAAATGTTTGTTTTGTTTACAAATATTAACAGCATTATGAATTTAAAAATATATTTCTCGGTCGCTGGAAATAAACATTTGACAGGTATTTCTTACGAAATAATGATACATCGTATGGCTTAAAACAAATGGGACTCGTCTTCGAGTATGTTACTATATCTATATCGTCTCTCGTCTATATGAACTCTATTTCTGAACTGCCCATTTCTTCTTCTTATCGGAGAAAAATACACTGAGTTTAAAAAAAAGATTGACGAGCATATTTACTGTCAACAGGTCTATGTGTCAAATGAGAAAGAGTCGATTCTTACTATGGCGGGAGGTATACATTGCTAGTTCTACCCAGGGAAAATAGGTTGGTATGGGTGGTCTGGGTGATCTGCTACAAAGGAAACAATCGATCGTCATAAATGGCATTGCATGTGCTAAAAATTACATACAAAATATCAAAACAACAAGAAAAAACACAATAAATACTCTTGCGCGTGCGTTAACAACACTATGACAAAACCTAGTATATTTTTACGGTAATCCTATATGTTTCATATCGTCGGCTTGTATACATTTAAACCAATTGTTAGATCTACTTCTACATATGGCACCATGAATACAGTTGATTTGAGTAGCTCTCTTAACACCATTCAATTATTTTTGCTTTATGTTATGTTTAAGGACCTGTCATATGAAGAGGCCAGCCCAATTAAACTGTTGTATGAAGTAAACATGAAAACATAAATGCAGAGTTTTCATTAGTTGTGTTTTGGTTTTATTTTTGTTCTAAAAACAATTAATTATCAACAAGGTTTTGTATTTAGTATGGCTAACTAGTTAATTAATATTTTTCTCCATAAAAGTAAAGTTCAAAATATTACTGCTGCATACTGTTATGTCCTAGATACTGTTAAATATAACCATGCTATTAAAGAAAAAAACTTAACTCGATACTCAATTTATATACATGAGCTAATCGGTCATGAATCACGTTTGCCTTATATAAGCAAACTTTCCAGGAGTTTCAAAGACCATTTAGCATTGGGAAATTACAGAAAAAAAAAACGCTCTACACATCTCAAGAGACTATATCAATATAATTATATATACACTATCAAGCTGTTTCTTTTCTTTCAGTGTCTTCTGACATCGCTCTTGTTATTCTGCATTGTAAAGGAAAATCCGCTCTTCCTGTAGTTCCAAGTGCGACGACACTTCAGAAGTATAAGTCCTTCGGTGGAATATTTGATTTGGCGTACCAAGCTGGCCAAGGGTTCTATCCGTGTAAAATGAACGAGTCTATCCCCAGGCTTACTGAATTTATAACACAGTATGGTTCGAGAAGATCAAGTAAATGTTGTAAATGTTGTAAGTGTTGTACATGTTGCATTATACTGTAATGATAAGGGCCGTCAAATGTGTATTTGGTGCCCGTGTTAACCCCGAAGCCTTAACAACAGACATGTTCAGTAATAGGCAGTCCATTTAAACAGACTGTTCAGATATTCGCAACAATGTGCATATAACATGTAAATACATATTAACTCACTGCCTCAACAGGTTATGGCAAAGCCTCGTATCGTATCATTTTAACTCGTTTATTAAAGTCTATCATCCAACCACCAAATTAGCATTTATTATTAATGTCATAAATATAATTGTTTAAAAAAATGCAAACTTCGAACGGATACATTCTATCTGTTTAAATGTTAATAATCATACCTGCTTTGTACTTAATACCATGGGCATCGAATATATATCATTTAGTCGCTGGTGTTACCGTTTAGGCATTACCAGAACCAAATAAGGTACACATTTAACTTTGTATTTATCTATTATATGCTATTTAACTGTTATTAGATGCTAGAACTACTTATTTTGAAAATCACCCAATTGCAATGTAGCTAGTAAACGCCAAATGTATTGATACATATAAAAATAATAATTTAGACCTCTGCGATATAAAAGCAAGGTTAGATTTAATGAATTAACAACAGAGGATTATAATATGTGTTACAAGATATCCAATCGCTGTAGACTTTAGTGCAACCTTTGATTAATTCACATCGAAGGTCGCCCTTATGCTACATATTGCGTCGTCTTAAGGACTATTGGTCCGTCATGTTTGAAAAAAGATCCAAAATCGATATGATTTTTAACAAAATGCATATTTTAGGCATGTGTGATGTCAGTCAGTAGAGTTGAACTGCAAAAGTAAACTGTTTGAATTGTCTACTCTTATCGCATGAATATATTTTAAACGATTCAAGTATATGTGTTCTTGTAGAAATTATTTATAACACTAATACAACTGGTTACTTAGGTATTTTGTTAAGTACTCTGCATTAGTGCATCTTTCGATGTTCCTAATTCTAAAACATACGAACTGAAGTTATTTTGACATCATGTTTACTAGTATTACCACTAAAAATGCGTTTGCAAAATAAATTGTTCGAAGTATTTAATGTTAACAGTTACGTATTTCAAAATATATTCAATAGGTCATATAGGATTATCCATTTTTCTAAAACTGCTAAGAAGTTAATACGTTTAAGTTGAGTTGGATTCATGTTATGTGTTTTATCAGCTCACTTCATGTTTTCATATAAAAGGATAACTCACACAAAAATTAACAATTTAAACATACGTTTTTTACAAACTTTTAGTCAAAACAAAATACTTATAATACAATTATTCTAAAATATATTTAAAATAACAAAATCAGTGAAGATACAAAGGTCAGTAATTAATAATTTTGTTCAGTGTAGTACATGACGCTTATTCAACACTTTTGATGTGAATAAAATATCTGAAAGAATACCAATCAGTAGTGTTATTACTTACTGTCCGTTGGGATCATCAAGTCCAGTCTGTGTTGCTTTAAAGTAGAATATCTCTTTGTGGCTATAAAGTAGAACATCGCTTAAGCCGGTGCTAGGAGGCGTAAGGGGTGTTGCACTTCACATTACCTCTCATGAATAGACTCAATAAAACCAAATCTGCTACTGTTATCTCTTGTTTGTGCTTATGGGGGATCTATTTTTCAATATTCCTTGACGTTCACGTGCTGTCTGGCGGCCGTAAAAGGTTGCCCCGACTTAGTAGTGTTATTACTTACTGGTCATTTGGAATCATCAAGCCCAGTATTTGTGGCTTTAAAGTAGAATATCGCTTTGTGGCTTTAAAGTAGACTATCACTTAAACCGGTGCTATGAGGCTTGACCTCATTACCTCCCATGAGCAGACACAATAAAACCGAGTCTGCTACTTGTATCTCTTTGTTGTGTTTGTTGCTTTCGAGGGATCCCCTTTTCAGTATTTATATGGCAGAAAATGAAGTTGCTAACCTTATACAATTATAAAAGAAAAACTAATAGCTCTTATACAAAAAAACTTTCGCCAGGGAACAAACTACTTTTTGAGCTTGTAGCATCACTAGGGCATGTTTTACCAACAGTGATTCCGACAATTACACTTGATGGACGTGTCATAAAGTTTGTGAATCACTATCACTCTTATTAGGCAACATTTTTTCAGGTTTGGATATACTGTATATATGCCAACCGTTGGAATTCCTATGGGTATAACTGTACGAACTTGTGAACTTGTGAGGCCTCTATAGCCCAGTGGTAGAGCACTGGGCCCACAAGCGGAAGGTCGTGGGTTCAAACCCCGCCGGATGCTGGTCTCTCCATTATCATCTTTCATTTATTCATTGCTTATCATTCATTACCATTCGGCAAAAATCCACCTTCTCGGCCCTCAAATTCGCTTCATGAGTCGTTAGTACCTCACTGCTGACTTGTGACGATGTTAGGCCGACGTTCACTGAAAGAAGGGAAGCTGTAGACAGAAATTCGTTGGTTCTTCGTATGGCGCGTCTAAAGTATGCAGTGGCCAGTAGCCTAGTAGTGGCATAGTAGCTTGAATGGAGTACCATTGATTACTAGGGGGAGGCTGTTTCACAGCAATAGACAATATCAGAAGACATATCAGCAATGTCCCAGAAACAGTACAATCCGAAGGAAAAAAGAGAAAAATCAGGTGAACTGCGGATGAACAGCGAGAGTCGTCGCAGAAACGGAATATACAGCGAGGCTTCAGCAGAAAGTATGTCAGAACAGATCACCATCTAGTAGGAGGGACAACAGCAGAGCTGGCGGAAGACGGAGTGAGGGGAGGCGAAAGAAAGGAGCAGATAAAAGGGGTTGAGAAGGTGGGCCAAAAAAAAAAAAAAATAAAAAAAAAAATGTACGAACTTGTCGCAGATTTGTTTTTATATTGCTACGAACGTGACTTTATGCTTTCTCCAAATACGCGAAATAATGTCATCGACGCTTTTAATAACACCTCACGCTATCTGGATGATATACTTAATTTGGTAATCATTTCTTTTCTTCTATGGTTCGTACATGTAACATTTATCCTCCAAAACTAAAATTCAGTAAAGCTAACGTTTCGGAATCTGTCAGTCCGTTTCTTGATTTACATCTTTCTATTGAAAATGGAGTAGCAATAACTAAAATTGATGATAAGAGAGATGATTTTGATATTGTGAATTATTCACATAAATTATGATGATTGGAATATCCCCAATACTGTTTCTTGTCGCGTGTGTATGACTCAGTTAATTCGTTTTGCCAGAGCTTGTAGCCGTATTAAAGGCTTCAACATTCGTAATCTTAACATTACTGAAAAACTCCGCCAACAGGGTTACCGTTACCATAATTTACATAAGCCTTTTTCTAAGTTGTATTATCGTTACACTGATCTGCTCGACATAATAGCAATCTTAAAACACTTCTGCGACAAGGCTTATCACAACCCGTCTTTTATGGAGATGTGATTTACAAACTTTGGAAGATTATCGGTCGTAATGATTTTCATGAGTTATTTATTAAAATTATTAGAAAATTTATCAACAGAAGTTACGACCGAAGTATTATATATGCTTAGTTGTAGGCCCTTCTTCAGTTTGCAATTATGCTTTCCTCTTTGATTGTGCAACGACAGACGGAAGGTGGACTCTATGGCAATGGGTTTCTACATCATTGAAGGCGGGAACTGTTTGATGTATGTCCTTCACTCCGTTTTGTCGTGCCTTTAACGGCTTTCCCCTTGATGCTCTGACTTCGGACAAGTCATAGAGTACATTTGAGTACGTATGAGATTAACTTCGTATGTTTAACTTATTTTTTGATATATTATATACATGAACATTTCTGTGTTTTTTCTTATTACACCTATTTACGCTTTCTCAAATGTAAGGGTAACTCCGCGGGGATTATTTTTATTTACACTGTCCTGTTGCTTAGTGGTGATGACATGGTAAGAGTGAGGCTTGGTGCACCGTTCAACCGGTTTAAGCTCCCCGGTGGTCCATTTTGCCACTGACCGTTCCAAGGCGGTACCCATGTAGTCAGCCATTATATGTCTGTGATGTTTTTGTTTACTGAATGTGTTTGTAATACTTGCTGGAGTGACTGTATTCTGTGAATGTTACTCTTCCTGTTGGACCTTTGTTTACCTTTTCTTCGTTTTATTTAGAAAGGATATCTGGTATAATTAAATGATAAATGTTTCTACTAAAGTGTACAGTTAGCAAGCTTTAAGCTTTCATCTATTTGGATGGTTATCTACAAGAGCGTGTGTTTTACATGTGCATGTGCACGTATGCTGTGTATTGGTCTACAGTGTGCCGATTTACATGTACGAGTTTGTCGTATGTGCCTCAGAATTACTGAAACTGACCTTTGTCTGAAAAAAGGGAAAAAAGCAGGTAAGTATATTAATATATGTTATAGTATGATATGTATTAATGTGTTAAATACTGTATTGACCGCATGCTTGCATTTGTGCAACCAATGCTGGTTTTCTGTAGGAGGAGGTTGTAAAGAATGGATTTCTTATTAGTCCCCTACCTATCTGTCAGTCCGATGGTCTGTCAGTCCGTCAGTCAGTATGCTACGTTTCGTTTCCGCTCCATATGTTTAGTTAGCAATGAAACATTGCAATGAAACTTTCAATATAAGTAGCTTATATAAAAAAGAAGCTCGTGATTGCTTTTGGTGTCACTGGGGGTCAAGGTCAAAAACACCGTTAATAAAATCAGAAAAACGATTTCCGATCAATAACTTTAGTAAGGAATGAGATTGTGGCCCGAAACTTGCTATGTAGGTAGATTATATGACAAGGAAGTTAGGGATTGTATTTGCGGGGTTACTGTGTTAAAGGACAAGGTCACTGTTATTAAAAGTAGAAAATCGTTTTCTACTCAATAACTTTAGTTAATAATAAATTATTGACCCGGAACTTTCTGTGTATGTAGTTTATATGGAAAATAAGTTTGTGATTGTTTGTATAGCACATACATGTTCTAGTCTCAAAATAAATTGTCACTGAATATACATATATTACACGTATGCATATTTGGAGTAAATGAAACAAAGGATGTCAAAGTGGGTGGCGGTCATTCACATTTACCTACTTTGTTCTGAGCATTTTGTAGCCATGTATATGCCATGTATATGCGTATTATTGGAGAGCACTGTAATAACAACACATCAAAATATTTTTTAAACTTTAATAGATTTGGCAAATATTGGGCGTGGCATGGATTGAAAAACAAGCCCCAAGCATGGGGTTTAACAATTGGGCTGCCGGTAAGCACAAAAGACCATTATGGCAAGCCCTTACAGTAGAAAGCATTAAGCAATAAAGCAGATTGAATATTACACTATTAAGGACATAAATACATGTGCACCAAATTAAATGTTCATTATGAAAGCAACTTTTTTGATAAGCATTTAAGCAAGTGTTGAAAGCACGGTTGATATTCAAGCATAATGACAAGTGCACCGAATTCAATCAATTCAAATGTTTTTTATCAATTCGTACGGACAGCAAATTTGTATATAATTTATGTTTAGATTACAATTCAGTCTCTGGGTATACAGGAGCTGAATACATTTAAACTGAAACTTATATGTCCTTCCTTTCACACCTTCGCTGCCCGCCATATGGATGGGCGCCCGGACACTCCAAGTCATAGAGTAGAGTGTCCAGGCGCCCATCCACCGCCAAAAATAAGGGAAACATTTTTTGGCAGCAGCGAAGAGTGTGTATCAAAAACAAAATATCCGAATGCCACGCCCAAAACAGAAACGGTGCCAAAAAAATTATCTATTTTCTCATCACTGTCTGCTTTAAATGAAACATTAAAATCCAGCCGCTAACTGGTTAAGAAACAAGTTGTTCCCCACATTTGATAAATGAACACCATCCTGTTCAAGACAGGTATCATCAGCCGGAACGTTTGGGTATGCTAACTGGTTTAAGAAACAAAGTGTTCCCCACAGTTAATTATGAACACCATCCTGTTCAAGACAGGTATCATCAGCCTGAATGTCACGGTGTAGCAAATAAAGGCCCTCAATATCTATTATCGCCTTAGCAGCGTAACTGTTTAGCCGCTTTCTGGCCCTTGTCCTTGCTAAAGGATTGATAGAATAACGCCATGAAAGCCGAGGAAGTATTTAAGAACAAACAACGACCACATCTAAAAACCGTTAATGGGTATTTCCCTCAATCATTTCTCCACGACCACATGAGTTGATGCATCATACATTGGCAAAATAAATAAATGTCAGTAAATTATGAAGTATGTAAAGGTTGGAGGATGATTTAACTGTAATGTGTGTCTCGAAAAACAAACGAACTGTTAAACGTGCCTAAATTAGCATCAGGAATATCGATCTTAAGCGGTTAAATAATATGAAGTGTAACATATACATGATACTCAGTTGCAGACTTAGAACTCTGAATGATTTCTGATAAAGTATGTATCTTTCCTACTGTTTGGCGTGCCATGGTTATTTTCATTTTAGACAGCAACAACTGATATACATTTGTTTGTGTACAATATGCACATTTTCTTAAGTGCATTAACTTTTGTCTCCTGGATAATCAAGTTTATTTCTATTGTAAACATGACTTTAACTGCATTTTTACCTTTGACCTACGATCGATTTTAGACTTGTGTAGACAATCATCATCATCAAACGCCGAAGTAATTGATGAACAGTAAGTCAATCAATCGGTACATGAACTACAACTATCTAAAGGCTAAACCATCTAACACTCCGACACAATACACGAAGAACATGTATCCTTTTCAAGTGAACTGCCCGCATTAAAAAGGTTAGCCACACAACTGTGTAAACTCCCTGTAACTAATACATAAAGATGTCATCGTGATGCTGACAATTGGAATGACATTTGTCTCATTTATCATCTTCTTGTATGACAACCTAAGATGAAGTTGAGCAGAAAACTATTTTATTTTTAATAACAGTGACATTGACCAGAACAGTGACCTTGACCTTCACCCGTGTGACCTACACAGCAAGGTCCAGGCCATTCTCTCATTCCTAAGTAGTTTTGTTGTGCGGGAAACCGATTTTCTATTTTTAGTATCAGTGACTTAGACCTTGAACCAGTGATACCAAGTTTAATCCCAAACGGGCTACCTTTTCATATAAGCTACCTACAGTGAACGTTTAATATCTCGTTCCTAAGTAAAACGGGGCTAATTCAAGTAAAATACAGAGTTATGGTTCTTGTCATGAACATGTGTGCCTAGTTTTAAATCTATCCGACAATTTGTTTTTGAGAAATGAGGAAACAGCATCTTTAACCAAATCTTTTAACCAAAACGTCAAAACGCCTAAACTGACAGACTGACAGACAGATGGAAATCGCCAAACTTTAAGCCTGGATTTGTTACGAATTCCAGCTAATAAGAGGTTGCAAGAAGGCTCGTTAAGATTGAGATTATTCATATTTTGTTTCATATATACTTTTGTTTGGAAAATACAATTTAATGAATCAATTATGGGTATATATTGACTTAACACAACAGAAAACAAACATGCATGGTGTAAGCAGGTTTATCTATTTCTAAAGAATTGAAACCATCATAAAAAATAATTTTGCATCTGCATTAGAAAATATCATTATGAATCAGGAGAATTGAGCGTAATAAATTCCAAGCCGAGCTTAATGCAAAATGTATAACATTAAACAACTCTTTATTTATTTTACATAAGGTAGTTTTGTGTTTCAGAAGATTGAGACCCGGACGAAGTTCAACAATGGTTGCACCGTAGCCGTAATCAGCGCCATGTTTGATGGAGAGGCAGAACATACTTTGTCAGGAGAAGCTCTGTTCCAAGGCATACCTAAAGGCATCGAGTCATCGTCTTTAGGTCCAGGCAAGTGTCGAACATAAAGGAGTCTGACACGGAGCATCACCGCTCTGAAAACGCAGGAATTGCTCGGAAACCGTCATATAGAAATAATGAATATGTTCAAAGACTGGCTTTTGTTAATTCACGTCAATCAAAGACAGTTGTACCACATGACATTTGGAAATCCATATTTCTTCGATGAATAGTGTTACATCAACGACATTAGTGCCAACAACCAGACGAATGTTAACTTCAATGTAGCTATATTAACACTTTTTCACTCACGTCCCATTTATATGTGCCTCAGGCTCTGCATCACTCTAATAAAGTAAAATGAGCTTCACCTTTAAATGTGCAAAGTCTGCGTCTCAGTAAATTATAAAGATTTGCTAATTTGTTTGAATATTTCTATAAGGTGAATTACAAATTAATAAATTCACAATATAGATGACGAAACAAAATAACACGCACTCGCTTCAGAGAACCGTTAAGGTCGGTAATAAGTGATGCTAAACAGTGTTGCTTTCTTAAAATATGTTAAAATATTTTACCTACTTACCAACTATATGCATGTGTATACAATTTTCCTGTCAGCACTGTAATATAAGATCAGCATGTTTAATATTAATTTAAATATAATTCTTAAATATTAACATGAACTATTTTTGAAGTTAATATTTTCTTTTTTATTAAGACACATGTTGTCTTAAATGCAGAAAGGAAATGAGACTCATGTGTGACCTATATTCCCTGTCAATATAATAGAATATATAAGTTTCAAACAAACTATAACATAACTTTTTTTCGAATACAACATATATTTAAATTATAAAAGCTAACCCTCCAAAAGGAACGTGACTAAAGATTCAAACTATTGCTATTATTCAGCATGTCATCGCATCACTGGTAATTACAGAGTTTAAAGTAAAACAATCTGCTTACTATGAATTGGATTCCTAAACACTTACTAGTACAGTTGTCCACGGAACACTTGTGTCGCGTGCCGTGTGCTTATTTCAGGAAGTACAATCTAACTGTTTTAGGTTGCATGTTAAAGTTTTATAAAGGAAAAAGGAGTATAGCTTCGCTGAAATGAAAATCAGAGTTATTTGTCACGTGTAACAATATTCTGTGTGGTAAGATGAAAATGTGTTTGACGTTTCACGAATATAGGTAAATTATTTCTTAAGTTATGGCTAGTTATGAGCTTGGTTTGGTTGCAGGTTAACGTTGCAGGACGACGGACGGAGGACGAACAAAGTGGTCCTATGTGTCTGCAATGCTACACAGGCGTCATAAGAATAGTATACAGTTCTCAAAACCGCCATCAAATGGTCAGGTCAATAGTATATAACACCTCCTACCACCACCACCACCACAATCACCAACACCACCTCTCTTTCACTCTCTCTCTCTATATATATATATCTCTTTATCTCCCACTCTCTCCCTCAAGTAGAAAACAACCATACAATAAACAAAACGACTTTCATCAAAACACTGGCACCACAAAGAATGCCTAATGCTAGAGCTTTTAAAAATGTAATGTTGAAAATTATTAGTTTGAATTTCTTTAAAACTAAACTACTAACTATTAATTTATACGTAAGCGTTCAGGTTTTTCGCCGTTTTAAAGAGGGAGTACAATGCCATATTCATTTTGCCTATATATGTTGTTAAATACACGTTTACAACAACAAAACGTCTAGAAAAAGAAATCTAGAAAGATATACTAATATACAAATTATTATGAAAAAATGATTGTATGGTATGTATATCCGCTATTAAGGTAAGATAAACCTTGTAAAGGGGTTTATCAATGACAACAACATAGAGATCGTTACAAATGCTGAGAATCCAGACAGTTACTGAATGTCAAATAATTGTGTCGACTTTCAAAACATAGAAGACTTTGCCATTTTCAAGCGGTATAACATTTGACATATAGACTTACTGAACTTATTGATCAATTTGCCATGTTCATTAGATTATAGGCATTAAGAAGTGTTATCAAAGAAAACACTAATTATGAAATGTAATATCATAATAATTAAGGACTACTGTTGCCTTTTTGAAATTTTAAGAAACTCAGAAATTGTTGAGACTGGGTTTAAACAACAACACCGTGGGCAGTTAATACTTTATTACTACAACTAAATAAAGTATTAAATAATATGGTATGCGCATTATGCAAGCAAACAAAGCAGTGATATGAATACACAACATTATGCATTATTACGTAATTTATAATATGAACATATTGAAATCCATCAGTGATTGCATTATTACCTAATTTAGAATATGAACATATTGAAATCTGACCTCGTGAGCCGAGACGGAATTGCCAAACTCATCAAATTATTCTGGGTGGGCGGGACGGGAAACAATTATGAATGCGACTGCAAACGGCAGTGCTTCGAAGCTATCTGACCTCTGAGAGAACGGTCAGTGATTCTCGCCACTAATCAGGTGAGGCACCCACGGGTTGCCATTTAAATCTGTTTTTCATTCTGCAAAACATCACTTAAACAACAACACCGTGGGCAGTTAATACTGTATTACTACAACTAAATAAAGTATTACATAATATGGTATGCGTCATGATGCAAGCCAACAAGGCAGTGATATGAATACACGCCATTATGCGTTACTACGCAATTTATAACATATTGAAATCCAATCCATAGTAGGGTAGGAAGTGAAGTTATATTGCCTATTGATGCTGCCTTCTTGGTTAGAGATTAGATCATGGCGGGGATTTCTTTATTTACACTGTCCTGTTTAAATGGGATGACAGTAAGTGTGAGGTTTGGTGCACCCTAGAACCGGTTTAAACCCCCAGTGACCTTTGTTGCCACTGACCGTTCCAAGGCGGTAGCCCTATTGTCCACCCCTTTGTGTGTGTGATGTCGTTTGCATTTTTTATTACTTTTGCCTTCTCGTTTGTCTGTTTGCATGTTTGTTTTTGTGTTTTGTGGTTGACTGTCGTCCTTGAATGATGCTTTCCCTGTCCGATATTTTTATCTGTCTTATTAATATAAAATAAAATAAAGTCATTTGAATGCACGGCGCACCTATACTTAGCTGACTATATACATGTAACTACTTAATCAAAATATCAATAGGCTTCTCTAAAGCGGTGGAAGCGGAGCGAAATTTAAACCCCAAATCTGGTTGGAGATAATCAAAAACTGGTTAACTTTTCCAATCGCCAATGGCCTTGATAGCTTCCAGATAGGCAACCTGCAGGACAATAAATAACTGCAGCCTCCCCGCCTTAGAGAATGCGAATTATACTCGCTCGAGTTCACATTGGAAGGTAGGCATTTTTCAATCTTGCCTTGAAATTGACCTGACTTAAACTAGTAAAAATACCATTTAGCTGATAGGCGAATAGTTCATTTGACTCCACGTGGGAGCCTGCCTTACCAATAAAATTTAAGAGCGCGGAAGTCGGACAGAGTGGGTTTGATCGCATAAATGGTAGAACGACCTGGAATATCCTGTCAGCATATTGAATAGTCTTAGATGACCGAATATTAATCACACACCCTTCGTGTGTAAATGTAATATCCTTGCGCTTGATGCAATGCATTTTTGACGAAACGTTTCCACCACACACATTGCTTATCCTGAGTAGGCCAAAGAAGCACGTGAGACATGCGGCCCAAAAACAGACGTCAAAAAGATTAGAACAAATCAATTTAGATTTAACGTGAAGAAGCAGCGACGGGGATATAGGCTTTTTCTGTAACTTAAAATCTCCAATCTTGCGTTTCAAGCCCTTTAATACGCATTTGGAGAGAAAATTGTCGGCCAAAGGGTTTGTAAGACCGTGTTTGCGATGTAAGATGCGCACTATATTTAGATACTGTGTAACCGTACTGTACTTCTTAGTTCTACCTAGGAAAACAATGTAACGACATAGATTCATAGTTAATAATGGTGTAGGATCACATCCAATAAGGTTACAAAAGCGAGTATACACCCATAAGTGAGTTGAGTAGCATTTTTTTATGCTCTCGGACAATGTCAATGAGCGCAACTGTCTAACCTCCGTGTCCATCTGTCTTGCAAGTGTATCCATTTCCATATCTGGAATGACATGAAAAACATACTTTTCACCGACATGTGACTATTAAGAATTATACAGTTAGGTTTAGATATTGGTAATACACTGAGAAAGCGTTGAAATTGACCATTCTCATATAATCTTGAAATTGAATCTGCAACATATTTTTCCTGTGATCTGACCACAGACGCAGTAATTGTAAAATTGAACTTTAGGCTGAGGTCACAGAGCTCTCTTAGCAGGCGAAGAGAGGTCAAATTAACACTTGTTCCATTGTTTACATTCCACATGGCACACACGTTATCAGTAACAATATTAACATTGGGCCCCAACGTTTCGCGGCACTCGCTATAATCGCCAACTCTTTAGTATTTATAAGCTGAGACTGAATATGCGGCTCGTCCGAGAGCCAAGTTGGGTAAAGCCAATCGCCGTTGCAGAAAGCTCCACCGGAAAGCGTACAACTGTCCGTGTAAGCATGGATTTCCTCCAGAAAATCTCATATTCGTTGGTTCCGTTATCGAGAATCAGTCTAGACGACCACCATACAAGATCGTCTGCGAGATTCTTGACTAAGCACTTATGATTGTCTGCTTTTAATTGTGAGAGTTTATTGTAAAGCGGTCGTAAATAAAGCCGACCCCATGGAATCACGACTGCCGCCCACGTTAATTTACCAGTAAGCCGTTCCAGCTGCTTCCGAGAAATTCTGTGTCTAGATAGAATTGTTTAAATATATTCCTTGAATTTGTTTGCCTTGGATTGTTCCAGTGCAATTGTCCCGGCGGCGGTGTTCAGCTCGATTCCAAGAAAAAATAAACGTTGACAAGGGTTCACCAGTTTTATATAATTTATGCTAAATCCCAGTGAACGCAGGAGAGCCATTAACGTCCGATATGCAATTAAACATTCCCAATAAAATTGTCCAATAACCAAAAAATCGTAAAGATATACAATTATACACTTGAATCCCTTTCGTTCCATCATTCTGCGCACGGCCTGCGTAACTCTATTGAAAATTTGAGGACTTTTCCGGGCCACAAATGGTAAACGAGTTTCATACATGTATTTATTCTGCCATTTCAGACCGGTAAATGCATAATTAGATGTGGCAAGACCAACGGACCTGTATGCGTTTAAGAGGTCAATCTTAGCCATGTATGCATTCGGCGAAAGCATACTAATTGCCTCATTTATAGATCTAAAATGTTCAACCGATGCATTGTCATTAACACTGTTATCCTTAGGTCTAGACAAGTCATGAATTAAACGTATATCACCATTTGGTTTTGGAATTGATAAAAGGGCGCTTACAACAATAGGTTTCATGTCAGTAATTACATAGTTACCCTCCTCTATCTCCGCTTTAATCCGTTTGTTCACTAAAATGTTATCACGAATGGTAGAAAATGAATTGTTTGTAAATGACTGATGGATATTGTTAATTTTGTCTTCGTCTATGATTGAAAATCCGTGCTTAAGGTCTCACACCACAATTAATTTCCCATAGGGTTACTGTACAGCTGTTTTCAACACATGACCTTCAAAGCGCCCCAGCAGACCTTGTTGTTGGTTTAATATCTTCAGGACTGCTAAGATCTGTAATATAAAACAATACAATACAAACATTAGCTAGGTTGGTTTTTTTCCTCGCTCATATTTATGCGACCTCTTTGAAATATTCCAAATTCATACACTATCTAGCTGACTTTGTGGTGCTTCGGTCAAATGCTTATCAATTTTGAATGCAACTTCATATCAACGTGGGATTTTCTGTATCATCAGTATTTTACACTGCAGATGTATGCTGAAGCAAAGAAAAACCTCTTTGTCAAATTAAAAATTGCCTAAAATGGAGAAAAAAATAGAATTATTTTCTATTTTCCTTTTGTCTCTAGGTCCTTGAGCTTTCAGGGGAGATAATAGAGGTGTGAGACCTTAATTCCATTTAACAAAAAATCACTGTCCACATCGTCCACTTATTCTCTTTCCCAAACAGCAAGTTTGCGCTGGAGAGATGACGTCGGCATTGACGCCCTTATTGTCCCTTTTTTGTATAGATTTTATGGGTGAATTCATTGTGCTCTTTAGAATAGCACGACATGCAGACGTGAGAGTACTTACAATTCGTATAGTTACAACCATTTCTTCCGTTGAATTTTTCACAAATCGGTTGTCCTGTGTGGGGATCGAATTTATTTTTCCCAATGGATGATTTGGAAGCGCTCTTTGGACCTGGAACCGATTATCGCAAATGCAGCTGCATCAGGTATGTGTCATCAGTGTTCCATGGCCGTCGTTTTGAAGACGCCGAAATTCAGCATCGTACTGGAGCACTGAATTCCAGGCAAACCCTTGTGCAAATGTCCCGATTTTCAGCAGATACTCTATATGTTGTATAACAGCAGGCATTGACATTCCTTCGGTGAGAATATGCTCCAGGAGTATTCACATACTGCCTTCTAGATAATGGACAGGAGACATGCTGTCCAGCTTGGGCTTAGATCCTTCTCTCAGTCTCAGTTCGAAATCGCCCATGGTGACGTTTGGGGGATCTTGTTTAGACTTCAAAGTTAGATAGTCATCTATCTGTTTAACTTTAGACGAACTTTACGGCAACCGACTAAATAACTCCTGAACAGAGGAAGTACACATACCTTGTCCTTGAGGTTCTCGCGTTAATCGCTGTATGTCGTCGGCTGAAAGTCTACCATCGACGGTAGGGTCCGCTGACGACGCTGGTACTTTGCTCTGTTTGATAGCGTCAGACAGAAGTAGCAATTGTCCCAATGGCAGTTTTTTAGCAAAAATGAGATATAGGGTCAAAGTGCTTTTGTATCACATCGTCCGTTAACAGTTTAAATTTATCAATGATGTTATTCCATTATTTGTTTTAAGATTTCAAGTGACTGTTCAGAAAGCTTTAGTCCAATTAATATGTCTGTAAATTCCATTGTAATGAAAATAAAAACAACATTTAAACTAAACAATTATGAATCTGACCTCTGAGAGAACGGTCAGTGATTCCCGCCACTAATCAGGTGAGGCACCCACGGGTTGCCATTTAAATCTGTTTTACATTCTGCAAAACATCACTTATAAACCTAACAATGGAATGCATTGATGAAACATCTGATACATGTACAATCCGTCAATGTTGACAGAAATACATGTTTTCCAACGATAAATCTACTGTTGTTTGATACCGATTGTTTTGTTGTAGTGTCTCTCAGTAGTGTGTGTAAATAGCAAAGCACGACACGACACTATAATATAACTCTGTATTTTGGAACAATCGTTAGGTATAACTCATTTAGACCAAATATATAATGATATGACATAAAACATTAACTTCAGATAAAAGCAATGGTTGACCATGAATTCAAGCGTTCTGGTAGATATTTAGAAATATAGCAAATTTGGGGAATTTGCAGACAGTGCTTGGCAATGAGAGGGCGGTGTCCTTTAATTTCAAATAAATGCAAATTGTATGTGTAAAAGTTAAACTCAGATCTTTTTAACATTAAAACAATTTCAATTACGCCAACGGATTCAGATTATACAGTCATGTAATTTGAAATTAATACAATTGTATTTAGATTGATATGCGATTTTATATTGTATGATGTCAACAGTTACTAGTTCGGTTTCACAGGTTTAGAACTAAAGCGAGATTATTTAAATACCTTGTCACGTACGCATTTTCCTACATGGTATCACATACAAATAATAAAATGTATATATATCAGAACTTAACAATAGTATAAGTTAGAACGTATTTAAATTTGACAGTGAGTCTATTATTAAACAAGGCTAACTATAGCGAATGAATATTTCAGATAATTAAGATCATTAGCACTTACGTTATTGAATATAGCCATCCTATACCAACTAGACAAGTCTAGACAAAAAAGATAAATACTATTTCTTACCTGTAAATAGCGGAGCACGACGCTATACGATCAACTCTTTAGAATATTCGTGCAAACCCGTTAATCATGTTAAATTACTGTTATTGTTCAATTCAATTCAATTCAAATTATTTTATTCCAAGATTTTACATGTGTAAATGGATATAATATATAATACAAGATGCGCGCAAGAGACTATGGCCAAGGTTCAAGGAACATAGATCACAAAATCAGAGGTCTAAAGTACAGATATTGTATCCAACCAGGCTATCAATTGACGGACGGGTGGTTGGAGACGAATTTCCAGATTGGTTCAAGGTCATTGGAAATAGTCGCATTGTTGACTTCGCACATATACAGAACATTCCAGTTATGTCTCAGACCCATACACGTACACATACAGACGACCGTTGTGATGATCACAGTTCATGTATTACACGCGATAAAGTAACGGACATGACCAGCGAGGACATACACATTTCGTCGATGCACAGTGTACGTAGCAGTGGAGCGTGCGGCACAGAACATGTTTGTGTCAGAAACATAGTGACATATGCCTACCTGACACCAGTGAACAACAGTTATTGGATCCAGTAAACACTGACGTCATTAATCCGTCTCAGCACACAATCTCGAATATCCAGCCAGACCAACCACAGCCAACTATTTTTAGATCGTGGGCACCCGTGAATGCGCCTTCACATATGGACAATACCGAGAAACAGGTTTTAAATAAAGAGACTCTACCTGAGGAAGTAGACAGTTCACGTGTTTCTCGTGCAAGGGTTCGCGGAGAAAGTCGGTACGTGCACCGCTCACAGTCATAAGTGGTATACAAGAGAAATGAGGTCAACGAGTCGCAAAGTCGTGAACGGGCTTCCCGCCTATCTAAAAATAGACAGATTGGGGATATCCAGGATCATGACATGCATGACACAAATAAAATAAAAAAATAGGTAAACAATGAGAAGGTGAAGTTGCGTTTTTCGCTTATGAACATTCAAGGACTTGTTACAAAGAGAACTAATAAACTGAAAAGTGTTGAGCTAAATGATATTTTTAAATCAAGTGATATTGTGTTGTTTACAGAGACATGGACTGATGAATATTCTGATGTTAATGTTGACGATTTTGATTGTTACATATTATGTGGACTGAAAATAAGAAATCTTGTAAGCGTAACTCATGCGGTATAGCGGTTTATATCAGACATGATTATGTCTCGAAGGACACATTGGTATACCTTAGTGATGATGATATTATTTGGGTAAAAATTGAGGGTAAAAGATTATCATTTAGTAGTGATTTATATATTTGTTTAACCTATGTATTACCCGATGATAGTAGCCGCCAGGCAATGGTTGAAACCAATATTTTTGATCACTTATTAGAATCTATTGCATGTATTGAAAATAAAAGTATAAATGAGTGCAAAATGTTAATTCTCGGGGATTTTAATAGTCGTACATCCACTAATTGTGATTATGTCATAAACGATAACAATGTTCATATGCATATGTTGCCTGATGATTATATTTCTGATATTGAATTGCCGCGTTATTCTGAGGATAAGGGTCATGTGAATAACAATGGGTTACTTTTATTAGATTTGTGTAAACAGAGTTCTTTGCGTATTTTAAACGGTAGATTTGGCAAAGATAAAGGTGTCGGTCGCTATACTTTTGTAGGCAGTAGGGGTAGTTCAGTAGTGGATTATGTGTTGTCGTCACAGAATCTATTAACACATGCTAGTGAGTTCGAAGTTGGAGATCCAAATATTTTGTCGGACCATTGTTTAATAACATTTTCTTTAAATTGTTGTAATCCAAACAAAGAGCCTTCGCTCGTAAACAACAGTTATGAACGATTAAGTTATAAATATGTATGGAACAACGATAAGAAGTGTGATTTTATTGAGAGTTTCAATACAGAATAAATTAGTGGTAATTTGAATGCTTTTAATGAAAAAATAGAACAGTGTACGAATAGTGGGGATATAAATTCATGTATTCATGCTTTTAATGCCATTATTGAAGATGTTTCTTCACCAATTTTTAAGCGCAAATTTAGTTGTAATAGCGATGTTAAAGCGGATGTTCCTGTATTTAACAATAAAAAAGAAAACCCGTGGTATAATGATGAGTGTCATGAAAGTAAGTTTCTCTTTTTACAAAAGTTGAATAAATATAGAAAAAGTAAAAGTGACATAAATAGAATTAATATGGTTAAAGCTCGGTCACATTATAAATCTACTGTTAGAAATTGTAGGACGGATTATGATCGAGTGAAAACAGCTGATTTTGTAAAGGCAAAATATAAAAATGCAAAATTATATTGGAATATGTTAAAAGAAGCATCGGGACTTAAGCCAGCAAATATACCATTGACTTCTTTTGAACAATATTTTAAAGCTATTACTAGTCCAAATAACGAGTTCTTTGTTCCAGATGAAGATGTTGTATATTTTAATGAACGGTACGAAAATAATGAATTTAGCATAATGTTTGAAAAGTTGAATGTGAATTTTACTAAGGATGAGATTATACAATCAATTAAACAACTGAATTCAAATCGATCGTCTGGACCTGATATGTTATTAAATGAAATGTTCATTCATGGTAAAACTATTTTATCACCAGTTATTTGTAAAATGTTTAATAAAGTATTTGAGGTTGGGTATTTTCCAGAAGTCTAGTCAGACGGGTATGTTATTGCTCTTCACAAAAAGGGCAATATTAATGATGTAGAAAATTACCGTGGTATTACTTTATCAAGCTGTTTGGGCAAATTATTTACACGTACACTAAACAATAGATTATCGGAGTGGGCAGAAACATACAGCGTTCTAATTGAAGAACAAGCTGGATTTAGACCGCACATGAGTACTGTTGATAATATATTTGTTTTAAGTGGTTTAATTACACATATTTTAAATCAAGGAAAAAAATGGTATTGTGCATTTGTTGATTTTACTAAAGCTTTTGACTATGTTGTGCGTGATAATTTATGGTATAAATTAACAAAGTTCGGTATTCGGGGAAAGATTCTTGATATCATTAAATCAATGTACTCATGTGTTAAGTCTAAAGTTAAATACTGTAACCAATTGAGCGATGAATTTTACTGTGTACTTGGCGTTCGGCAAGGGGACTGCCTATCTCCATTGTTGTTTTCTATGTATTTAAATGATATAGAAGATGCATTCATACATAGTGGCTTTGAAGGTTTAGATATTAATATGTTTAAAATGTTTATGCTGTTATATGCAGATGATATAGTTTTGTTTGCTAACACTGCAGAAGAGTTACAAAATGGACTTAATATACTATCTAGCTATTGTAAAGAATGGAGATTGAAAGTAAATTGTACTAAAACAAAAGTTATGGTATTTAGAAAGGGCGCAATGCTACCACGAAATTTAGTTTTTATATATGATGGTGCTCCATTAGATATAGTAAGTAAGATCACATATTTAGGTATAGTCTTTTCTACTGGAGGGTCTTCAGCAGAAGCACAAACTACTCTTGCTGGTCAAGCGCAAAAAGCCATTTTTAAAATGAATAGATATTTATACAAATTTACATTTATATCTCCAAAGCATAAATTAGATCAATTTGATAAATTGATAACTCCAATTTTAAACTATGGATGTAAAGTGTGGGGATTTATGCAAGCTATATCAATTGAACGAGTGCATTTACAGTTTTGTAAACACATTTTGGGTGTTAAGAAGACAACTCAAAATGATTTCATATATGGTGAACTTGGCAGAACGTCATTTATTACAAGAAGATATTTTATAATAATTAAATATTGGTTAAAAATCATGAGAGTACATGATCTTAAATATGTGACAATTGTTTATAACATGCTGCTTAATGACTGTGAAACATATCCTCAGAAAATAAACTGGGTTTCCCAGTTGAAAAACTTATTGTCCTCGCTTGGTTACAACAAAGTGTTGGTAACGATAATATTTTTCTTGCAATATTAAAGCAAAGGTTAAATGACAATTTTGTTCAGAATTGGCATAGTCGATTAGAAAATTCCACTAGAGCAGTTTTTTATATAAACATTGCAAAGTTTCAGTTTCAATCATATCTAGATAATATAAATGCTTTCAAAATGTGTCAAGCACTAACTAAATTACGGGTGTCATCTCATAGACTGCAAATTGAAGCCGGTAGGTGGGTTAACCCGATTAGAATTCCTGTAAACGATAGAATATGTGTATTTTGTAATAAACTTGAAGATGAATTACATTTTGTGTTGGAATGCCAAACATACATAATGTTAAGGAAGCAATATATTCCTAAATATTTTTATAAGAGACCAAATATGATCAAGTTTCTGGAATTACTAAACTCACAAAATAAGATATATATTCGCAAACTGTGTACCTTTGTTTTAAAAGCATTTAAGTTACGAAACGAAACACTATACAGAAATTAGCTATTTCTAAATATAATGTATGTAATATGTCATGGTTGTAAACGTATATGCCATGTTTGTATAAACGTATGTACGTATTAATCAACATGATAACAAGCATATTGACCATTTTAATTAGAAACGTTTTTTGGTGAAGAATGCAAGCACATTGGTAATACGGACCGTCAGTAAAGTGTTTTCATTTACTGGGACTGCGTGTCTTGTAGTTTAACTGTCAGTCAAGTGTTTTCATTTACTGGGTTAAAACTTGTCTTCACTAAACAACGGGTGTCTTTGTCATTGTTTATTTAAATTCTTTGGTAAACAAACAAATTAATCACCAATTAAATTGCAACTATTAATAACAATTAAAAATCCGTGGTGGATTAATAGTCATGTATATCTGTACTTATATTTACATTATATTATATATGTTTATCATACGGATAACAAGCTGTTTTATTTGACTCATTTGATATAATACATGTGTTAAGGAAATTGTGATGAATTGTAATTTATTTATGCAAGGAAGTGTTATATAAACGCCTTTTCATTGTATCAGCTCAGTTAAGATAAACTGCATATTTGGACATGTATTGTTTGTAATAACTACACTGTTGCCATGCTTTGTAATTGTATTTTGTATCCTCATGGGCTTTTAAGCCTATTGGAAATTGGAAATAAAGATCTATCTATAATGCAAGTTCAACTGTAAATGGTAATCGTTATGAAAAATGAAGGTGGTAGTACAGCGAGAGAAATTGATGATAGTGCAGAGCAGAACTGATAGTTTTCACAAAATAGTCTACAGTCAAATAAGAAAGTATGATGTAAGTTAAGAGAGATAGGATAGCTATTGCTCATTGGTGTCAGAGGGGAGACAACTAAGCATGCATAGACACGTGCATATTTAATTATATATCATGCTGGTCTCTTCCTTTAACCATGTAGACTTAAACTATAATACAAATAATAGTAACATATTAAATATTGAATTATGGTTAATATTAAGTATTGCATTTAGGTCTATAGATGCATGTAAATCAAAATGTAACAATATACGACGTTGGTTCATTTCTTTAAGCATACAAACATGTACGGCATATACAATACACACATTTAACTAAGTTGGGGAAAACAATATGAATGATCATTCGTCTAGTAGCTACATGAAAATCAGTATTTGCACGGGATTTCTATAGATATTTTTATTTTTATTTATTTTTGTTTCATTAATTTAAAAGCGACTTGTGTATCACAATATAATATAACAAAATAGCTGATAGTTTCACAAAATAGTCTAGAGTCAAATAAGAAAGTATGATGTAAATTAAGAGAGATAGGATAGCTATTGCTCATTGGTGTCAGAGGGGAGACAACTGAGCATGCATAGACACGTATATATTTAATTATATATCATGCTGGTCTCCCTCCCTTTAACCATGTAGACTTAGACTCTAATACAAATAATAGTAACATATTAAATATTGAATTATGGTTAATATTAAGTATTGCATTTAGGTCTATAGATGCAGGCAAATCGAAATGTAACAATATACAACGTTGGTTCATTTCTTTAAGCGTACAAACATGTACGGCATATACAATACACACATTTAACTAAGTTGGGGTAAACAATATGAATGATCATTCGTCTAGTAGCTACATGAAAATCAGTATTTGCACGGGACTTCGACGTACTGTCTATACATATTTTTTTTTTTTGTTTCATTAATTTAAAAGTGACTTGTGTATAACAATATAATATAACAAAATATCTGATAGTTTTCACAAAATAGTCTACAGTCAAATAAGAAAGTATGATGTAAGTTAAGAGAGATAGGATAGCTATTCTCATTGATGTCAGAGGAGAGACAACTGAGCATGCATAGACACGTGTATATTTAATTATATATCATGCTGGTATCCATCCCTTTAACCATGTAGACTTAAACTCTAATACAAATAATAGTAACATATTAAATATTGAATTATGGTTAATATTAAGTATTGCATTTAGGTCTATAGATGCATGCAAATCAAAATGTAACAATATACAACGTTGTATCATTTCTTTAAGCATACAAACATGTACGGCATATACAATACACACATTTAACTAAGTTGGGGTAAACAATATAAATGATCATTCGTCTAGTAGCTACAGGAAAAACAGTATTTGTACGGGATTCGACGTACTGTCTATAGATATTTTTTTTTTTTTTTTTTTTGTTTCATTAATTTAAAAGTGACTTGTGTATAACAATATAATATAACAAAACACACACAATACAGTTAAACATTCATAATGGACTGTTGACAGTTCTAAAACTTCATAGTTTTACAAAATACAAATCATTACAATATACATGTAATATAAACAAAAATAGGCTAAAACTGCTTTCTCTTTATAATAACACTCACCCTTCTCATAGGAGTAACACGACAACAACACATACGTTATAAATGTATAGTTATTATTTATTGGTATAAGCCATTGGACGACCGACTGACTGATCTTATTAACATTAATTATTAACACACACTTCATCTTCAACTTATAACACGATACATAAGAAACTACACCTTTAAAATATAGCAATCTCTCATCACAGACTTGTGCCAGTCTATTATTGTCACATGGCATATGCCAAACTGATCCCAGATCGCTTACGCGAACTATACAGTACATATAAAGCAAACGCAATACTTCCCGACTACTGAATAAGCATACGATTTTATATCTACTATTTTAGAATACAACCAACCCAGTATTTTCCCTTATATAATACACTTTCCTTCGACGGAACTACTTAAGCAACTTTCAATGGTGATAAATTAAAAATAATTTCTATTGAACAAACGTTATTATTTCTAAGATATAAAATGTCATCCCTACTGCACCAGCTCCACCAATCACGTCGTACTTTAAACAGAGCACCATCAATGTGATACCGAGCCGTCCGCGAAAAACCCACGTATGGGAAACATGTATCCGATAACATTTTTATTCTAGGTATCACTCAGGATAAGATCTCGGACTTGATCTTTAACTAGCAAAAGTACCAACGTTTCCATAATCAATGGAACCAATACAGCCCGGACAACATCAATATCCTGAAATGTCTTCAAGTCCATAACATATAAGTTACTGCAGCAGGATTTACTAAGAATCTAAAATTTGAACGTGTTAACTGGTCAGTCATCCAACGCTGAATGGCAAAAACTGGCGTTCTACAGGCCACGTGCACTCCTCTGAGAGTGCGCCCTCTATGAGAATCACACACATCAAGAGAAATCTATTATCGTCTAATTCGCTTCTCTCAAGCGACAATAATGTCATTTCTCTTAACACGAGCTCCCCTGTATAGGACTATAATATACCCCGCTTGGGGTGGTAAAGGGCGTATGTCAGGTGCAATGAGCCGGTATCGGCTTGTTTGTTTCTATGTGCGGGTATCTGTACGTAGGGTTAGGTATAAATGCAAGGAAACTGATGTATGTGATTCATAATTTATATTGAAATGTTAGCTCCCCTATATAAGGACTTACCGGTAAATAGACGTATGTCATGTTGCAACGAATCGGTATCGATTTGTTGGTTAATAATTACAAATAGGGTTATAATTTATGTGAAAACATGTGACGTTAGCTCCCTTATATATGGGTGGAAATAGGCGTATACCATGTTGCAACGAATCGGTTTCAACTTGTTTGTTACTATATTGCTGATATTTGCGCATAGGGTTAGAATTATATATAAGTGCATGTGATATGTTTTATGGGATTCATGTCCCTAGGCACATGAAATGTATAACGTGCTTATGATACTGAAATCTAAATAGGTTAACATGAGAGCTAAAGTAAGAAACAGAATTTGTTTAATATCAATTACATGGAGTCAGAGTCGATTAGACACGGGACGTATTTATGTTTAATTCTATGAGCTAGGGCACGACAAGCAAGTGTTCCTCCTCTCAAAACGTATAACTTGTTTAAAGTTTTCTTACTTTAACCGTCATTAATAATATACTTCAATCTTAATATGAAATCTGAATTTGCGTCACTGTTCTCTGCCAAAACACTCTGTTCTGGAACGCAATATCTGAAACAAATGGTATTTATTATGAATTGTGTATTAAACTACATACACCACACTTACTTGCAATTATATGCATTTACCATTTTTAAAATGATAGCAATACTATTATTAGTATTATTTCTCACTGTGCCACATCACTACCCACGATGTCACTACCACCAGTGTCACTACCCACATTGGAACTATATATACATAAATATATACATATAACATTATAACCAGTCATTTTAGGCAATCTATATACATTCCATGCATGTTCAAAACATTTTAATATATGGTTCATTGTATATGCCCTCCTTTAAACTGTCTGTTTCTACAAGTATCTCGCATTTCAAATACAACATCCCCAAGCATACATCATAAATACATTATTACTTATCCCATTTTAAAATTAAATATTTCTTTATACATCTTATATTGGACAAACATGCGTCACGAACATGTTGCACCTGGGCATTCGCCCGAGAGATCTATTTTCCTAGCAGTTTTAATAGGCTATATCCGAATTTTGACCATTTACTACTTTAATACATCTACACATATCTAACCCTATGTGCAACTACGCGCACCTAGTTACCGATAAGCCGATACCTAATCGCTGCCACAAGGCATACGGCTATTTGTCACCCCTGTAAAGGGGAGATCATTTCACATTTATTTACATATACATTTAACCCACATTTCTTCACATGGCTAACATGTCAACTACAACATCACCCAACATGCATCATCAACACGTTTCACAAGACTTTGTTTTTTCTTTAATTATTTTTATTATTTTTATTATTTTTATTATTATTATTATTATTATTATTATTGTTATTATTATTATCACATACATCAGTCTACTTGCATTTATACCTCACCTTATGTGCAGATACCCGCACATAGTTACCAAAAAGCCGATACCGGCTCGTTGCACCGGGTATACGCCCTTTATTACCACCCGAAACAGGGTATTATATTCATAAACGAGTATGCAGATACCTGCATGTAATACCAAATGTCATACGGTCATACTTATTAAGTTTCATGGCATAAGCCATCAATGATTTCGGACAAACAGCCCACCACCCAAACGGTATATACACAAAAGTATAGGTTTATTATGGCTGACATCGTATTAAGAGGTTCACACAGTATGTGACGCCATTGAGCTTAAATATTCCAGATATATTCCTAGTCAACTTCAGTACTCTGCATACAAGACTAGACAAATATTTTGCATACTTTCTATCAGTATTTCTGTATAAATGTACATCTTATATTTCCAATGAACCAATTTCCCAACATGTATCATGCGCAAGTTGTAACAGGGCATTCGCCCGAGACGTTTACCGTCGCAGAAATTCTTAAAGGCAGCCACGCCCGAGAGACGTCCATTGTCCCAGCAATTAAACCAGGCATCCACGCCCACCACTTACTTAGAAAGACCGCCCCTCATTCATTAAAACATAATAAGACTGAGTTAGCTTTTGTTTCAGTGAAAACAAATTTATAACGCTTAACTGTGGAAACCAATCTTCGCTTCACTCACCCTGCATGTATAGGAGGACTGAGAAGCATAACCCCTTTGTCATTAGCAAACTGTAGAATTTCACTATCATACAAAAATACTTATCTTTTGAATTCGTCTTTTTCTTTAATCGTTTCAAAGCGTTTTGAAACCTGAAGTAATGAAAAGACATGTACGACTAATCAATCGTGTAGAAAACACAAATAAATAATTAAATTTTTACACCTCTGCCAGCTAAACTACCGATCCTATAAATACCGTTTGTAAATTAACAATACTTATCTATATTTTTTCTTTTTCCATGTGTACTAGCGTGTCCGCTGTTAGTTCTCTCGCTGTGTAGCATAATACCACCCAATCTAAAATGTGAACGTGTTCACTGGTCAGTCATCCAACGCTGAATGGCAAACTCTGGCGTTCTACACGCCACATGCACTCCACTGATAGTGCGCCCCCTATGAGAATCACTCACATCAAGAGAAATCAAGTATCGTCTAATTTGCTTTTTTCAAGCGACAATAATGTCATTTAATGTGTATTACAAATCGATACACAATTATACATTTTTCAGAATAACGTCAATGAAGTTGCATAATTTTATTAAATCTGTCTTATTATTTGTGCTCATAAGTTGTGGGCTATGTTCCCAAAATGTAGAAAAAAAGCACCGGTATGTGATGTAGTATACACTATTTTGTATAATATATATAAATGACCGGTCAATAATTTTGACTACCGGTATATGATGACTTGTAATAAAGTATTAAATGAAGGCTTGTAATAAGGTAGTTGAATGGCTTAACATAGAAGTACTATTTGCCTCCACTGCATGAAAAGATCGTGTGAACTATTGCCCACGACCGAAGGTTGGGGACTTTATTATTTATGGTTGGGGTTTTCTAATCCAAACGATTAGTGCGGCGGGGTAGATAGTAAAGATCACCAACATCAACAGTCTTTTATTTGACCTATGTGTCAAATGTTCGTGCACTTAAAAGGACTTTTATTTTATTTTTATCCTGCCTTATTAAATGAGCAACACTAGTAAACTTATTTATGTACACAATATACTTCTTTCAGGTATTACACGCATAGTTTTTCATAACAATATATAGGGATCATCTGTACGATCTCGGCTGTCACAAAAACATAACAATGGCTGTAACTTTTTCATTTACTCATATTTCCTCAATATTTCTACATTTACACTTCATGTGACCTTTGCAATAATATATAGGTCAAAATCATAGCTCAGGTCAGAGTTTGTTCAGTCATGTTTTAATCTTAACTTTTTCTATAATCTGTTCATGTCTTCACCAAACTAGGCCCTGTATTTATACGGATTAAAACAGGTTCAGCAATAAAAGTGAACTAGTAGTTAGTGACAAATGCCCCAGAAAAATGTATTTGTCCTTCAAGTGAAATCTTGACCTTTGAGGTACTGGCCTGATTATTGGACAGAACACACCTTCTCATTGTATAAAGTATATATGTGTGTCAAGTTTCATGCATTTCCCTTTAGTACTTTCAAAGATTACTCCTCCCTGCCGTGGCATAATAAAAATAACATTTAATGTGAATTTCAAGGTCTGAAACGTTTAATCTAAACTTACCTGGTGGCACATTAGTGTACTTGGTAAGTTGGTATCCAAACAAAGTTTTATGGGTCACCCTCATCATCCATACTGTACACATTTTCTGACAGTAAAATTGGTTCCTATCCATACATCAGTCATGTGCAATAAATATTTAAACTACACCCTACACAGGTAACAGTTGTAGATATTAACCATTTTTCATCTGATAGATTGAAATAACATGCTAAAGCTGTTTCAGTACTTAAAGACCAAACAAAAATACACTATATGTGTTTCACTTAAGCTTTGAAAAAAGGGTAGGTAGGTATTTATTTTTAGAATCTCTGCCGAGTAGCAAATATAAATTAAGATATACTGATAATAATTAATAATAACTTTGTTTAAAAAACAATAACCAATAAATATGTTGGTTAAATTATGTTTTAGGTAATTTTCAGCACATTTTAGGCTATATAATAGGAATTTTAATATATTTGGACGTGTATTGTAATAAGGTTTTAAGTACTTTTGCCTTTGTTCTATAAAATTATTACAGGTCAGAATGTAGTGAAATTCATCCCCTATATTTTGAGTGTTACATACTATGCAAACTCTTTGGTCAATTATTATTTTTGTGTCTGTGAAAACATCGGTATACTTATTTATTTATTTTGAGCAATCAAGATGGCACACAGTTATTCACGGTTGGTTTGGTTATGTGTTACTAGATTAACAAAACATATTTAACAAAACTAATTTGGTAGACTATTATGTCTACCAGTTAGACTTATATACACACAGTGCAAACAATAAAAGCATATCTAACATGGTTTATGAACATACTCAATGCTGTTTGGCTATTGAGGCGTTACTCAATGCTGTTTGGCTATTGAGGCGTTTTTAACAAAAGCTATATAAAGCTCCCGACGTTAAGTCCTTCAACCGTAAGAATGTCATTTTAAACGATTTTCAACGTCGGAAAACATCCAAAACAACGATAACGTTAGTTTCAGGCAACGTTAAGTTCAAACAACAAATTGAACTTGTTCGAAACACGATAAAGCTGTATAGTTTCTTCGTTTGATGCTGAGAGATGGACGTACAATGTAAGTTGTGAGAATTGTTTGTATTATGTTCAATCTCTCGGAAATGTGTGTATAAATTAAATATTTCTAGCGGGTTTATATTGTGCGAGATCAATACCCGGTGGTTTGGACTTGAAACACATCGAAACCGCCTTCCAGTACCGCCCACCAGGTTTTTATCTGGGACAATATAAACCCGCTGGAAATATTTTATTTCTTAAACACATAATAAAATAGTTTTGTTCACAATAATAAACATACACACAATGAACTATTTTAAAGTCGTGTTTACAATTCCGTTGTGAAAGGTTCCTCCGCTCAAAATTCTAATGCTCCCCAATAAACATCTTGTTTATCGGTGATTAATGTTCATCCTTCTAAATAATATTACACGTGTACTTTATGTAACACGATTCATTGCTAATTGTGTCTGCACATGTAGTAAACACTTCGAATATGGTATACGTAGATATCAGTTTCTATCTAGAACACGTTGCACACGTGGATGTCCACGTTCATTTAGAACAAGTACAAAAGTTGATGTCCTTACACTGATCATGTATTCGTTTCCTAGAAAAAAGTACAAATGAGCATAAAGAGGTCTGATATTGGAAGGGAATGCCCGCTAAAGGGACGCATTTAGATTTATACTAAATAAAAAAAGATTGCATACTTATATAACGCCACAAACGCCGAGAAAGCAACACATATTCAGACCGCCATTGAACGTCGTGAACGCAAACAATTATTTACTTTCAATAAACGGAAATGACGTCGTCTGTTTCATAGTAAAAAAATGACGTTGACGTTAAATTAGCGTACGCTAACGTTGCAGTGTTTTCGACATGTTTAACTATTTTTAACTCCTACATGAAATTCATTATGAAGTGTAATTATTGAAACAACTGCCTTTAAATTGTTATATTATTCATTGACAAATGTAGCATATAGCAATTGTTAAAACGGCTTTAATCGAATGGCCTTAACAGATTAAACAGAAATGTTCAGTAAATTTATTTTGTTAAAATTCAAGCGTATATAACTTTTGTTTAATTAAGCGTCGAGCACGTTGATATTGCAATTAAGCTAATATCTACATCATAGATGCAAATTATTCTAAAAAACGAATGTGTATTTCTCTGTTAATATTCAGTAAAAAAGCACATCACAAACAAACATATAAGGGTTGACAACAGGCTTATCGCCTTGGAAAGGTCAGTGGGAGTTTAAACTGCTTCAACGGTGCACCAAACGTCACTCTTACCCTGGCATCATCCCTAAAGAACGAAAAAGTGTAAATAAAATCAATCCCCTCCGAGTTAACCCCTTAGATTTGAGAAAGCATATATAATATATAAAAAACAAGTTAAACCTACGAAGCTATTCATCAAACGGTTCCCGCCTTAACGGATTTAGGAACACGCTGTCATAGTGTCCACCGCCCCTCCGATCGTTGCACAATCAAAGAGGAATGCATAATTGCAAACTGTAGAAGGGTCTACAACTTAGCATGTAGTGCGCCGCAGAATACATCGGTTGTAACTTGAGTTTATAAATCTTTAATAAATAACTCATGAAAATTATCACGACCGATAATCTTCCTAAGTTTGTAAATCATATCTCCATATAATATGGGTTGTGATCAACCTTGTAGCAAAACTGTTTCAAGATTGCTTTTATGTTTGTCGAGCAGATCTGTGTTACGATAATAAAACATAGAAAAAGTTTTACCTTACTTATGCTAACGTAAGTCAGTAACCCTGTCAGAGTAGTTTGTTAGTAATGCTAAGTTTAGGAAGGTTGAAGTCCTCAACACGGCTACAAGCTCTGGCAAAACGATTTACACAGCATTGGGGATATCCATGTAAATGTGGATAATTCACAATATCGAAATCAAAATCGTCTCTCTTATCAATAATTTTAGTTATTACTACTCCATTTTCAACAGAAAGATGTAAATCAGGAAACAGAATCCGAAACCTTAGCCTTATTGAGTTTTAGTTCCTGGGGATATCCGCAGGATAAATGTTAGGAAACATAGAAGAAAAGAAGGAATTATCCAAATTAAGTATATCATCCAGATAGCGTGAGGTGTTATTAAAAGCGTCGATGACATCCACGTGTGTATCTGGAGAACGTCCTAACATAAATAAATACTGAAAAGTTTAAACAGTCACGTTCGTAGCAATATAAAAACAAATCTGCGACAAGGGGTGCAAAGGTAGTACCCATACGAATGCCAACGGTTTTCATATACACGGAATGTCCAAACCTGACAAAATTGTTGTCTAATAAGAATGATAGTGATTCACAGACATGTTGACAAGTCCATAAAGTGGTAAAAAATGCCCTAGTGTTGCTACTGGCTAAAACAAGTAGTTTGTTCCCTGGCGAAAGTTTTTTGTATAAGAGCTATTAGTCTTTTAAAAGGTTATGCGGTAAAGTAGTTGAACGTGTAGAAAAGTCATAAGTAGATAATGATGACAATTGAGTTTTTTAAGAACCTCTCCAGAATTGTTTATTGACCAGAATAAATTGTTACCACAGTTTTCATAGGCTTTCTCACAATACCTTTTCACATGCACTTTAACTGCTGTCAGTTTGGAGATATTAGTTGTGGTACATGCACTAGAGTTTGCAATGAATCGTCAATAATAATACCGCTCTCATGCTACAAAGTGGCATGCAATTTAGGTAGAGAGTTTGTAGCTGTCAGAGTCGTCTGCAAAATTGTTAGATAACTTCAATTAAGATGCATCGGTCATAACTTCACATGTTTTGGCAGAAACTTGGACCTTTTGAGAGAGAGCGTTTAGCATTTGTTAGTTGCATGCTCGATTTGTTTTTATCTTAAAGATTGCTGTTCATGCAATAATGAGTCCGTGTATTGTGTACTTCCTAAACTATAGACTATTATCTATTTTAGATTATTTATTATTTATATTATACACAACCTCGCTATTATCCTGTCTTCAACGCCCAAATTGACAAAACAGTTTAAATAAAAGTACAAACGATCACTAACATTAAAGTCTACATCCAGAGAAATTAGCAACAATACACGCAAATGTTATTGTACAAATGTATAAAAACATTAATAGAAACACCTCAGGATATTTTCAAAATTGTACTGAACAACCACTTCAATGGCAGCCTAAGAGAAAACCAATCTAGGGCATGACAAACAACACCCTTGGCAGGAAGGTTCAAGCACCTACCTCCCTTTGTCTGGATTTCAGCAGGAGCAGTCAATGGAGTCCCAAGAGGTTATCCAGTCATCGCTCAAGTGAAAGTGAAAAGTGAGTGGATGTAAAGGGCTCAATTAATAAACATGAAGTGCGTTGCAATATTAAATGTTCGTATCCTTTTCTGACAGATTTCATGATTAATTTTGTAAAGTGATCAGAAAATCCGTCAGATCCCTTTACTTTCGACGCTCATATACCACATTTCCTTGGCAATTATCATGGCCAACCAGTGATCGTAGGAACACCCTAGACAGCCATATACCTTGTAACTATATAGTTTTAAACTTTTAACTTATAAATATTCAAGACTACTGTGTTTGCCTGGGCATGAACAGATAGATTATATTTATTGAAACCAACCTATACTTTTGCTCGAAAACATAGGATAACGGCCATAAACATAGGTTAATTGATCATTATCCTAGTTGCCCGACTGTTACGTTCGATAACTATTTTTGCTTGGTTTATCGAAACTAATAAAAACTATACTTTTGCTTGAAAACCTAGGATACCCTTCTCTATAATTTCCACGTAATTCCGAATTAAGTGTGCGGAATAAATTCAGAATTCCAATCGTTGGAGTAATGGACATAGGTTTTACTAGAAAATAAGACGGACTTCGAAAACAAATAATAAATATTTCCACGGATATATTCATTTTCCTCGGAAAGTCTTCGGCTTTCCGATATCTTTGGACCAATTGTCAAAAAATGTGTTTCTTCGGAAACCATTTGGACATCGGCAATAGTTCGGCTAAAACTCGGACAAAAGCATTTTCTCTGGAAAACATTTGGACGTCTGGCATTTCCTTTGGAAAATATTCGGACGTCGGCATTTCCTTCGGCAAACATTCGGACATCGGTTTTGTTTTTTGAAAATATTTGGACATCGGCATTTCTTCGGAAAATATTGCAATTCTGTTTCGGAAATTATTCCAATTGATGCTCGATTTCCAGAATAATTTGAAATTTTAGATAATCTGATTTTCTTCGGTAAATAGTTCGCTTTCAAATTTCTGCAGAAGAATATCTATTACTTATATTAATCAAACATACGTGTATTTACAAGAGGTTCATATGGCCTGCTGCAAATGTATATACTGGCAAATAGTTATCGAAATAACTTGTTTTTGTTGAATGTGTACACTGAACTGTAAATACAGTACAGTACTGAATCAATGCAATTTACACTGTTTTATGTATATTAGAATATCTGTTTGGGTTTATAATATTATATATATTATGAGGTTATTAATACTACCGCATTGGTGTCCAGTCAGATAGTAATAATATCCTTGATATGGATGCATGGGAATGCTCTGAAGGTTGTTCTGAGCAGAGTCTCAATTACAAGTAATTAAAAATTATGTGGACTATAAGAAAAAGGAAAAGAAAATATGCAACAATTATCTGTTAATTAATTAAAATATGTGAGTCTGAAGTAAAAGTTAGTGGAATGTAAGCTTATGAATTCTTATAATTATGTAATTTGTAGAGTGTAACCGTGTACGGTTTTCATTAAGTATGTTCACATCATACCAAAATAGAAAAGCAAATATGCAACCATGCAAACTTTATCTGCTAAATAATACAACGGGACGCGAAAGGACGGGACGCGACTTAAATTAGTGGAGTGTAATATTATAAGGTATAAAATTCATAGTGTGTAACTTTATGAAGTGTTCATTATGTATGTTCAAATCATAAAAAATATGAACAAATAATTAAAAACTTAGTGAAATCATGCGTAAAAATTAGTGGAGTGTAACCGTATGAAGTCCGTATAATTAGTGGAATGTAACCTTATATGGATTTTATAATGTTTTTACACAAAATACCAAAAAGGAAAAGCAAATATGCAACAATGCAAGCATTATTTTATTAAATAATGCAACGGAAAGCGATGCCACACAACGTAAATTCGTGAAGTGTAACCTTATGAGGTCTTAAAATTAGTAGTGTATAACTTTATCAGGTTATTATTACGTATTTTCAAATAAAAAAAAAAAAGAAAAAGAACATATGCAACCATTATCTGTTAAATAACAGGACAAATAATTAAAAACTAAGTGGAATCTTATGTAAACAATTGTGGAGTGTAACCTTATGAAGTTGTAATTAGTGGAATGTCACCTTATGTGGTTTTCAAAATGTATTTTCACATCATAACAAAAATGAAAACAACCATGTAACTATTATCTGTTAAATAATAAAAGGTGGCACGACGCGACATAAATTAGTGGAGTGTAACATTATGAAGTCTTAAAATTAATAGTGTGTGACCTTATGAAGATTTCATTATGTATTTCAAATCATAAAAAAAGAAAAAGAAAATATGAAATCATTATCTGTTAAATAACAGGAGAAATAATTAAAAACAATGGAATCATATGTAAAAATTAATTGAGTGTAACCTTATGAAATCTGTATAATTAGTGGAATGTAACCTTATGTGGTTCTAATAATGTATTTTCACAAAATACCAAAAAGGAAAAGCAAATATGCAACCATGCAACCACTATTTGTCAAATAATGCAACTGGATGAGACGTGACACAACGTAAATTAGTGAAGTTTAACCTTATGAGGTCTTAAAATTAGTAGTGCATAATTTTATGAGGTTATTATTACATATTTTCACGTCATAACAGATGAAAAAGAACATATGCAACCACTATCTGTTAAATAACAGGACAAATAATTAAAAACTTTCTGAAATCTTGTGTAAAAATTAGTGGAGTGTAACCTTATGAAGCCTGTATTATTAGTGGAATGTAACCTTTTTTGGGTTTCATAGCGTATTAAAAATTAGAAGCAAATATGCAACCATGTCACTATTATCTGTTAAAAATAAAACGTGACGCGACAAAGTGATTCCTATATAGCCCCCGCTTCGACCCACTTCTTCGAAGCGGGGGTCCACTTCTTCGAAGCGGGAGTATAATAATACTTACTTTAATGGTATCCTGCATGAATAATGTACATGTATATCCTTGTTTTATAAGTTAATGTATCACTCCCAAGTCACTTATAAAACAATATATTTCATAATCATTTATTATTTTTCCAAATAAATACGACAGATCTTTTTGAATAAACACACTGCGTTTGTGTTTGAATATAGAAGCACTAGTTTAATTGGCTAATGAAAGTCACATGACTAACTGTAACACAGCCAGCCTATACAGTCTTAATTAATTTACAATCATCAGATGTGTTCAGAATAAGATATTAGCATATGGATATTATAAATTTATTAGAATGAGTGTTGGATGTCTGTATTATTTAGCTAATCTCATGTATTCGTGATCAATGGGTTAAAAGTGTAAAAGTTGAGCGTTGTAGTCTAATGGTATAGAGTTGTACCCATGATCGAGAAGTCATGGGTTCGAACTCCGCCATTGCGTCATATGCGTTGTTTCTCTGAGCAAGACACTTTAACTGCAATTTTTTTAGACAGACATGAACTAATTAAAAACAATTTTAGTGCTTATTTGCATATAGTATAGTCAGGGTTTTTATATTATAGTACATTATAGTATTAAAAACCCTGTTATAGTGAAGAATTTCTATGTATTAAAAAGAAAATATCCAACTACCACAAAAAAAAATCGACCGTCATATATGGCCTAAAATGTGCTACAAATTACGTAAAACAATTTATTTTATGCTTAACAGTGAAATAGTCGATTTTAGAGATGAAATAAAAGCGGTATTTCATACGTGTGAAATATAGTTGTATTTTTTCACTGCCAGAACTCCTTTTTTTTATCAATCATGATCAAAAACATTTTTTTTTTGTTTAGAAAATAACTGTTTAATATATATCATTTGACTGTACCTAGTCTAACTAAGAAAATGAGCTATAGATTTTAAAACTGGTCAAGTATTTCAGAATTGTTGTCATTTAGTGAAAAATGTCAGGTGGTCATTTTTTTCAAAACTACAAGTTGCTATAAAAGTTATATCATTTGACTGGAAATACCTTAACTAAAAAAATGAGTCGTAGATTCGCATTCGTGACAATATATAGTTTTCTCACTTCTCGATGAAATAAAATCTATTTTCTTAGAGTAGAGCACACATTGCATAACAATTTCTAAGTTAAAATTACCTGTCACGAATCAGAGTCAATTTCACATTAAATAAAATGTTAAATCCGTATTGGTGTATACGCATTACAAAATACATCGATGTCACTGCAAATGTTTCATTCAAAAAATAATTGTGCTAAAAAATTACCAATACTAAAAAATTAAAAGTTTTTCATGTTCTTTTCAGAATAAAAAAAGACTATGTCACATTGAAGCACTTCTCAAAGCAAGTTTTCATTTTTCGAAAATTATTGTAATGTCCGAATATTGTCCGCGGAAAAAATTGCAAAGTCCTACAGATATTCCGAAAAGATATGTGTATTTCCAAATTCGGACTTTTTTTCCGAACATGTTATGTGATTTTAGATATATTTCCACAGAAATCTTCGAAATTCCGATTCTGACATCGGAAATTCTACAGACGAGTAATGGCCATAAACATAGGTTAATTGATTGATTATCCTAGTTTTTCATCATTACGTTTGATAACTAGCTAAACTAACCTATGCTTTCACTCGGTTTATCGAAACTAACCTACATTTTTGCTCGAAAACATAGTAATGGCCATAAACATAGGTAAATTGATCGCTTATCCTGTTTTTTTAACATTTAAGTTAGATAACTGGGTTTATCAAAACGTATACTTTTGCTCAAAAACAGAATAACGACCACAAACATTGCTGGGGATGTTTTTGTATCTATAATAACCACATTCAAAAGGACAGAGGACAATTTTTGAAGTTTTTAATAAGAATTAATAACGCACCTCAGTTTAGTAATCCTGTATTATTTTGAGTGTAAACCTGCTTTCATATATCTAAATCTAGGTAAAAACACTTGGGATTTTTAAAGTTTTTCTTTGTTATTTTACCATAGGTTTAAATATATTATTGGTTCAATATGATCAACATCTATTAAAATGCCGAAACAATTGCTTTGAACTATTGAAATATTAATAATGATTTGCAAATATGCAAGTCAAGTTGAACAACTAAAAGGATGCCGTAATTTAAACAAAATAAAAAATTATTTAACATTCAAACACTGTAACACATAATGCAATCATGTGTGCCTAGCCTTTGAAGAACTTGCCAAGACCTTAACTGCTGGGGATTAACGAACAAGACAATATAAATTGACAGGGCTATTTATTTTATCTATAAAATTGTAATTTGCATTGCAATATGGATATGATATTACATATGTATATCTCAACTTGATAACTACTGCTGTGCACAGAGTTGAAGCAAGATACAAGTTAAATGAGCTAGTAAAAATAAATACCTGTATATATATATATATAACAAGATATCATCTATTGAACATATAATTAAAATCTATTAAATATACATAAATATAAAACAGATACTTCATAACAATTTTGTGTATTTGCTTTTTATGGGGTTGGTTGAGATAAAATTATTTGTTACATGTACATGATGTAATTCATAAATTATAGGCAATAGAGAGGGGAGTGAGGACAGAGTATGTTCTGGCTCCCAAAGTGTCCATCCGGAAATTTTACAGTCATAAAATAGCAATTGACATAGAAAAGTAGCCGTTATTGTTTATTAAAGAGGGACAATTGCCAATCTTGAACATGTATTAGCATTAGCACCATGTTTTATTTATGCAGTAGCACATGCTTGCATATAATTAAAGAGACACGCAAAAAATCTCGAAATTTTTATCAAGCATTAAAATTTGCATCTCGCTTTATTAATCCAGTAACATTTTAGCTTTACACCTGCTTGCATATAATTAAATGAAATGTTCAACTTTCTCTTCTTATTCTACTATAGCTTTAAATATAATATTGGAACGCCGCTAGTTTTTAAAAAATCAAGATTGCCTGGTGTCCCTTTAAATACAATTTTAAGTTTTTCTTTTATATTTGTTTTCTGCAAGAGGTAATAAATAAATTAAAAACAGTGGAACCATATGTAAAAATTAAATAAATTATAAGTACAATACAAGTAACAAGCAGATCTAATGCTTTGAAAGTTATTAGCCACAATTACAATCACTGGTAAATTGTAAAGTTGAGTTCCAGGTTAAACTTTTTTTCAAATGGAAATAATTCAAACAGTATAATTCAGAGAGTTATGGTCCTTTATAAGATGTTGTTTTTTTTGGATCATGCTGAAGATGTGTTTCATTGTTGTAGACCTTATACCTTGACAGGTATAAGCCACAATCAGCTGTCAGCAAAAAATTAACAGACATTCAGACGAACGAACAGACCGACACACAGTCAATGTCACAACATAATACGTTCCTACGGGAGTATAGCAATTAGTAACATGCGAACTCGATTTGCTTCGAGCTTTTTAAATACATATTAACATTGATTTGCAATATGGAAGTTATGAAAAAATAATGACACTATAAGTTTTTAGAAAAAATCAAGATTTTAAAAATATGTGTGGCAAGTAAAACAAATTATATGAAAAAAGTTTATCAAAAATGGAAAATATTCAGTTGTCCCTGAACTCCCAACATATGAACATTCTGATGCTACTGCAAATGAAAAGGATTTGAATGTGTCCTAAATATGACTAATGGTTACAAATACTTCTTTGATGATAGTAAGCATGATAAATAGTTAACAAACACCCAAACAATTCAAATATCGGCAATATAACTATTGAAATTGTGCTTGTAAAGTTTGTAAAAATACCTTACCTTATGCAGGATTTTTTATATACCAAGGCCCACAGAATTGCCTTTTTATGTTTGTTTTTATAAAAATAATTCAATTATATTTTTTACTGCTAAAACAATCGTATGTAAATTAATTGAAAAAAAGTATAGATTGTTGTTCTCAAATTATTTACCATCCCAGGAACATACGGATGGCGTAACATTTATCAAGTCATAACCTGAAACAGTATGAATTAATATAATTCAACTTCAAATACAATTAGAATAAAGTCAATAGCTTCAAAAATGTCATACCGCTGAACTTGAATTTGCAAAGAAAGACAAATACTAAACATTTGCAGAAAAGAAAAGCTGTGTTGTTCTGCCTCTGCCCAAATTAATTTAGAGACATTTTCTTCATATTAAACAAATAAGTAACTATGACTTAAGACCAAAATCACAAATTTGTTTTGTTCATACACAATATAAAACTAGAACCATTATTATTTGTTGTACTATAAGCCTGTGCTTATATTGTCAATTAAATAGTATACGAGTATATATGATGATGTTCCAGGTGTGCTACCTGGCAGTGATATTTCGATACAGTCCGAAAATGACTACACTAAACATTTAAGTCCGGTTGGCATTTAGATTTAGTGTTTCATCCACATGGTGAATTCCGCTTGTACCCGAGATATGCCTTGCTGTATCATAGCAATCTCTACTGCCAGCTGCAAATAAGAAGAAATTAGAATTACATCTACTATAAGAATTGCTATAAAAAATGGTTAGGGGCCTTTTTACATTATTCTAGATTGGTTCATCCATGACACTTACACTATAATTATCGATTGGTTCATCCACGACAGTTACACTATTTAACAAGACTGGTTCTAACATGTCAGTGACTATTCTACTGGACTGGTTCTTCCATTGCAGTAACATTATTTTACTAGACTGGTTTATACATGCCAGTGACTATTCTATTGGACTGGTTCATCCATGTCAGTAACATTATTCTACTAGACCGGTTTATACATGTCAGTAACTATTCTACTGGACTGGTTCATCCACGTCAGTTAAGTTATTCTGCTGGGCTGGTTCATCCATGTCAGTTAATTTATTCTACTGGACTGGTTCATCCATGTCAGTGACTGTTCTACTAGGCTGGTTTATACATGTCAGTGACTATTCTATTATACTGGTTTATCAAACTATTTTACTAGAGTTGTTTATCATTGCCAAATACACCAATTTATTAGAAGAGACCTTGATAAAAAAACATAGTCTATGGTGGTAGATTAAACCAAAATGCATCTAATAGAATACAGGCAGCAATGCATTTAATCCACACAATTTTATCCTGACACTGGGCAACCCATTTCTCAATTAGCAGTGACTTTATACAAAAAATAATGTTGCTTTTTAATCCTTTTTTTGTCTAATATTTTTATTATCCATTCATTCGTTGAGTTATGGCTCGGACACAAAACCGGGATGTATGTACATATGTAAGTACAGATGGGATGGACAAGCCTAATGCTATATATGTATGTCATCTCATCTAACTTGTTTAAATGGTGCATAAAAAGTACGTAGAAAGCAATTACTTGAAAACAATAGTTGGTTTAACACAATCTCACAACGTGCAAATTGATTGTCTATAAATAAGGCTGGGTCATAAAATGACAACCATATCATACCACATTTAGTGATAATTTAAAAAAAAGAAGGCTGAGAATTTATACATATACTAACCTCAGGTAACAGCACTGAAAGTTGGTAGGACAGTCCTACCGGGCTTGGAATATTTTGTCCACGAAAAACTTTGAGAACATGAATCTGGAAATAGGAGAGATGGTCATTTAAAAAAAATATTTATATATAAAAAAAGTTTAGGTCGTGTTAGAATTAATATTCTAACACGACCTCCGCAGTCTTTCATATACGCAAAGAAGAGAGACAGCTGTATGTTATTCTACGATAAAATACAGCTGTTTCATTAATTCCCCGCGTATATTTCATCTGTTGGAAGCGCCGCGTTACATGACGTCAGTTGGTAAATATACGTCACGAAGACTAACTCAACAGTAATTTTAATGAAATTTTACAACAAACTTGCCATGCTCCCAAACCGTGCACCCCCCCCCCCCCCCCCCCCCCCCCCCGATATAAACCCATCATATGCATCAGTACATATAACATTATTAAGCACCTTGAACAAGCTGAGAACGTTTGACGTCATACAGCGCAAGCTATATAACGTAAGCAATGACTTCCTTGTTTGTCAGTGTATTGAAATGCAGAACGTTGCATACGGGGGCGCCCAATGGAACAGCCTGTAAACATAGCAGCCTTATTACCTTGACCTCCGAGATAATATATAGTGGTCCAACAATAGTGTAAACAGTCGGGTTATTGTTGTGTTAGAATCGAAATAATCAATACGTACCTGTATTTTTTCGGTGAATAAAATACAGTAAGTCGTTCGGATGCGAGTAATTAAATCCGCACTTGTGATTTAATTATTTAAGAAAGGTAGAATATCCATTTCTGCACTTTTATTGTCCCATTTGTTTTATTCATTTCTCATCATACATTCTAAACAAACATATGCGTAATCTAATTACTCGCAAGTCATTTCTAAATATGTTTATTTTATGTTATTTAAATGCTCAAAATAATAAAAGAAATAGTTGATCAACCTATATAAATAGAACTCCACCAAACTGTTCTTGGCGGCATTTTAATAAAATGCGGTGTAGTGATATGTTTTAGAAGTGATGAAAACGTGTTATATTATTAAATATTTGTGTTATCATTATTAGTTAACGAAGAGAAAAAATTTACAGCTGAAGCTCTTTTCAATCATTACAATTGGAATTTTATTGAAATAAATAAATCATCAGAAGAACAACAAAATAATGACAATGTGCAACATGAGCTACCAATTAATTCAATTCAAGACAGCAGGAACATGATAATCAAGTTTTATCAATTAACGATGTCACAGAAACAGATTTGATGGCAAATGTAGATGATTCTTTTGTACCATTGATGTTGTTCTCAATGTAATCATGTATGATTACACTTGAACAATCATGGCTTGGAAGTGGGTCAAGACCACATGCCAAAAATAGAATTTAAAGAAGGATAAGATACAAGAAATGTTGGTCAATGCTCGACAGAAGAAATGCTTGGCGCAAAACTGAGTATCTTGTTAGAAAGGCTAGATTAATGAAAAGGGACCACGTAGATGAGAGTGTTGTTAGAATTCTAAGAGAGATAATGACAGAATGTGTATTAAACTTAGTACGGTCTCGCTATCCTAACCTACCAGGAGAGCCGTAGACCGGTCATTGTTGGTAATACTGCACAATTGGTGAAAACATTAATAAGTGTTTATAAAAATGGATATAAAATGCTGCAACACAAATGTACATGTATTTGGAGAATTTCACAAATTAAAAACATCCAAAGTAAGTGCTAAGCATGTTTATTATACACATTTTACTAACCTGTACAGCAATAGCATACTACCATGTGTTTCTTGTTCATCTGTTTACAAACAGTGGAGTCACATGATCTCATGAATACTTAGCTCCTCCCATGAATTTGAAATTTGAAATTTTGGTTTGATGATTTTATTTAATTATGAAAATCAGAAAGAACCATATAACACTATTTTCATAATAATGAAAGAAAATCAATTAAACTTCAAGCATACATTTTTTGAAAGATAACTATAACTGTTTTTTATGATTTTTTGAAGAAAAAGTGTCCCTGACATGAAACATTTTCAAATATACAAGGGAAACCACCCCAGCCATTACCTCCCTTATATACCCCAGTTGAGTCTTTAAACCTTTTTCCAAAGGGGAATAATTCAAACAAGAGGGCCAACATGGCCCTATATTGATCACCTGAGTACTCGCCTATTATGAAACTTCTTCGAAATCTCATGTTCATATACAATCTGTGCAAGTTTGGTTAAGATTGTTAAAAAAAAGTGGCCCCTGTTGTGTTAAAAAAATTGATATAAAGACAGTGACACAGTTTGGTAAATATCAAATGCAAAATGAAGGTGGTAGAGTGTAACCCCTGGGGCATGACCAAATGTGACCCCAGGGCTTTGTGTAATATATGAGAGCTGTGTGCCTTGTGGTTTCAGAGAAGGAGAATTTTTAAGTTTTTTCCTATACCAGTCTATGTAAAGCATGTGCCCCCAGGGTCGCCATTTGAACAAACTTGGTGGAGGACCATAAGCTTATAGCAAATGCAAAATATTAACTCCGGCTCTTGCAGTTTAAGAGAAGAAGATTTTTTTTAAGTTTTTCCCTATACAAGTCTATGTAAAACTGTGACCCCCCGGGGCGAACCAAATGTGACCCAGGGTCACCATTTAAACAAACTTGGTAAAGGGTCATAATCTTATAGTAAATGCAAACTATTAAACCTCTGGCTCTTTTAGTTGAAGAGAAGAAGATTTTTGATTTTTTTCCTATATAAGTCAATGTAAAACTGTGACCACCCGGGGCGGAGCCAAATTTGACACCAGGGTCACCATTTGAACAAACTTGGTACAAGATCATAAGCTTATAGCAAATTCAAAATATTAAACCTCTGACTCTTGCAGTTGCAGAGAAGATTTTTTTAAAGTTTATCCCCATACAAGTCTATGTAAAACTGTGACCCCCCGGGGCGGGGCCAAATGTGACCCCAGGGTCACCATTTGAACAAACTTTTAAAGGACCATAATCTTATAGTAAATGCAAAAGATTAAACCTCTGGCTCTTATAGTTTCAGAGAAGAAGATTTTTGATTTTTTCCTATATAAGTCTATGTAAAAAAGTGACCCCGGGGCGGGGCCAAATTTGACACCAGAGGTCACCATTTGAACAAACTTGGTAGACGGGCCATAAGCTTATAGCAAATGCAAAATATTAAACATATGGCTCAAGCAGTTTCAGAGAAGAATATGTTTTAAGTTTTTCCCTATACAAGTCTTTGTAGAACATGTGACCCCAGGGTCACCATTTGAACAAACTTTGTAAAGTACCATAATCTTATAGTAAATGCAAAATATTAAACCGTTTCAGAGAAGAAGATACTTTTATTTTTTTCAAATACAAGTCTATGTATGACCCCGGGGCGGGGCCAAATTTGACCCCATGGTCACCATTTGAACAAACTTAGTAGAGGACCATAATCTGATGCTACATGTAAACATGAAAGCTCTGTGCCTTGTGGTTTCAGAGAAGAAGATTTTTTAAAGTCTATGAAAAACATGTAAAATCCCAATATACAAACTTTGGACCCCCAGGGCAAGGTCATTTATGACCCCGGTAACTTCATTTGAACAAATTTGATAGTCTAGGTGTTGGTGTTCATTTTAAAAGAAAAACGAAATCTGTCCAGCGGTTCTTGAGAAAAGATGTTTTAAACGTTTCGACCATATATGGTAATGGTGGCCATTTTGGATGTCGCGCTGACCTAATTTTAACACATCTAAAAAGCATTATCTATGTATTATCCATGTGAAGTTTGGTCAAAATTGGCCAAGTGGTTTCTGAGGAGAAGTCCTTTGAAGCAAAAGTTAACGACGACGACGGACGGACGGATGGCGGACGGACGGCGGATGAAGAGTAATCCCAATATATCACCTTGAGGACGAAGAGTGATCCCAATAGATCACATTGAGCCTTCGGCTCAGGTGATCTAAAAATATGAAACGGATGGGCCTTTATCAGATGTATTCACTGGATCATGCTGAAGATGTTTATAAAGTTTAATTTCTGTAGTTATGTAACTAGTGCATGGCATGTTATCTATTTGTATCAGATACATGAATAACGTTTCATTGAATTTTGACAAGCAGTTTCTGAGCTTACCGAAAAATGTTAAGCAACGTGGACGCTGAATGACACTCTGACACTGAGGCGAGTAGAAAAGCCGGTCATTTATTTGAAAAAGTCGAGCTTAACATTTAAAGACCTGCAATTTCAATCTGGTTGAGGTATACACAATCAGTACAGGTAACTGGTGAATAATTCATTGCCAAGTTTTGCAAGCACTTGCATATGGTACAAATACATGTGACAACTGGGTCATCATTTGAACAAACTTGCTAAAGGACCATAAGCTTATAGTAAATGCAAAATATTAAACCTCTGGCTCTTTTACGTCTCAGAACACAGTTAATTTTACATAGCTCTGCATATGTAGCAGGACCCCTCTGGACCACTGTAGAACTTAATGAATTTTCTTAAAAATATTTTCTTTGTGAAACTTGATGTCTGTTGCACGAAATATCCAACAAAAAACACGGGGTTGTCCAATTTGCTTTTTTTTTAATATCAATAGTTTGAAGAGACCCTCTTGAATTTGTCCATTTCACTGAAATTATTAGATTCTCAGATCTGGGCTCAGAAATATTCAGGCATATCCAAACCTGTATGAAATCATGAACTTGTCCCATTCTTGTCACCTGCAACAAAGAAAGAGAAAATATTTTCACATTTTAAGAAATGAGCAAGAACCGAATAACACAGATCTTTTTTTAAGCTCCAGAAAGTTCCTACCGTGACTGGCAAGGGAAATAACTGTTTAGTGAGACCTTTAGTTTCAGAGAAGAATATTTATTTTTTCTTATATAAGTCTTTGTAAAACTGTGGCTCCGGGGTGTTGCCAAATTTGACCCCAGGGTCACCATTTGAACAAACTTTGTAGAGGACCATAAGCTGATGCTACATGTAATACATGAGAGCTCTGTGCTTTGTGGTTTTAGAGAAGACGATTTTTTAATTTTTTTTCCTAAAATTGCAAAATCTCAATACAAACTTTGGACTCCGGGGCACGGGCAATTTTGACCCCGGAGACTTCATTTGAACAAACCTGATAGCATAGGCATTATCAATCATTTTTAAAAACAAAAATGGCAAAATCTGTCCAGCAGTTCTTGAGAAGAAGATTTGTTTAGGTTTCGACCATATATGGTAATGGTGGCCATCTTGGATGTTGCGATGACCTAATTTTAGCAAATCTAATAAGCATTCATCCATGTGAAGTTTGATCAAAATTGGCCAAGCGCCTTGACCTCAGGTGATCTAAAAATCGACCACTCGGCTATTTCACCTGTCTCTTCATATTAAAGCGCTAAATTCATATACGGTACCACTGAATTATGTTGTGCGCTGCTTTTTTTTTATAGAATTCCACATTATCTTTTATTTCATTCATTTTATTCTTTTCTTTATTTATCAGTTTTTCATTCTTCATCTTTATTCAGATCTGTTTTCTTTATATCAACATAAATAACTGTTAACGATGGTTTATTCCAATTAATTAAATCATTATTTATAATATCAATTGCTTCTATGTGTATCGAGTTGGCTGATTTAATCATCGAGATGGCCGCAGCCCATCGAGGTGTTTAAATCAACCAATGAGATGAGACCATACTCTATTTGTTTTGTAGCATGTTCATTTCACCAGTCTGTCATACTCTAACTTCTGATAACTGGAAGTTAAGGTACACAAGTCATTCTGACGGGTGTTATTTTCAATTAAATGATTTACAACTGTGCACATACAAAGGAAATGTCAGCGACCCTGCTACAAGTCTATTTTATTTTGTTAATTAACAAACTAGTAAGCAAAATCTCCTCTCTAATCTACCTTTCGACATTTACAGATCAATATACAAAAAAAAATTTGTGACTCCCCATAAATTTAGATATTCGCTTGTTGCGGGCATATTCGGCACTTACGTGTGGTCCAATACGTCCGCGGACACATTGGCATGTTGCGGACACTTCTGTTAGCTTTAAATATATTATTTTTGTAATAATCAACAATTAGTTAGAGGCAAATACAATTTGATTTAAATAATTCAAATATTAATTAACAATGATTTGCAAACATACAAGTTATGTAGAAGAACTATTGGGATGCTTTTAGTCTTTAAAAAATCAAGATTACCTTGTGTCTCTTCAGCATATGAACACTTAAATAAAATATATTACTGGAGCCTCAAATCAATATTATGAAAATTAAATTAAAATTCACCAAAACTAATAAACGTTTGAATGTGGTTTAAATGATACTTGAGTGGCTTTTATCATGCCCAAATTAAAGTCTAACCAGATATAATAAATTTATAAATTGCTGGCAGTCAAAACAATGCAGGAGAAGTCATTAACTAAGTATTACATGACCCACTATTTTAAGAGAACCATAAAATCTTTAATCCAATCAATCCACAAAGGAAGTGGGACACCATATTGCTGTTTATTGGGGGTCATTACATAATTAACACCCCAGCAATCATATAATTGACACCATGCATATATCAAACAGGATGTATCACAGTATCATATCCTGTCTGATCAAACTGTGTAACAAACAAACAGAGAGTATTTCTTATGGGTCTATTAATTACACTAAAACAAGTAAAATGCATAATTATTAAAGTTATGTCTCTAATCACATTTTTCCATATTTTCAGGTATATGTATGAACTAAGTGAATAAAATAACTGTATTTGTATTTGAAAATTTGATGATAGTATTTATAATCATTATTTAAATCAGAAATTTACTGTTTGTTGAACATATCAAAATTATGTAATTATGTAATCTTTAATACCGGTACTTTCCTAATACTTATATTAAATTTAATCAAGCATTACAATCAGCACATAAATTCATTTTATTATTCCAGTATTATTATGAAGTTAAAATCATCTTGTAATTAAATAAATTGTAATAAAATATAGTGTTTTCAAATTTTCTTTAGTTATAATTTTACTATTGCATGTGTATAATCAACAATTCTGTGAAATTATATTCCCCCTCAAAGTATGTTAAAGAGACATGGCAATCTTGAAGTATTTATCAATTATAATTAGCATCTCGGTTTAATAATCAAGTATCATTTTTAACTTTAAACCTGCTTCATATATAAATTAAATAAACATATAAAAAAATTGGAGTTTGAAAATCTCACAGGTTATAAGATAATCAACCTTTAGTAATTTATATTTGCAAACTGAATTTGTTTTCAATTGTTCAAATAGTTATTTGAAATATGGATGTAGAAAAAATTAATTGAATTCAATTGGGATTTTATAGTCGCACCAACAGGTAAGATCATATGTCGACTTTCCAGTTTCCATTGGTGGAGGAAGACCCCAGATGCCCCTGCGACCAGGCTAGCTGGTATCGATGTACTTGTTTTAAGCTGTATGAAATCCAACATGTTTTTTCAAATATATATACCTTTTATATCTTTGATATTGATAAAAATTGTCTTGACAATTTGGTGAAAATCGAGTGAAAAACCTTTTTGCCTACAAGGAGACAAAACACAATCATGAAAGTTTAGTACCTAGTGATCAATTGTCAAAATCTATGAGGGACATTAGTCAAGATATATTTCCTTTATTTTCCACTATGAAGAGATTTTGTTAAAGATTCAGTACATAGAGGATCTGACATGAGTTGTCAATTCATACAAAATTTTATTAAAGAGTTCAGGCAGTAAGGCAGGACGTTATACCTTTGGAGATGTTTGTAGTGGTGCAGACACTAGAAATAGGAAGAAAGTGTGCTTTATTAGGCTGTTTTTGTAAATTAGGAATCCAGTACATAGTTGGAAGTTTGTTTTGCTTTTCATCTTCTCCAGCTTTAATAGTCCTTCATTGAGTGTTATATCCGGACAAAACCTTTGCAAAGGTTTATTATCATAACCCTGATTTACTTTTAAAAGTATTGTCATAACTCTTCTGCCACAAGGTCTGTCACAACGTGAATTCTATGGTGACTATATGTACAGACTTTTTATGATCATTGGTGATTATCACATTCATACAATCGGTGTTAAACTTGTTAACAAACATAACAAAATAGGTTATGACCCTATCATTCTGCAACGCACTGCATGTTTAGATGTTGACCCATTTACAGTTCGCCACAATGCTTTACAATTAATGTTGCGATGACCCGACAGATTGTGAACCTGTGATGATTTCTACTCACAGGCATGTATTACGATATATAGTATAGAAGGCTAGAGAGAATATAGTTATAGTATATGTATATAGTAAAGGGCCTTCTTCTTCTGTCTATCTCTATCCTTTTATGGCAGAAAATAAAATAAACGTGTCTACAATAGAATTTGCAGCAACTCTGCAGTTCTGCTGGTGAGAAAGTTCTAAGCCCATTCTCCATATTTTATATCAATGTACATGGATGATGAGCTTGGCAGGTTCATTCCTGTTAGGCGCAATATAACCTTTCATGTGTTGGTGCGCCTTACAACCCCAAATCAATTCAATTCAATTCTATCCTTCTATATTATATATCGTAAGGAATGCATTTGCTTCTATCTAAATAGGGCAAGGGATGGTAACGCCTAATTTTTGACTTATCGTCATCATTATTTTGTTGTCCTGGCTTCTGACAAGTATTTGCTTTGTGACTTTCTAGGCTTTTTATATTCATATATACATGATCATTTTGTGTTATACTTATATTGCCTACTAATTGCTATTAATACTGCCTTGTTTGTAAGGGGATATAGCCTGG
>JAWPHD010003076.1:0-229720 GCA_037043455.1 Cyrtodaria siliqua
AGAAGATAGAGAACGTAGAGTTTCTTTAATATACATGTTCTTATGTGAAAAGCATGAAGTCATAACAGTGCTAACTTTTTATAATTAATGGATTTCATTTGAAAACAATGATTTAAATGCATCAGAGAATAATTAGGTGTAAATTGTATTGGTAAGTCGTTCAGTCCTTTAATCATCTACAGTTTGCATTCAAATATAAAGTGATATTCATTTCTACTGTGTTCGGCACACTTTGCATACCCTTTCATTCCTAGGAATACCTCTGTATCTCCCTTTTCTATTCGAGGTCATGTAGGAAGTTCGAAAAGATGATAGTGCCTGCCTGCATTTTCGTATTGTAAGGCAATGTAAATATTTTCAAACTTAAAATCTGTTTCAAATCTCGTATACTTCTAGTTTTTGTTAGTGATGTTTTCGGAACATGTTTGTTGAAAATGGTCTTTTATTCTTACATATACTTTAAGGAAAAGAGATTCAATATTCGACAGTTTGGTATACCCATACGTATCCAAAACCGTTCATGTAAAGATTCATTCTTAGCTGTGTTACCCAGTTGATATGACCATACGTATCATAATAAACTAACAAGTAAAAAGCTTTCTTCACTATCTATGACTAGGCGTTTTTAGAAGTCGTAACCAGTATTTAATACATTTTTTCTATAACTTTCTATCCATAGTGATTATCTGGCCGCAGTCCACCGAGAACGGAACTATTACGTACTTGCCTTGTGTAGACGTACATAAATCGTTTGCACGCATAATATTGTATACGCTCAATACAGCTATATTGTTCTAGACCCATATCTCAGAGCATATGAAACAATTTTTTAATTTTTGTGTCAAACAAATTAAAAAACATATCTGATTGTAAAGGATCACATGTATATAAGCCATTTAAAAGAGCAATAAGAACACGTTTGCTTTTAATAGCAATTTTTCCTACCATTCGATTTAGAGACATTTGACTTGATAATAATAGACCAACATTTTGCAACATTAACGTTTTTACCACCAAGTGTCCATTTCTCATGTTTGTTTAATGGGCCCACATTTCGAAAAACAAAAACCTTTGTTTTTTCAAGATTAACGGTTAACTCCCAATGTGTACAATATTGATGGAGAATGATTTAATTGTCTCTGCAAACCAATCACTGTGCCTGAAATAAGACCAATGTCATCTGCAAACATTAACATAAATAACTCACCAGTATCCGGTTATAACTTGATTCCGGTCAGACCAATGTTTGCAATTTCATATTGAAGTTTATCTTGAAGTTCATCAATAAATATGGAAAACAGAATTGGGCTTAAAATACAACTTTGTCTAACACCCTGAGTACACTGAAAAATATTCACTCAAATTTGTTTTGTTTCTTACACATGCTTCAACACTTTCAATATTTACTATATAACATTTTAAACAGTTTACCTTTTACGCCGGCTTTTTTTAAATAAACCACAACTATTCACAGTATCAAACGCTTTTTTGTCTCGCCTTTCGAAGAAAAAAAGAGACATAGGTGTTGCTTTTTCCGGCGGCGGCGGCGGCGGCGTCAACATTCAAGTTTTGCGTTTAGGTCATTTTCTCACAAACTGTATGCACTAGACCTTTCAAACTTTGCTTATAGTTGTATCATGGGTGATACATCGCAACGTGACAAAGCAAATGTGTGAGTGACCTTGACCCTCCAAGCAAAGGGCAGATAACTTGCTAAATTTTAGGTTCAAGTTTTGCGTTTTAGGTCACTTTTTCACAAACTGTATGCACTAGACTTTTCAAACTTTGCTTATAGTTGTATCTTTGGTGGTACATGGCAACGTGACAAAGCAAATGTTGAAGTGACCTTGACCCTCCAAGCAAAGGGCAGATAACTTAATAATTTTAGGTTCAACTTTTGCGTTTAGGTCACTTTTTCACAAACTGTATGCACTAGACCTTTAAAACTTTGCTTATAGTTGTTTCTTGAGTGGTACATCGCAACGTGTCAAAGCAAATGTGGAAGTGACCTTGACCCTCCAAGCAAGTGTAGATAACCTTATAATTTTTACCTTCAACTTTGGCGTTTAGGTCATTTTTTCACAAACTGTATGCACTTAGACCTTTCAAACTTTGCTTATATTTGTATCTTGAGTGGTACATTGCAACGTGACAAAGCAAAAGTGGATGTGACCTTTACCATCCAAGCAAAGGGGAGATAACTTTAATTGTTACATTTACATCACTTTCTCATGAACTAGAATTATGCACTAGATGTTTTAAACCTAATTTATAGCTTAATCTTTAGAAGAAAAACATATTCTATTTTGACATAGTTGTGTCTTCGGTAGTGCATCTGTTTTTTTGGATGCCTAGATTTCATCTATGACCTTGACCTACTTTTGGAGCTGATGATTTTTAGCTCTACTGGCCAAAGGTCTTCATTTTTCATCTGATCTTTACCAAACTTTACCAGATTGTTAATATCAATGAAAGCTCGCACAAGTTCGAAAACCAGCCAGATCGGACCAATAACAGCGGAGTTATGGCCCTTGATTGAGTTAAAAATACTATATTTTGCCTCGTTAATACCGATAGGGTCTTATCTTTATCAAACTTTACCAGATGTTTTGCTTTTTTATTTTTATTTTTTTTATTATTAGTAGTATATATTTTTATTATTATTATTTTTTTTAATAGATATATATATATATATATTTTTTTTTTTTTATTTTATTTTTTTTTTTATTTTTTTTTTTATTTAATATTACCTTTTTTTTCATATTTTTTTTTTTTTTTTCAATTTATTTTTTATTTTTTTAATTTAATATTTTTTTTATTTTTTTTAATTTTCTTATTTCATTATATATATATTTTTTTTTTATGTTAACGCCATGTTAGCAGGAAGCATTGCTGTACCAATTGCATTTTTTTTCCCCGTTTTTTTTTTAAATTTCTTGTTGGCACTACTCCTCCTAAACGCCATTTTGGATTTCGACGAAACTTGGCAGGAAGCAGCGGTAAGATGTCTAATTGTGCATATCGCGCTTTTGTTCCAGTTTGCTGATTTATGACGGAGTTATGGCACTTTGACATTTTTACTTTAAATTTCTTGTCAGCGCTACTCCTCCTAAACGGCTTGTTGGATTTCTACAAAAATTGGCAAGAAGCCTCAGTATGATGTCTAGTTGTGCAAAGCATGGTATATCAAATGAAATTTTGGACAAGTTCGAAAACCAGCTAGATCTAGTTAGTAAGGCAGGTTATGGCCCTTGATTTGTTGAAAAATGCTATATTGTATTTTCCGTTGTTAAATCTGTAGTTACTTAATTTTTTATCTGATCTTTGCCATATATGTTTAGAATGTTAATATACACCCCCTCCCCCCCCCCCTCCCACCCCACCACCACACCCCCACACCCATTTTTGTGAAATTTCATTCATAGAAGAAAGTGGGACAAATTAAAAAATGCCCATGCCAGACTAGACACAGCAGATTTATTGCCCATGATTACCAGGTGAGCGATCTAAGGCCATCCTATCCCTGTTGTTTTTGTAATGTTTTAAAAAAACTACTGGTGGGAATTTTATGTCGACAACCCTTGATATAACAGCCGTTTTAGATAGTAGAGCATCCACAGGCCCTCTTGGGCCTCTTGTTTTTAATAGAATGGCATTTTGTTTGTAAACAAATGCACTTTAATGTCATCTCAGCGAACGGCAAACTCGATTGTTTTTAGTTGCTGAAATGTTTACAAACTTTCATTTAAGCATCATTGACGTTTTTATTTTTAAGTCCAGCCCCCATTAGGCGAGACATGTGAATCCACGGATTTCTTGTTTAAATCTACACATGCTACAAATAATTTCATACCTTTTTTGGTCAAGTATCTATCAATAATTACCATTAAAACAAATGCATTATCTACCGTATAACATCCTTCTCTAAAACCTGACACTGCTTCTGATTTCTTGTCAAAGATAGTTGTGCAAAAGGTCAAACATCTATTTAAAATTTGTGTAAATATTTTGCTTATAGCATCAAGTAACATGATTCCTCTATAATTACTGGGGTCGTCCACCCTACCGTTTTTGTCTAGCTGATTTAATTATTTCTTCATTTGTTATAGGTGATTTCATAATAATATCTCATTTTCGGGGATCCCCTGAAAAAGTTTTCCTATATCTTCTTCGCTTAATTCATTGTCATGAAATGTAGAGTTCGAGTTATCATTGCTGTCGAATAAGGTTTTGAAGTAATCGTACCATCGCTTAGTGTTAATATTACTTTCACATGTTTATTGTTTGGACCAGTTAACCTTTTAAGGAGCTTCCAAAATATTTTCGAATCGTTTGCACTATCCACTAGTGAATCTAGATTTCGTGTATTTTTGACTTCTTGCTTTTTTTTGTATGTCATTTTAAATGTTGTCCTTGTCGTAATGTAATTGTCGAGGTTTTGTTTTGTCCTATTGTGTCGATATGTATGCAACAGTTTATACGTTTTCTTTTTTTCAGGATTTTGCATTCATTATCAAACCAATCCGGTTGGCTATGTTTATGTTTATTGACTTTATTAACTACTTTGCATGGATCAATCGGCTTATATATCATGTCTGTGGTTAAAATATTGTTTATGGGTATGTTATGGTTACTAATATTGTTTTCTAAATCTATATAGTCGTCACTGTTCATACATGTATTCATATTCTCTTCATTGTTGTCGTTCTTAAATATATATATCTATATGTTTCTTCAGATTCGTCTTCGCTTGTCTCATTATCACTTCTGATATTTAAATTACTTTTTATTTCAAGACTTATGGGGAAATGTTTAGATTCTGTTCTTTTGTTGACTTCGAATGATTGTATAATGTAAAAAAACTGTTTTATTGGTTATAAAATAATCGATGACATTACAACCTATGGAAGAGACATATGTAAAGTTGCCTTTTTCTTTATCTTTTCCACACCTCCCATTTATAATATGTAAGGCATATGCTTTACAAAAATTAATAAGTTCCCTGCCACAACTATTGGTGGTACTATCGCAGAAATATCTTGACATAGTTATATGATTATTTATCATATCGTTGAATTCGTCCAATTCTGGAATATCAAATTCATATGGTATATAATCCAGTTCATTAGATGTTTGGGCATTCAGGTCTCCCGCAAATAAAAAATGAATTTCATTAAGATTACAATCAGCATTTATAATACTATTTTCGATACGTTCTACACCCTTGAAGGGTTTATCTTTATAAAATGGTGAGCAACTTGGAGGTAGATAAGTTCAAACAAATAACACATCTTTTGCTAAATCAAGCACTGATCTGTCAAAAAGCAGAAGAAATACTTAACTCACATTCGTGAGATATTCTTCTTACAAACGGTACTAATTCATTACGCATATATACAATTATACCTCCCATGGATCGCCCAACAGCAAAACGTGAACAATGTGATATGCACATTTGATCCATTTCCGATGGTTAATAATTATACATCCACTGAATAAAATGTATTAATAAATAATTTAACGATTAAATAGTCGTATTTCAATGTTACGTATAATGAAGAACACAAGCCATTTTGATTGAATTAAATTGTTTCACGGCTCAACAGTTCATTATATAGGTCAGTCCGAGTCCCAGAGCGAGGAGAAAGATAAAAAAACAACACCCCTTATAGTTGAAGCATACCGCGTTGTGCTCTTTTGGCTTGTCTTTTTTTTTCTCAAACATTTGCCCCCCACCCAATAATTGAAACGTTCCAACGCCTATGGATACACGGGACAGCCCGCCCAACGAGTCTATGGGAAAGTATCTTGCCTAAGGACACACAAAGGACACAACGAAAACAGTAACCCGGTAGTGTCAGTGAGGTTCGAACACGTGGTATCAGGACGCAGAGTCGAAAGAGCTATCCATTTGATATTATGGAGTTGTTGCTAAATTGTACGAATGTGAACTAATAAAAATTTAAAGAAGTTTGTTTAAAAGTCGAATAGGAAATGTAGCTATGTAGCAGTCAACCAAACCAGAACCAAACACACACATTAAAACAAACAACAATTACAATGTTACTGAATAAGAAGTAAGCCATGTGACACCACAAACACAAACGGGTTGAAAATAGTGTTATCGCCTTGGAACGGTCAGCAGCAAAAAGGCCTCGGGATGGTGGGGGCGGTGGTGATGGCGGCGGGGGTTGGGGTGCGTCCACCTTACTCTTACTATATTGTCATCCCAATAAAATGGGACAGAGTAAATAAAGAAATCCTCGCCAGGCTATATTCTCTAACAAGCCATGAAGCATGAATAGGCAATATAACACATTGACGATCATGTACAATGAATATAAAAAAGCCTAGAAAGCTACAGTCTATGTTAATGTTGCATTGCTTTCTACTGCAGAACCTATATTGTTTTTTTCTGCTTTAAACTGGAATAAAATGTTATTTATTAATTTAGCACATTCTTACTGGTTTTGCAACTACATTGTTACTTGTAATCCCAAGATTCTTTCTCATATTGAACTGTCAGAATCTGCTTTCTGTTTAAACCTATTAATAATGGTAATTGCATTGGTTGCCAAAGTAAATTAATATAATGTGTCAACTATCAAGTGAATTAATATTGGCCGCGTGTCTTCTTGGTCCTCAGACAGTTGTACTGGCTTTCGGCCTGGTGATATTACCCCAGTTGTTTCTGCATTGATAACTCATAGTGACTAGACCCATTTCAACACTGTAAACATGTTTAGATATTACAAGTGTAAATCAAAAGTTGATCAGGAATATCCGAACGGGAATTACATGATAATGTACAATATCAATTCAATATACATGTAAAACCTACAACCTCTCATCTGATAATTAATAAGCATTTTTTTCTCATGCAGTCTCGTATAAGTGTCCGAGTATTAACTTTTATACCCCATACAACCCCTTCTCCAAGAAGCAAAAACGGGGTTGGCTGGGATATAAAATAAAACTTTAATTTCGGCTTAAAAAGTTTGCATATTGTAAAATTAAAACATTCAACAAGTAATTTTAAACAGGTTATCGCTTTTTCAGAAAAAAATGTTTTTATTATGTTTATTGTTGAAATATCCATTATAAAATCCTGCTAATATAAGCTTTCCGATCGCTTAATGGAATTAAGACGGGACCACTTAATGGTGATCCTTTTTTTAAAATATGAAACATTAGATTTATCAGCAATTGGTGAAAGATGTTTCATAAGTTTTAAAATGATATGTTTTAAAATGAAAACTTTATCATTATCATTTAAGGTCATTACGTCTTACTACTGATCTTTACACAGAATGTCCACTGGCAATGAAACATGTCACTTTTGGGTAAAACTTCTTACTTTTAGCATTTGTAATATTATGACGTTCGTGACCTACTTATTGACCAACTGTTTCAACTAGTTTTACAATTTAGACAAAAATTCTTAATTTTAAGTGCTCCATATGTTTGTAGAGCATTGCTAAATTTAAATATTTACTCTCGTTTTGGAATGTACATGTATTACTTACTACTCATTATCAGATTGTCTGACACTCAGCAATATCCAAATCTGTCTGAAATCCGGAACATGTTCCATTCCCGTCACGTGGATCGATAATAAGGAAAATATGTGCACAGTCAAAGAAATAAACATAAATCGAATAACACGTTTCTCTTGTTTTAACGCAGTAATGCCATGCTGGCGTCATACTGGTAAGAAAATCGTAGGATGCTAAAACAGTTCCATGGTAAAATCAAATTCTATAATGAGCATGTGTTTTTCTCGAGATTAATTTTCATTTTACAGTTAAATTTATGAGTATGAGTTAAGAGGATAGACAGAAATGCGGCTTTGAAATATGTTTATTTGTCATCTATTGCCATCCCAATAAACGGGACAGTGTAAATAAAGATACCCTCGCCAGGCTATAATCTATAACAAACAAGGCAGCATTAATAGGCAATATAGGTAAAAAACATAAATGGTCATGTATATGTCATATACAAAAGCCTATAAAGCCACAAAGTAAGTACTCAATGACATGAAAGAAGCTAGAGCAGCAAGAGAACACATCGTTAAGTGTACGTCAAAACAAGATTAAGACAAACATTAAACCCTACCGTCCTTTGAGATTTTAGGTAGACGTCATCATAGTGTCCACAATCTGCTTGGTTATCGCACACTCAAAAAGAAAACATAGTTTGGAACCGTGAATGGGTCAACCACTAAACATGCAATGCTTTGCACAATGATAGGATTATAACTTCTTTTGATAAACTTTTTAACAAGTTTAATACAGATTATATGAAAGTGATTAAGACCAAGTATCTTAATACGAAGTTTGTAAATAACATCACCAAAGAACTCAATTGTGATAGTACGTCTCGCAGAAGAGTTCTTAATTATTTTATATTTTAAAAGTAGATTAGGATTACCATAGTAATAGTTTGCAAAGGTTTTTCGAAGTTTATGGTAACAGTATCCCAGATTATAAGCTATACAATATTACGACTTTTGAAGTCCTCAACGAGACTACAAGCTCTAAAAAACAAATACGTTGAAAAATATAGACCCCATACGAAGTAGCTCGGTGAAAATCCCCATCTGAGTGGGGATAATTAACAATATCAAAATTGAAGTCATTTCTTTTTTCATAGATTTTATTATTCACCATTTTCAATACAGATGTGTAAATCAAGAAAGGAAGCGACAGTATCAGAAATGTTAGCTTTGTTGAGTTGACGTTCCTTATGATATATAGTATTAACCATAGTGGAAAGGAAAGGGTTGTTAATATTCATTATGTCATCCAGATACCACGAGGTGTCATTAAAGGCTTGCTTCAGTTGCATCTGCCTGAGTATCTGGTGAAAGGCTCAACATGAAATCTCTTTCATAACAATCTAAGAACAAATCTGCGACAATATGTGCACAGTTCGTATCCATGGGGATATCAACATATGTATTTATAAGGTAGTTCCATACCTGACGAAAATATCATCTAATAGGAAAATGAGTTGCCAATATTTCTAAGCCTATATTTCCTGCATATTTGTTGTATATGTAACTTTTCGGGAATCTAAGCAGCATATATGCAAACTGCCACTGGTCAAAACTAGTAAGATATAAAAGATAAACACCCACTGTGTATCGGTGAGCTGTTTTGTTGTGGAATAAAATGTACATTTTTTTAAATCAATTCAAAGCAAAAAGTAACTGTTTATTTTAAATGTAGTGAGTTTGGATTAATATGAGAGTTTCTGAGCTAAATTGAGAACGATTGAGTATATTTTATCCAACAACAAAATGTACTGATACATAGTGGATGTCTAACTAATGCAGCATATGCACCTATGCTGCTTAAATTCCTGGTAAGTTACATTTACATCGAATATGAAGAAAATGAATGGCAAGAAACAGTGATAAGAAAATTCATTTGCTCTTAAAAATGGCAGCTGCTATGTGGCACATATTCTGAATCAAATCAGGTAATTTGCTGTGCTGGCAAATTTGCCAGCATTTGAAAATATTTTACTTGCATTTTGCAAAAAGGAACCTTACACTTGAGCCCTGATAATGTACCCCCGCCCCCACCTTACAGCCTAACACACCCTCCATAAATTCCCGGATCTGATTATGTGACATATTGTACATGGTTTGTATAAGTCAAGGATAAATGACTACTAAACTTGCCATTCTATAATTTTTGAGTTGAATCGTCAGTGGTGAACCTTCGTAAAAATGAAATGGCCAATAGCCTCATGATTATGCCCCCAACGATACAAGTTGATGTCACGCGATTATTTAACGTTCTTACACCATTCTATTTGTTTAGCATTGCAGCGTAATATAACCGATAAAACAAGAAATTAAATGACCAGGGTCCATATTCCTAATACTTCTTAGCAAAATCTTAACTTAAGTCAAATTGGATTATTTTTTTTAAACAACTTTTTATATCGGTTTAAGACGTTTTCTTAATATTATTTGATAAAGTTATGGATAAATAAAATCTACAGTTAAATATCTATCTTACAATAGTTTGTTTGTAATGTCCCTGAGAGGTTAATAAGGATATTTAAAAATGTGTGAAAATCTTATATTTTGGCTTAAGTAATATTTTCCACTTAAGTTGCTTTATGAATGCAGACCCAGACAGTTTTAAAAGGAACGAGTATATTACATTACCAACCATTGTGGTCATTACAATCAATTACTACACGCTAAATAAGTTAATTAATATAATGAATACTACCATAACAACGATAATGACATTAACGGCGAAGTCATAAATCACATTTTCCCAAGTGTGTGCTTATTATTAGACAACTAGAATTGGCTTGATATTGGTGTATATGAATGAGCACTATACATGCAAAACTATCTCGACACATTAAAGTGCTGTTGTTCCTCACTTGTATTATGCAATGTTTATAGGATTATACAGAGATATGCATACACCTTAAAGGGACTGTAGGTGAACTGGAAGAGTAACTGGTACCAATACAATATAATTAATTGAATATAATTTGAATTTATAGATTCACCAACAGCTAAGGTCTTATGGCGACTTTCCGAGCTTCCATTAGTGGAGGAAGACACCTGGGAAGAACCACCGATGTTTGCAAGTCAGCTGAATAGCTTCCACACATAAAGATTCCAAGGCCCATGAGAGATCGAACTAACAGCGGTGAGAGGCAGGTGATTTCAAGTCAGAGACTCTAACAATAAGAAGAGAAAAACATTGCGGTGTGCTTCACTTTCATATAAAATGTGCACATTAAATGAGCCGCATATATCAAGTAAGGTTGAATTAATATTTATCAAAAGATTTGGACTGGAAAAAAGACGATTGGTCAGGCTCATAGCTACGCAGAAGCACACCGAGACAGTTGCTTCGGTATAATTTTGGGAATGTGCCAAAGATTTAAGTATGCATTTTAATGGAATGCCAAATAAACTCAATTAAATCGCATTAAATATAATTGTTTGACTTAAAGTTAAAACATCTGGCCCGGGAATGCATGCACTCAAATGCAGGAAAAATCTCGTAAAATCATTATTTTTCTGGAGAGTTGTGGGTGGGAGGCATGTCCCCAAAGTCCACTAAGAAAGGATGTGCCTCGGTTAAATGTCAGGCCTGGCTACAAACCTGTGGGTGCCTTTTGTTATTAAATCATCAATATTATAGGTTATTGAATTTGTTTGGCTAAATATTACTTGGAACGAGTTGTTTTGGCAAAGGACGATGAGCTTGCGAGTCGTCCTGCGGCAAAACAACTCGTTCCAAGTAATATTTAGCCATACAAATTCAATAACCTTTTTATTGTATACTTTCATATTGTTTTCGATCAATTTTAATTGTATGACTATTATTTGTCATTGTATGTGTGTTATTTTTATAGCTTTTGATGGAATTCCTATCTTGTCATTCAGTTTCATTTTGTGTGGATGATTATTTTGCGCGAAAACGACGTCGACGTCGGATGACGTCATTAAAAACATCATGCGATTTTCTAAAGTTTTTTTTACCATCCGATAACGTTAAAAACAGTGGGTGAGTGACCATTTCAATTATTTTATCAATTTCTGCCGTAAAAGGTTGAAAAAAACACACGTATTTTTGTTGACACTATAGGAAGGATTCCGTTATTTTTTTTATTTGAAAGTAGTTCCTTATTTCTATTTCGCGGCTCTTAGCAAGCACGAGCAAAAGTTCCGGTGCAATATCAATGTGTGCAATATCGTAGAATATTGCACACTTAGCTCAATGCAAACTAAAAGAGGACAATATGAAAGTATACAATAATGATTCATATGAGTTTCATAGTGCTAACAATTGTACATATTATTAAATAAAATTATAGATAATTAATATAGACCTTAATCATCAAATTAATTCATATTACATAATTTTAATTACTATTAAATTATGATGTTTCCAAAACTAGCATAATCGTCGAGTTTTCCCGACCAAACTATTTCATTAGCATTAATAAAATGGATTCTTCTATGTGGCCTATTTTAGTGCAGACGTACGTACATTGAATATTCAACTGAAAACACATTATTATGGTTTTATTCGTATTAGATAGACACACATTATTATGTTTTTATTCGTATTAGATAGACACACGTTATTATGGCTTTATTCGTAGTATTAGATAGACACACATTATTATGGCTTTATTCGTATTAGATAGACACGCATTATTATGGTTTTATTCGTATTAGATAGACACACATTATTATGGCTTTATTCGTATTAGATAGACACGCATTATTATGGTTTTATTCGTATTAGATAGACACACATTATTATGGTTTTATTCGTATTAGATAGACATACATTATTCTTCCAGATCGCCTCCAGTCCCTTTAACCACATGTAACGGATAACGCCGTTTAAGATAGCGCAATGTCCTTCACGAAGTCTTTGACTTCTTATCTTTCGCTTACATATGGTCTTTCTCATTTCAAAATTCCAAAGACAGTATAAAAATAGTCGTATTCGCTTAACTGGACATCATTTCGCGATAATTAAAACGGAGATATTTTGAATTAATAATGGACGCCCCAAGGGTCAGTGTTTTGGTTCTTGTATCATACATTGTAACGGTTCAGGCAGTTACATTGTACGATGAACTAGCCCCGTTAAATGCTACAACGTTTCTAACATACATAGACAAGGCGGGATTAGGGGATCAGCTGAAAGGCCAAGGTAAGTGTGAGATAAGGGGAGCAGCTCAATGTCCAAGGCAGGTAGTAGTATTACTTACCCGCCAAATTTCAAATGTCGTCTGCTAAAATTTGAATTCAAACCTTCCGGTAAGATTTCATAAATACAGTGTTATGGAAAACATTCTTATGGAGTGGCGAACAATGTAAACCCTGATCAGCCTGCACATAGTGTGCATGTGGATCTTTCAAATCATCTATTCGGAAAAGTGAATCACACATTTGAATATTTGATCACATATTTATTTTGAATCCGTGATATCACTAACTGGAATATATTTCTGGAATAATATTTAAGGAAAATTGTCAGTGTTTTGAATATGTATTATCAAGTATTTATAAGAAATCAGTGATATCATAAATTGAAATGCGGATATCACCTATTTGAAAACTGGATATCACAATAATGTTACTACCCATCAAGTTTCAGATTGAATGCTGGATATCCAGCAATCCAGCATTTACATGCGTTTGAATTTCGGGTGTACATACGTCGTCATTGTGCTTAGGGGTCAATGTTGGGCTCCCATTGCAATATAGTTAACATTTGCGGCCGTCGGCGTCGGAAAACGAATCTATGCCGACGGCATTTTGCAGTACGGAAACGTAGACCCCGTCGGACCTTTCAATACCTACCGGGTGTACATACGTCGTCATTGTTCTAAAGGGGTCCAATTGGGGCCAAATGTGGGCTGTCATTACAATATAGTGAACAAACGCGGCCGTCGGCACCGGAATTCAAAATTATGCCGGCGGCAGTGTGTGGTGGTAAAACGTAGGCCTCGTCGGCCCTACAATACCTATCGGGTGAACATACGTCGTCATTGCTCTAAAGGGGTCCAACTAGGTGTCAAGGTTGTACTTCCATTGCAATATTGTGAACATATGCGGCCGTCGCCGCCGGAATACGAATCCATGCCGGTGGCAGGTTATGTGTGGTGGTAAGACGTAGACCTCATCGGCCTCTCCAAAACCAACCAGGTGTACATACGTTGTCATTGTTCTAAAGCGGTTCAATTAGGGGCCAAATATGAGTTGACATTTTAATATAGTGAACATATGCGGACGTCCGCGCCGGAAAACGAAGCCATGCCGGAGGCAGTGTGTGATAACATAATTTGTTTCATGTCATTTTGTTAACATACATGTACATAAAAGTTATCATACTGCCATACTGATGTACTCCTAGCAGTGGCACTGCTATACTTCTATACTGCTATACTGTTATAGTGCTACACTGCCAACTCACGCGCATTCTAAACACTCCAGGGATTCAACTGATTAGGTAGGTACCACGTTTTTTACGGTGTTTTGGCCTCGCTTCAGGTAAGAAAAATCTTAATTGCTCATTCCATAGTGCGTCAATTTTGATTTGGAAAACGGCACGGAACCCAGAAAAATATGCTGAATCCACGACTATAAAATGCATAAACGAGACTGATGCCTTTTGAAGATTACTTCAGAAACATTTTCAAAACAACACAATAATTCAGTGATAACAACAACGCTCTACTGCCAAAGTATCTCCGTTTTCCATTTTTTTCAAGTTTTCTTGTGTTCATAGCTTTTATTTAGATATAGTAATTCAATATTAAACGAGTTATACATTGATTTTAAACAAAAGCAGATAATTTGAGATGAAAAGAAAGCAAATGGAAATATGATATCGCCCACGCGGAGTAATTTATACGGTATCGCCCACGCACAATAATGTGTTTGTTTAATGTGCTTTGGTTTACTGCATCCTATGAATGCGGCATTTACTATTCCTGTTCGACTTTTATTTCTTTTCTGAACATGCCATAAAACATTTCAGGAATCATTATTTTGTCTCGGAGGAAAGAAACAGGTTGGAGGGCCGGAAAAAACAAGGAACTGTTTCGACGATGCTGAATTCGTTGCAAAAGGGAGCTCTTTGGGTTCGCTATGAGAGGGCAAGACGTAACGAGTCTAAAATGCTTCTCACTAAGAAGATGGTAATAGATGACAGTGTGTAATCTAGCACGGATACTTTATTTAGTGGCATGCTCTATAAACGGAACGTACAGTGTAGCTGTTAACTATATATTACTTACGAAACAATTAGTTTTTAATGGGTTGTTTGCAGTTATTCAATAAAACATACACATTAAATATTTTTTGAAACCGATTTCAATTAAATCGTATGAAGTATTAACACGTCCGCCTAGTCGTCTAATTTTCCACACAACTATTTAACCGAAGGTCGTAGTTCAGTGGGTTGTCGTAATGCAAATGCATATTTAATTTGAAACTGAAGTATTCGATTTTACTTAGATTCAGTTCCATTATTTCCAGATTGCATCCGGTCCATTAAATGTGCAACTGATAGAAAAGCAATTCATTTTCTGCTAAAGTTCGCCATTGCAGTGATACACATTGTTATACATTTTACTTGAGTGCTTATTTAAAGAGAAACACGTGCTTTCAGGACCATGTGAACTCACCAATGGATACAGTGTTATACTATGAATAGTGACAATCACGTGTCTGTATTTTATGCATTGTACTGCTTATTTAAGCGCGGTTAGATACATACATACCGCAGTACACAAATAAGTAATACCGGGTATTTTTTTGAAATGTAGTCTGAATGTGGAATTAATTAATCAAGATGAGATTTAAATCCACGCGTCCACAATTTGACGTTCCGTTTTCGCCGTATCAAATACAAAACAAACGGTAGACTCAACTATTAGCAATATTTACTTACTGGTGGCGTTGTAAGTTTGCTGCACTATAGAACATCTTGTCACAGCAGGTATACGTTCCTTGACCCATATGCCGAAGCTCGTGTGTTCGAACCCCTTCTTTGCTAGTCAAGGAGATACCACAGTGCCTACATACCAGTGCACACTTGGTCTTATTCATCTAAAAATATATAAATACATTACATGTCACTCTTATTGTTTGTATAGTTGATTGAATTAGTACCTGAATATTATAAATAAATACATTAACGTGACATTTAAACGACAGTAAGATGGAAAATTACTGTAATTAATGCAAGTAGAAAGCCACATGTCCTCGTTTCATACCAATTACGATTTAAAATTATTAAACTGAAGAAGTCGGAAATATTTACATTTCAATATCGTCTGTTCTTCTTATTATAGATGCAAATGGAGGCTCCCGATATAAGGGAAATAACCTCAATTTCCTAAGTTAATGATAAACTACATTACAAATAAACAATTAAGAACCATTGCATATAACAAATACATTTAAGAAACCTTGCTTAAAACATAACAATAAACTTGATGTGGGCGATATCATATAAATGATTATGCGTGGGCGATATCATCTTTCATTTTCCTTCTTTTCATCTCAGATTATCTGCTTTTGTTTTAAATCAATGTAAAACTCGTTTAATATTGAAATGCTATATCTAAATAAAAGCTATGAACACAAGAAAACTTGAAACAATGGAAAACGGAGATACTTTGGCAGTAGAGCGTGGTTGTTATCACTGAATTATTGTGTTGTTTTGAAAATGTTGTTTTCAAAATTGACGCACTATGGAATGAGTAATTAAGATTTTTCTTACCTGAAGCGAGGCCAAAACACCGTAAAAAACCGTGGTACCTATCATAAAAAAACACGTGACTTCAGTCGATTCCCTGCAGTGATAATCTGCCGCCAACACTTTATATGTTTAACGCGTTTAGATTGAGCGCATGTTCGATAGTTGCAGTTCCGAATAAGAACATTTTCTAACATTTCTAAACGTGTTTAGTATCGAACATGCTTAAACATGCATATAGTGACTAAACGGATTTTTAAAGATGTTTCAGTGTAAAACTAATGCAGAGAATTAATTAAACATTAATTTTCAGGAAAATGTTGTTCTAAGAAGGCGCTTCTTTTGTCGACGTTTCAGTGACTTCTTTTTTAACGGTTACGTGATGATCAAGTCTTTGTGAAAGCATCAGCTCAATATTCGACACCTCATTTCATCATCCTTTGTCGGCGTATCCAATAAGTTTGCATGAGCACATGCGTCTACCGGAACTTCCTTCGCAGAGTTGTCTTTCCTTATAAAAGTACCTTCGTATGGTGTCCTGTTAGGGCCATCTTACCATCGCATCTTACCACCGACCATAGACTTAGGTCGATGGTCGATGGTAAGATGCGATGGTCGATGGTAAGATGCGATGGTCGATGGTAAGATGCAATGGTAAGATGCGATGGACCATCGACCATTGCATCTTACCATCGCATCTTACCATCGACCATCGACCATCGACTTATGACACACATGCTACGGCCACTCTTTGTATCGAACTTGATCATGTTTTCCATTTCCGAATATTGCAAACAAGTGCTTTTGGGCGAGTGAGGAGTGCATACATTGGAGGAATACATGAAACATAATTATATAAAGGAAAGCGGATACATTTCTCAATCAACTTTTTAAATGACACTAATTGATTATAACTATGCATAAAACATGCAGTGCCTCTCTTTTTAAGGTCAATCATCCTTATATTTTACTAGTTGCCTGAGGGTCTAAAGAAACATTAAGAGCATTGAGAGGACTGGGCGGTTTTGGAATTTATCTAGTCAATCCACATACAGGGTATTGATCCAGGTTTTTAAAACGATGTCCGCAATTCAAGGTTGGTGAGTATTTTTTCGAGGATTTATATAGGCGCGCGTCCTGCCACCCTTCCACCTCCCCACTGGAACCTACTCAAACCCAGACTCAGATGGGCGACATTGCCAAGTTTGTTGTACTTCTGAATTCAGAATTCCGAACTCCGAAGTTTGAAGTCTGAATATTGTCGAGTTAAACTGAGGATTAAATTGTATCAACTTCACGTGATGGCCAACACTCCTATCAAATATGATTCTAATGCAGCGTTGCTCAATTGGCTAACGCCTCACATTTGCGACCGTAAACCCCCCGATTGACATGAACGATGGTAAGATGCGATGGTCGATGGTAAGATGCGATGGTAAGATGCGATGGTCGATAGTCGATGGTAAGATGCGATGGTAAGATGCGATGGTAAAATGCGATGGTCGGTGGTAAGATGCGATGGACCATCGACTATCGCATCTTACCATCGACCATCGCATCTTACTGTTCGACCATGTTGTGTGGGTGGATGGGTGGTTAGTGGGTGAGTGGGTGTGGGTGAACAAAACCTGCTTTGTTCAATTCTAACTAATTGTATATGAGCGTTCAACTAAGGCCTGGCAAAAAAAGTGTGTGTGTTTAGGGTAACCTGACCCTAACTATTTTTTCTGGTGAAACATATAAATTTTTCCAATTTACCAAAACATATAAAAATCAAGGCTGTTTTGGGTAACAACTGCTACTTTTCTATATATGAAAATAAATCCGTTTCTACCCTACCTACGTTTTTCTGGCATGTTACCCTAAACACACATATTTGTTTGTTTGGCCTTATTACGGAATTATAGTTCACCTATAGACGCGTGCAATATATCAGACTCAGTTATGGCCCTTTTCGGACTTGGACATTGTATAGCATAATAACAACCTTGTGGTCGCAAGTTGTCATTCAGCACTGAAGGGATTCAATTAATATTTGGAAGAAATATTTGCCATCACGTGAAAATGATCATATTCATTACTCATTTAGATTCGATAATTTTACCGCAATTATGTCCCTTTATGGACTTAAACCTACTTTGATTAGGGCTTAATAAGAACGTTATGGTTCAGTTTTAAAAGGATTACATTCTTATTTGGTAAAATAGTTTACTATCATGTGAAGATGGACATATTTAATCGTCAATTTAATTCGACAACTTTTACAGCAGTAATGGCCCGTTTTAGACGTATAAATTTGAGGACCTTTATTATTATTATTATTATTATTATTATTATTACATTTAAGGGGACTTTACACTCCTGGTTCCCACCAACGCAGCATTTGCACATCTCCCAGCTAATGATTTAGCAGCTGTCGCTAACGACAACAATCGTCTGAGCGATATGCTGAAGTACCTGATGGTCAGTGGTGTACACCTTAAATCAGAATTCCTTTTCGGCAGACACTACTTCCTGAACAGCACGAATGGACACACGCTAAGAGTGTACAGATCTGCGGTGAGTATTGGAGAGGATGAAACAGTTCACATGAATACACGCTTGGAGTATACAGGACCACGGTGAGAATTCGGGACGCTTAGCTATGGGAAGCCATAACCGTCAAAATGTGGATATTTACAAACCATTCAATGATAGGCCATTTAATTCAACATGAAGTCATTTGATGACGTACATATTGATTCTATGCGACGTGTAAACTCAGTTCATTCGTTACAAAGTGAATTGATACGGTTCAAAGTGAAATGATACGGTGTAAAATTTTAAACCATACGACGCAAAGTTTAAGTTTTCATCGTACCGACTTGTATTTGATTGTATTGCATTAGTTTTTTTGTCAAATGGTTTGTCATTGCACTGAATGATTTCTATTTGCGTCGTATGGTTTGAAATTTTACACCGTATCATTTCACTTCGAACCGTATCAGTTCACTTTGTAACGAATGAACAGAGTTTACACGTCGCATCGAATCAATATGTACGTCATCAAATGACTTTGCGTCGTATGGTTTGAAATTTTACACCGTATCATTTCACTTCGAACCGTATCAATTCTCTTTGTAACGAATGAACCGAGTTTATACCGTATCATTTCACTTCGAACCGTATCAATTCACTTTGTAAAGAATGAACCGAGTTTACACGTCGCATCGAATCAATATGTACGTCATCAAATGACTTTGCGTCGTATGGTTTGAAATTTTACACCGTATCATTTCACTTCGAACCGTATCAATTCACTTTGTAACGAATGAACCGAGTTTACACGTCGCATCGAATCAATATGTACGTCATCAAATGACTTCATGTTGAATTAAATGGCCTGTCATTGAATGGTTTGTAAATATAATATCCACATTTTGACGGTTATCGCTTCCCATACAGATCCGTGGAATTTTCGAGGATCAAACAACACAAATGGACACACGCTTAGAGTTTACAGCTCCGCGGTAAGTATTGTGGAAGATGGAGCAGTACAGATCCTCGGTAAGTACTGGATAGTACTGGTAAGTACTGGAGAGGATGAAACAGTACAAATGAACACATGCTTAGAGTGTCGTATCCACGGTGCGTATTGGGGAGGATAAAGCAGTACAAATGGACACACGTTTAGAGTGCACATATCCACGGTGCGTATTGGGGAGGATAAAACATTACACATGGACACACGTTTAGAGTATACATATCCATGGTGCGTATTGGGGAGGATAAAACAGTACACATGGACTCATGCTTAGAGTATACATATTCACGGTGCGTATTGGGGAGGATAAAACAGTACAAATGGACACAGGCTTAGAGTATACATATCCACGGTGCGTATTGGGGAGGATAAAACAGTACAAATGGACACACGTTTAGAGTATACATATCCACGGTGCATATTGGGGAGGATAAAACAGTACACATGGACACAGGCTTAGAGTATACATATCCACGGTGCGTATTGGGGAGGATAAAACAGTACACATGGACACAGGCTTAGAGTATACATATCCACGGTGCGTATTGGGGAGGATAAAACAGTACAATTGGACACAGTTTAGAGTGCACATATCCACGGTGCGTATTGGGGAGGATAAAACAGTACAATTGGACACACGTTTAGAGTGCACATATCCACGGTGCGTATTGGGGAGGATAAAACAGTACAATTGGACACACGTTTAGAGTATACATATCCACGGTGCGTATTGGGGAGGATAAAACAGTACACATGGACACAGGCTTAGAGTATACATATCCACGGTGCGTATTGGGGAGGATAAAACAGTACAAATGGACACAGGCTTAGAGAATACATATCCACGGTGGGTATAGGGGAGGATAAAACAGTACAATTGGACACACGTTTAGAGTGTACATATCCACGGTGGGTATAGGGGAGGATAAAACAGTACAATTGGACACACGTTTAGAGTGTACATATCCACGGTGGGTATAGGGGAGGATAAAACAGTATACATGGACACAGGCCTAGAGTATACATATCCACGGTGCGTATTGGGGAGGATAAAACAGTACATATGGGCACTGGCTTAGAGTATACATATCCACGGTGCGTATTGGGGAGGATAAAACAGTACAATTGGACACACGTTTAGAGTATACATATCCACGGTGCGTATTGGGGAGGATAAAACAGTACAATTGGACACACGTTTAGAGTATACATATCTACGGTGCGTATTGGGGAGGATAAAACAGGACAATTGGACACATGTTTAGAGTGCACATATCCACGGTGCGTATTGGGGAGGATAAAACAGTACAATTGGACTCACGCTTATAAGGTACAGATCCTCGGTGAATACTAGGGAGAATGAAACAGTACGTATGAACGAACTGCACGCTAAGGTAATACTAAGGTGTACAAGGGTAGATAATGAAGCATACTCATAGTTGGTTTGCAACTCATAAGTTCATAAACGCTTACTTGAAAATGCTGTAGCAAAAAAAAGGAGACGGTAACAACATTTTGATATTCATGTTTATTATCTGTGTTTATATAAACAATTTTCTATGATTCTTTAACGCTGAATACACCAGTCTACTAGTTTTAAACATCTTCATATCTCAGGAATACGAGTATAATCACGTGGTCTGTGAAGGCGCGCAATTTGATTGACGTCAAACAATGACGCAAACGTAATAACCACCGGTAGTGTGAAACATTGCTGTGAATAATTTTCATTAAGGGTATTAAAATATAAATAGAAAGATTTATTATGTATGTATCACTATTTGACATTCCATTGTAAACGTAAATAAATACAAAAAACACTTGCATTTCGGGCTCATGAAATGTGCGAGTGACATTACTGTTAATAATTGAACTCCACAACATGATATCATACAGTTTTCTTAAATGACGTCAGAGTTAAGGTTAGAATATGTCTTTCTACTATGGGTCAGCATATATCACAGACGTTAATAATACATTTAGCTAGCTTGCTTTATTAAAATACCCAACGCTGATTGGTTATTGGAGACGTTTTAAAATGTGTATACAAACCACTGACGTCAGGTACGTTAACCGTTAAGACGTCATTTTGAACGCTAGAAAACACGTTATCCGTTGAGACGTCATTTTAAACGTCAGATACAAAACAACAATGCAATAGAATGCCTTATTTTAAGCGACGATACGTTCCAACTGCACATTTAAATCGACTGAACCTGCATATTTGTCTCGTTTGATATTGAGAGTTGGGCATAAATTGTAAGTTTTGACAATTTGTTTGTATGTTGTTCAATCTCTCGACAAAATGTGTATCATGATACATAAATATCAATATCAGATAAGAAACCTGGTGTTTGGGACTTGAAACATATCGAAACCTGGGCCTGCGGCCCTCGGTATCGATGAACTTCAAGTCCCGCCAACCAGGTATTGATCTGGGACAATATAAACCCGCTGGAAATATTTTATTTCCTAAATAAAATTGTCTTTATGTTTCAGACTGGACTTCACTTTAACCAAGCAACAGCCGTGAGAACAGATGTCAGGGCCACAAATGGCGTGATTCACCTAATAGACACAGGTATGCATATGTGTAAATGTGATTCACCTTAAAACTGTACTGTGTCTGTTGGCAAGGGTCATGTAAGATAATTGTAATTTGATATTGTTAGCTTGTACCAACTTTTAATTTGAATGTATTATTAAATATAATACCTTTTTTTACTAATGCGGCTATATTGAAACACAACATGTATATATTACATACACAATGCGTAAATTTCTCAATGTTACCTGTGACATACATATGTTTGCTATTTGCTCTTGTTATTCGAACTTATTCGTCTTATTCCGGACCTCACGTGACAGTGATAGACATCTGTTTATCTGTTTACCTTTTGACTTTTATTCCAGTTCTCGATGTACTCTCAAACTGATTGACTTCATAGATAACTGTTAACATCTGTTAATAAAATTTTGTTCCAGTTCTCGATGTACCTGAAGGAACCGTCATAGACATCCTAGGTAACCCGCAGTACAACGTATCAAAGTTCCTTCAAATTGTACATCAGTCGCATCTCGATAGGAATTATGCAAACCCCAGTAAGTATTAAAACCCAGTAACAATCAAATCTTTATCAAATCCCAGTTAGTATCAAACCCGAAAAAGCTGATAACCCCAGTAAATATCAAACCCCAATATGTATCAAACCCTAGTAGTTCCAAACTCTAGTACGTATTAAACCTCAGTAAGTATCAAACCAGTATCTAACCACAGTAAGTGCCAAACCCCAGTAAATATCAAACCCCAGTAAGTATCAAACCCCAGTAAGTACCAAACCCCAGTAAGTACCAAACCCCAGTAAGTATCAAACCAGTATCAAACCCCAGTAAGTACCAAACCCCAGTAAGTACCAAACCCCAGTAAGTACTAAACCCCATTAAGTATCAAACCAGTATCAAACACCAGTAAGTACCAAACCCCAGTAAGTACCAAATCCCAGTAAGTACCAAACCCCAGTAAGCATCAAAGCCCAATAAGTACATGTATCAAACCCTAGTAAGTGTTATCCTATGTAATCCGAAATACAACGTATCCAGGTTCCTACATATTGTTGTTACGCAGTCGCACTTCGATTGGAATAATAAGTATCTCGGTATATACTATATATTAATATAACTACGTATGTTTTAGTACGATTAACTGACAATATAAAAAACTGTTACTATGTAGTTATATTAAAAACTACTGGATGTTCAAAACAAAATTAAATACATTCACACTACTACGATATATTTCAAGCAATTGATTCCGGTTTCCTCAATCTTATAATCTGACACTTAAGAGTTCTAACAGACACAACATATATGTATCAAAAGGTAGTTCAGCCATGGCTGTATGGCGTTGGGCGGCCGTACATACCATTCTACGCATGAAATGCAACAGGTACTCCCAACGCGCCATGTTATGCTGGGTAAAAATAACATCTTTAAACTGATACATTTTGTTTTAGTAAACTATATTTAATATATAGGCAACGACTTTTAATCATGTCAACCCAAAGAATACACGATATAAATGATTTAATACTGTTATGACTAAGATCACATATTTAACAAAAAAGGTTTTCGAGAGTTTGGGTAAGACTAAAAATCAGCATGAAGGAGATGAAAGCCTTCAAATAATATCTGGTTAAAAAATCCCGGATTTTCATATGCACCTGACTATTTTTATATTACGTTTCAGCTGGTCTCAACAGATATACGATGTTTGCGCCCTCCAATGCTGCCATGGCTGCTCTCCCACAAGCTACCCTGGACAGTCTCAGCCAGGATCTAACTAATCTAAGAAGTGAGGATACAACGCTTGTTTATAATTCATATCCTTATTTAAGATATTCCTTAGACCTTACTAGCACGTCATTTTTTAAAAGTTTACACATGCATGCTGTCTTCTTGGAAGGACTACTTTTTCTTGTGCAAATTTCCCAACTTCTTGAGGTTATAATAGCGTAAATGAGTCTCCACTTTACTTCCATAGTAAAGTTAGAATGTTGACAACCTGTTTAAAACTCAAACCTCGTTAGAATTCTGGGAAACTTACTTTATCATGCAAATAAACATGTCTGCTATTAAACATCAACAAGGAAATAGGGGGTTTAATACCTTCTAAGAAACGTTTCTTCAGTTGTATACTAACACCGGGTCAAAGGTCAACACTATTTTTACCCCTTGCAATTTCATACCCTGTCTACTTTCACTTCTCAAGTTTAAATCAAAAACTGTCAAAAACATGATGAGCTGCATTTTCAAATATCAACAACATGTCCAGAATACAGTTACAGCCAAAAAAAACACAGGAAACTGCACTAAAAAAGGTTTTTAAAGAAATAAAGATTAGCACCCTTTAATACAGAATTACTTTCGACTGCACCAAGCGAGCACATCCTGTTGATTTAGTTAATTAGACCTTGAAATCTAAATGTTATCCTATTATAACAAGAATATTCACCTTTTAATGGGAACTGTTGTCTTAAGCGTCTCTAGCCAATATATAACCCCCAACTGCCAACCCGCCCGTCACCCCTCTCAGCGGCCATTTTTCCACTGACAGTTCCAATGCGGTAACTTTATTGCCGACCATTTTATGTTTGCAATGTCTCACTGTTAACTTTAAAACTTATATTATAAATTAGTTGTCTTTTTTTGTAACATATTTCCAGTTATTGTATGGGGTCGTGGGGTGGGGTAAGGATGTAGAGAATGTGTATAGATAACTGTAAGTCGCTATTGATATGTTCATTAGAAAACAGAGTTATACAAATTGTCAGTAGAATAAACTCATTCATGCTTTCAGTGTTGATTGAGTACCACGTGCATTCTGGAACCATGCACGTGTCAACAATTGCCAAGCACGCGTATATCTCGACCACCTTGCCGGCTCACAACATCACGGTTACAAACACCCGGTGTAAGAAAACGTTTTGGTTTTTACTGTAAAGTGAAAAACTATTGTATATTCTCTATATGTTTACAGAAAGGCGGATTTTTCGAATTTTACACGTTTTATAAATGTTGTATAGCACTTTCCGGAAAGTGTTGTTATCTGCCCCTGATTTTTCGCTCTTTAGCTCAAGAAGATTACTTCCGGGTAGTATCCTGGAAGGGGTATAAAAACCACTTCCGAACCCCCGCACCTCCGAACCCCGAACCCTTTACAGAAATTAAAAATACGTATAACTGACAATAAACGAATCATACCGTTATAATTTTAACTGGTATGCATGTATTTAATGTACATATATATATGGTTAGTATTTGATTGCCTTAATTAAAGTATTTGTAGCAAAATTGCTATTTTATTCATCGCTAAGGGTATAAAACCCACTTCCGAACCCTAAATCTCCGAACCCCTAGTTTTTGAACGATACGAGGGTTCAACGCGTTAATTATGTAAAGTTTAGCATTCATAAACTAACTAACCTCATTATAAATGTAATTTCCAGTCTTGGTTTCTTTTATTAATGAAGATACAGCCATTTGTTTACCTTTTTTTACGATACCGAACCCTAATCTAAAAATAATTACGGTGTCATTCGAATAACACGTGCTGTGAAAATCGCATGTTTCAATTGTTTTATCTATGCTTATCAATTCGGAAAACACAAACTAATTAATCAGTCATTGATTGGGAATCATTGATTGGTGAGCTAAAATCACATCTAATCATATCATAAAGCCGTGACACAAACAAACAGGTATATATTACTTGACTACACTAATTGGTGAACCAAAATCTACACTAATTGGTGAACCAAAATCAGTCACAGGATAAAGCCGAAAAACAAACAAACAAACACTCAGGTAAGCACGGTCATTCTTTGGTATAAATGTCGAATGAAACTTTGCTAAGTTGTCATTTATTGAATATTAATATTGATATACACATCGATATGGCTCTGTATGTAGGAGATTCCAATTTCCGGTACCTGAAAGGAGAGGCGAGAGATTCCTCCGTGCTCTTCAGATCTGGTGCCAAAGTGGAAAACATGTCATCTCTCATGGGGGATGCTGTTTTCAGACACCAAGTAAGTCATTTTTGTAATCATTTATAGTCATTGTTTCCATTGTTTTCGTTGTTTTTATATTGTATTATTTTAATTCAATTAATTATTTCTATTTCTAATACCCTTGATTGTAAACTTTATTTAAAAGCATCTTCTCTTATAAACAGACATTTTTGTTAAGTTAAAAGCCTTAAAAAACAAAAAAACAAAAATGTCTAATGTCTTCTATGTCAGCATTACTGTCTTTTTTTTTCATTTCTGTTTTATATGGTGCTGCGGATTATATGTGACAACCCAAAAAGAATTTTTGGTATGTATTATAAACGAACTTCATTCACACCAGAATCCTTATTTAAATGTATTACTGGTGCAATAAAAGCAACTGTTACTATTATGTGATCCTGTTATATGCAAAAACAATTTCTGTTGTTCTTAAATTAATGATTGAAAAATGTAACACGGGACACATGTAAAGAATCTTAATAATTTATAGATTTTAATAAAATATATATACAGTATATATAGAATTGTACAACACTGGATGTAGTTTTGATATTTTTACCAACAAAATTAACAATAAGAAAAAAAATGTGTTATGGTATGTGTTTTCCGAATTGATAATCATAGATAAAACAATTGAAATATGCGATTTTCACAGCACGTGTTGTTCGAATGACACCGTAATAATTTTTAGATTAGGGTTCGGTATCGTAAAAAAAGGTAAACAAATGGCTGTATCTTCATTAATAAAAGAAACCAAGACTGGAAATTACATTTATAATGAGGTTAGTTAGTTTATGAATGCTAAACTTTACATAATTAACGCGTTGAACCCTCGTATCGTTCAAAAACTAGGGGTTCGGAGATTTAGGGTTCGGAAGTGGGTTTTATACCCTTAGCGATGAATAAAATAGCAATTTTGCTACAAATACTTTAATTAAGGCAATCAAATACTAACCATATATATATGTACATTAAATACATGCATACCAGTTAAAATAATAACGGTATGATTCGTTTATTGTCAGTTATACGTATTTTTAATTTCCGTAAAGGGTTCGGGGTTCGGAGGTGCGGGGGTTCGGAAGTGGTTTTTATACCCCTTCAGTATCCTGGGAACAACGGTAAACAAACAAGGGAAAATCGATATTTCGCGCTCATAGATTTATTGTTTTAAACGATGCCGTCAAGCCAAAGATACTGTTATGTATGTAAAAATCATGGACAAAAGATTATTGACGGGAAAATAGTGTCCATGCAACGTTTTCCAGCCAATTTACTACCCGGAAGTAAACTTCTTGAGCTAAAGAGCGAAAAATCAGGGGCAGATAACAACACTTTCCGGAAAGTGCTATACATATAGTATAACATATTATAACAACTATAATATGATATACTATTTTGTTTTTAAATTTCGATCAACCAATGAATGGGAATCCATTTATTCACCCCGCAATAGGTTTGTGAGTGTCGGGGTGGGCCACCCCTCAACAAACCGTACATATATGTATGTAATATGCATCATGTTTATATATAAACAGTTTTCACAATATTTAAATATATTCAGTATACAAATATATATATACACATACATATATACATGTTTATACATATATAAACAAATGCATATCATGATTAGAAACTGTATAAATGGGGAGTTTATTTTAACATCTTTACAATTTCAAAAGAAGATTTAAAATACACTTTTCTGAAAGAGGGACTCTGTAATCTGATGGTTTTTCAAAATAGTTTTATTTGCAAATAAACCAGATTGCTGTGTGTCATTTTAATCTTGAAAGCAGAAAATATTTACAATTGTCAAAATATTTATTTTATTACTTTAATACGCCTTCATTGATAATTGTAAAGATGTTTTTCGCTTTTTTTCAAAACCCAGCATATACATTTTATTTAAATAATTGTTTAACGCGGAACTTTTTCTTTTCTGTGGCAAAGAAAAAACACAAAACAGAACAAAAAAAAACAAAACAAAAAGCTAGATGTGTTACACAGTGTAACGCTTAAATTTTAAGACACAAACTAATTAAGTAGGGATTTATAAGTCAACCAAAGTTTTTCAAATGTATCCAATGCAATACTTTTAATTGCATTTATTTTTTTCAGTTTGATTTATGTATTTCATTTGTTTTTGAAATTTATAAACAATGGTAATCATCCATCTAACTTACATTTATATATGAAGTATTTGCATGCAAAATTAATTTATTTAAAACAATGTCATATTGACTAGACCCAAATATGATTACTTTTGTAGTCCATTCCGGTTGGATTATTATATTATTGTCATTGCAAGCAATATGATATACTATTAACTGAGCTAATCTTGAATCAGCAGAGCTATCGTGGCGCAGTAAGAATTAGGTAAAACAATATTTCGCACAAAAACGCTTGTTAAAGAGTGTGTGGGAGTGGTGGGGCGGGTGTAGAAAGAATAAAAGAAAACACTTCTGTAGAGTTTGATGCGTTAAATACGTACAACAAACCTCAAATAGGAGTAACATATTTAATTAGGATAGCAAGTTTTCACATGCTTGTAATCTAATTTCCACGCTAACCCATTTACATGTAAACATGGAATCTTAAAAATACCCGTTAATGTTGGTATAACGCTAAAGATATTCACTCTTTTAATAATAAACGTAAATTGTCCTTGCTTGTAACGGACATAGGCATCCACTGAATAAGCTAATGCTTTCAGATATTGTGACAGTTCAAGATGTGTTTAATATTAAGATATATATTCTATTAAACGTTTACATACAAACCTGTTCAAGAAACCACCTCTATTAAGAAATCTGCCTTTAAGTTAAACGACCACCGTTTCAGTTATTTATTATTTTGTTTTAATTAAAATTGACCTGTTTAATTTGCTCTCATTTGATTTAGTTTGCGGTAAAGTGCATACCTACGATGTAATTGCGTTTTTGTGCTTCGATTGTATACAATCATTTGTAATTTCTGTATAACGAGACCACCAATATGTATCTTACCTTTAATGGTATGGTGTCTTAATACAGGTTTGTTATAACTGTAACCATGATTCAATATTAATTTCAGCGGGCGCCATTATCCTCAACAACATTGCTACGATAATAACTCCAGATATCGAGGGTGAAAATGGCGTCGTCCACGTTATCGACCACGTGCTCATGCCAGAAATTCTAAAGCCTGTCATTGGCTAGTACAAACCACGTGTTCATGCCATCCATTGGATACTCTACATACAATTGTTTTTTTTTTATGTTAAACACCGTTTGTTAATAAATAAATACCGATAACAAAAATAAAATGACTGTATTCCTTTTTTGTAGTACATGTTCAAGAAATTGCAACTAAATAGCATTCATTGTCTTTCAGGTCCAATCTCAATGCATGGATTATTTAGCGTACATCGTTGTGTTTTATAATCAATTATATTAGCACTCGGATTCGGAATGGCTTAACATGCCGCACTGTTGACATTTTAAATATTGAGTTCTGCTCAACCCGGGTCTAGAGGGCTTGAACGGTAATTAGCATTTTACCATTACCTTTCAATCAAATCGAGACTGCAATATCTTTTTTATATTTGTCGTGTACGGCAATTTCCCTTTCACCATTCATAATCATTTTAGTCAGATGCTTGAAAACTGTGTATACTAGGAGTAAAACTGACAACGAGTAATGCTGGTGTTTGAGGTGAATTGGCGCGTTATCCATTATTTATCACAAGATATACTAGAATAGTTAGATATTGGTTGAAATTAGTTACAACAGAAAATATAATTTATCATCTATATATAAATCTTCATTATCTGATTGTGAAAGTGGTTTATACAATTGGTTATCCAATGTAAAATCTCTGCTTAATACGTATGGCTTTATGTATGTATGGGGTTATCCTTTAAGGGTGAACCATCAACATTTTATATCTAGTTTTAAACAGAGGTTGGTGGATTGTTTTATTTTAAAAGTGGAAAATAGAGTATTATCAAGTTTGTATAGACATGTTAAAGATAGTTTTGGATATGAAAACTATCTGAATATTTTATGTACAAAAAGATTACGAAGTGTTTTTACTAAATTATGTTTATCTTCACATAGCTTAAGAATTGAGACAGGTCGTTATGCAAGACATAGGATTGAAAGAAATGAAAGAGTTTGTCAAATATGTAATTCAACTGAAATTGAAGACGAATTTCACTTTGTTTTAATTTGTACAGCTTATAATGATATTAGAAAGAAATATATCAGAAAATATTACATACAAAGGCCAAATATGTTTAAATTTATAACACTTCTACAATTTTCAAAGAAGGAAGAACTTTTTAATTTAAGTAAATATTTGTCAGAGGCGTTTGCTGTCAGATGTTCTATTCCAAATATTATTTCTTAAAAATATTCGAGTACATCCTCACATAAATTTTTATTTTATATATAATTCCTTTTGTTTTTTGATATCCTTGGATTATTGATTAAAATGTGTGATTTATATGAGCTATGATTAATTAAGGAGTATTGAAAATTGAACTATAAGTGAGTGTGTAGAAGTATGTGTAACCTGTCATGTGATTATAATCATGTATTACAAATTATGTATGTAATGATGAGAAACTGTAAAAGTTTAAGTCAATAAAGTATCTATCTATCTATCTATCTATCTATCTATCTATCTATCTATCTATCTATCTATCTATCTATCTATCTATCTATCTATCTATCTATATATCTATCTATCTATCTATCTATCTATCTATCTATCTATCTATATATCTATCTATATATCTATAATAAAAAGGACGTCCTATTAACATGATAGTAGGCAGAATTTGAACATTTAAATAAAAACAGTGAGTGTTGAACACATATTGGGTGTAATCTAAAGTTGAAATTAAACCATACCAATTCACGTGTCTTGTATTTTAGTTCTACTTATTTTTCACCTAATTTTGTGTGATAAATTTCATTTTCTGGAATTTATGCTTGGGTACATAATGGCATAGCCACAAGAAAGTACTCACTTACTTGACAGAAGCCAGACCAACAAGAGAATAAAACAGTAAGGCACAACACGGTACGACTGAAGACAAACACCAAGTTAGTAAGCAAGTAAGTAAGTAAGTAAGTAAGTAAATCCTTTATTAACGTGACATGTGTATATACAATATAAATGCAAGTACAAGCAAGCATATATTAAACAGTAGATCGGTATATCATACACCCGGCCCACTGGGCCTATAAGTCACTATTACAAAATATATCAAACTATCAAGTTCCAGTTCAATCACATTATGACAATGACAATTTATTTAAAGCAGATCATGGCTACGATAATGCAATTTAAAGTCTCACCCGAAGGACTGCTCAGGTGTGAAATTATTTTTATTATCGAAATACTTAAAACGAACTTCACACATGATCAGTCTTTCGGATTAGACTTTAAACCGTAGTCTGCTCGCTAAAATGTCCACTGCAATACAGCAAGGTTAGATAAACGCTTATATGCACAATTAATACAATTTTCAAAGACTCAAACAAATATGTTTGTATAAGTAATCTTGACTGAACTTCTTGTAACATGATACGTTAGTAAAAGTGAACATGTAACTTCATCCGTGTTGTAAACTATAGAATATCACTAAAATACCAAATACTCCAATGGCAATCGACAATCATAGTCACAAAGTCAATATATGCAGAGTTTACCCCTCCTCTTGTCTCGTATACGTTACGTCTGACATCAACGCCGCGTGGAAAAACTAGCGTTTGTCATGTTTTGGAATGTTGTTAGATTCTGGTTCTAAAGCGTGACGTACATGTAACTCTTGCACATTACAGACTTGTTCAACTGAAGATAATACGGATGACAGCAAAGACCAGCCCCTGGCATTAACACCATTTTGTTTTAAAGTTCAAACACTCTTGCTGCATGGGGCCTAGGATTATTATATTGGCCTTTGCACCACCACCCTCGGAAACTGACGTCTCAGAAAAGGGATAGCTTTGTCTCTCAAATCTCATTTACTACAGTTAATGTTAAATGGGTACTTAAAGAGGTCCAGTGTTTGGTGTTCAACATGTCAATATCTTTTTTCATTCTTATCATTTGTTACCACTACGCGTGTAGCGTATTTTATACTACATGAACACAATTATCTATGATGGAATCATTTTGCAGGAGTTATTTCCCTTCAAGTGTTGTTTAAAAAAACTGCATATGTCCTCGTTCCATTTGTTAAGCTTGAAAGAAACTCCACCCTTTAAATTTGTTTATAAATATACGAGCAAAAAACTTACAAAACACAGGACGATGACATTTAATTTTTGCTAGACTCATCTAATTGACATAGTGCAAAGGATGTTCCTTTGGCATTAATGCGTGCTCCACATAGGGGGACAAATGATTTTAAATAAAAATAGCGTTATGCATGCCATTTTCGGGATAGTTAAAATTCTGTACTATTGATTTTATGAATATTGAGTTCTGCTCAACTCGGGGCTATGGGTCGCGAACGGTAGCTAGCATATTTCACTACCGTTCATGAACAGTCTCAATCAAACCGAGACTGCAATATTTCGTATTTATCGTGTTCGGCCGTTTCCAAAGGTCCACTCTCATACTCTTTTATATAGAAAACCATTGAGATATCTTATATATAGTTATATAGAAAACCATTGAGATATCTTATATATAGTTATATAGGAAACTCTTCAGATATATTATACAAAGTTATAAAGAAAACTCTTCAGATATATTATACAAAGTTATATAGAAAACTCTTCAGATATATTATACAAAGTTATTCAGATATATTATACAAAGTTATATAGAAAACTCTTCAGATATATTATACAAAGTTATATAGAAAACTCTTCAGATATATTATACAAAGTTATATAGAAAACTCTTCAGATATATTATACAAAGTTATATAGAAAACTCTTCAGATATATTATACAAAGTTATATAGAAAACTCTTCAGATATATTATACAAAGTTATTCAGATATATTATACAAAGTTATATAGAAAACTCTTCAGATATATTATACAAAGTTATATAGAAAACTCTTCAGATATATTATACAAAGTTATATAGAAAACTCTTCAGATATATTATACAAAGTTATATAGAAAACTCCTGAGATGTTTGTATAAAGAGATATTTATCAGTTTTGTTTGTTTGTTTGAATGTTGTTTTACGTCATTTGTAGCACATTTTATGCCATCACCCCGTATTTCCTGGGTAGAGCCAGTACTGTATACCTCCCGTCATCCGTAAGAAACGACACTTTCTCACTTACAAGTTTAGCTCCTAGTGGGATTCGAACCCGCATCGATGAGAGGCGAGAAGGTTTACAACGCAACGTCGTTAATCCCTCGACCACGGATGCGTTTAGATATATATCAGGGACACTCCTTGTGTAACAAAATGGCCGTGTGCCAGAGATCAAACGACCGATATAGAGTTATTTAAGACAGAAATAATATATCTTCTTAGAAACTGCCTAGGAAATGACATTATTAGTTTGATTGAAACATATATTGTAGCATGGTCGGTGACATAGCCTTAGAACGAAAAGCAATATCTTCTATTGTTATTTAGAGAAACTTATAGGCTGCATCAAATATGTTATGGAAGTAGACGTTTGTGCACATGAAGCCCTCCTGGTAAACAATATGAAACCTATGTTTGATTATATAGACATATAGCGGAATCACTGAAAATAGGTGTTTTTATAAGGATATATACAGGAAACTATAAACAAACCTTCTTCTTTGAAACTACTTGACCAGTAACATAGATTTTTTAATGTAAAAATGTCATGCAAAATCAATACTGTAGAAAAAGCGTCGCATTAAATGTTATTTCAGTTGATGTCCCATTTATTCAATGCATCTCCTCAAGGGTAAGTTGCATGTTTTCAACATTCTAAAACTGAAATATATCCCTCCATAATAAACACCTTCAGTTTTTAACAGTTGAATTACTAATATAATAATACCACTACATTCAAAACAGGTTAGAAATTAAAACACACTTAGTAAAAAAACTATCAAACTCTTCATGTATTTACAGGTCTGCGGTTTAGGCTCAAGTGGGCCTCTTGTTTTAATATATTCTTGTAATAACAATTTCAAAATAGATTCGTGCTTATTGCCTTGAGCATGATACCATGATTATTTGAAGTTAATATATCTTAAAGCAGTATTGTTTGTAATATATTTTATAAATGGCAAAGATAACGAGAAATTAAAAAGAGTATTATTATGTTGCCTTAGGGATATATTTTAGTTATACATGTTCCCGATACTTGGTAATAAAATACTATATTAACTATATTAACAAATACACGAAAATATATACGTCCAGTTGAATGGTAAAATGGCATTCGACTACGTTTAAACCCTTCTAACTACAACGTTATTACCCTTTCTAGTATTTCCTACATTGGTGATCACAAGAAAGAGTACAAAACAACACTTGACGAAACATGAATGTTTATTTAAACATATATACAAGAAATGCTCTTTATATATCAACCTGCGCTGGGTGTCGGGTGCGAAGCCTGGTATTTCAAAACCAGCTCCTGAAATAAGTCACTCGGGAACAGGAGATGGTCAGTGGCGTGGATGACGCCATTAGAGGCTGGGATGTCGGCTTTCATGATGTGTGCGTTGTTTACCATCGCTTCTGTAAACATATCAATGTGAAAAGTTATTGTGGTTCTATAGCATAAGTATGTAGTAATGTAGTACGTGAATTTGTTTAATTTGTATACGTATACACTCTACAAATAATATTTTTATACAAAATAATATTATATTGCCATTTTGGGCTTTACTGGAAGCGGAATTACTCCAGTGGCATGGTTGTATTATCTAATGCAAATAGCAACGTAAAACAAACAAACGAGAGGCGCATTTATAATTGTATGAAATATTTTGAATTGTATATGCGAGCTGTACAACCCTGTCGAATTTGACGAGATTATACAATCTGGAGCAATCAAAGACGGTGACATTTTGATTCTGTTAAACTGCAGTAATTTCTTTCTTAAAGTATGATATACGCGTTTTGTATAAGCTCTAAAAAAAACTGCAAACATTTTTCAAATAGTGTGCATTCTTTAAACAAAAATTCTTTATATTTTTTATTTTTGTTTTTTTAATCGATTATATCTTAAAGGGACACGTGACAATCTTGAGTTTTATTCAATCATGAAAACTGGTATCTCGATTTATTAATCCTGTCTCAAAATATTTTGTCTTTAAAACTGCTAGTATATAATTAAATAAAAAATTGAGATTTAAATTTTCTTCAATATTCTACAAAATGTTTAAATATATCATTGATGCAATATTATCAAAAGTGAATAATGAGTGAAAACAATTGGCTTTGAAATATTCGAATAATTAATATTAATGATTGCAAATATGCAAGATATATTGAAAACAAATCGAGATTGCCGTATGTCCCTTTAATACACTCCAAGTAAAACATTTGTTTTTAGCAAACATATCTCTCCATATGTCCAATGCATAACCAAGTTGTATACAAAAGTCAAACGGAATTGTAGCATCACAGAACGTAGTCGACCAAACAACACGCATACAAAAAAAACACATATAATAAAAGTAGATATAAAATTCGAACAGGAAAAGTAGCATTCAAGGACGACAGTCAACCACACACATACAAAGAAACAAAGAACAACTATATATAAAGGTGAAAAAACGCACGATGACATCACAAACACACAAGGGTGGACAATAGGGCTCCCGCCTTAGAACGGTCAGTGGCAAAAGTATCGCTGTGGTTTAAACCAAGTTATAGGGCGCACCAAACCTCACTCTTCCCCTATTGTAATCCCAATAAACGGGACAGTATAAATAAAGATATACCCGCCAGGTTATAACTAGAAAGATAAATACTACAACCAAACTACGCGACACCATAACTATAAACTTGTTGACAACACAGGTACCACTTGAAACTGTCAGTGCCAAAAAAGCCGCTGGGGGTTTCAATCGTGTTCTAGGGTTGACCAAACATAGTAAGACAACTCACGTCTACCCAAGAGACGTGGTATCTCCTATAAAGGTCACAAGCTACTATTGATTTTCCTATAGGCTGACATTATATATAGCCTTTAGGGCTACCCTGATTTTCTTATATCTTGTAGCCATATCTGTCACCCAATGCCTGAAACTTACATCCAAGTGCCGTTTTTGAGGAATTATTTTCATAGTTAGTCTTGTGCTTATGAAACGTACTGCAGTTTTTCTCCCGCCAAATGTCAGATTTTCCCTACTTTCATTTTTCAGCCATTATTTAAATATGTATTAAATGTTCCATTTTGAGGAAAACATATTAATGTTTCAATTTTCAAGTTGTTTTATTTCAGTCTTTATGATTTATGCAAATCATGACTTCACAATGGTAAACATTCGTTTCGGATTCCCTAGAATTTGTTGACCAATCACAGTCTGTTTTATTTAGTGGACACGGACTGAACAGTCTCAATCAAACCGAGACTGCAATATTTCGTATGTGTCGTGCTCGGCCGTTTCCAAAGGTCCATTATCATACTTTTTTTGAAGTAGGCAACTGGTCCACGATAACAGGAAACACATTGGATATATAAGTTGATTTGGTTTAAATTATTGTTATGCAATGTCCTTAATGTTGAAGAATGTAATATTGATTGTAATAATGAATACGACAACTACAGTTAGACAACAACCACAAACAAATTAGCTAAGGCCAGTTATAAGAAAGAAATATTAAAATATACACATCCACTAGTCACTTATATACAATACAATGCCACTTCCAATTATATACAAACATTACACATTACTATATACGTAATGTTTAAATACTGTCTTTGTCAAAAAGTGTAGACGAAAAAAAAAGAAAAATTTTAAAATTAAAAGTACGACGTCAGAGATTTTGATCAAAGCTCCCGCAGCATTTTCAACTGATTATTACGTTATTTATACAAACGACTTACCTTTAACATCATCGCTCAATTCCGTTAACAAGAAAGTCATGAATGTCTCACCAAATATGTCGTCCTTCATGAGTAGTACTGCGGCAATACTAATATTTCCAAAAACAGGCGGTATCATGACGGTATCGATGGTGTGGACTAAGCGATTGTAACATATGATATCATTTGGTAAAATCACATGAGTGTAAAAGAGTTGACTAAAATATAGATTTAACAAAAAGTAGACAAATATACCCATTAATACATAGCAACATTATGAATACAAGTTACTGTGTATATACATATTTCTTATTATTAAGTGTTCCAATATGTTCAATGTCATTTCACATGTGCTTTTTGTAATTGTAAATATTATGCGAACCAACTGTATCTGTTGTTGCAGCTGTATTACTAGTCCATCTAGTTGCTTAAGCGTTCAATATTTGGCTTTCCAATACAAAACATTGCAATACTAAAAAGCAAATCTCGAGTTATTATTGGTCAAAATATCGTTATCCCCATGAGTGCTTCGCCTCATTTCTCCAAAAACATGATAGCAGAGAGTCCACTGCTGATTAGCTGCGTTTTCCATTGTGGGCGGTTACCGGACGTAGACCTAGGGTGACCCCACAATGTGATGAACATCGAACGAAAGATAGTAACGATGAGTTAGAATAAGTAATAAGTAATAATGAAATGATTTCCGCATGTGCAATTCAAGCCTTACCAAAACAAGGTGTACAGCGTGGATGGATTGACCTGTCAGTGTTGTAATTTCCATTGTACCCTTTATTTGAGAAAGTAGTATAAAGCCGACCGACACGTGGTACTTCATAAAATATTACAATTGTAAGTCGCGGTGTCCTAAGGAAACCATCAGATCTGGGTCCATCTTGGCAATGGCCGCATTAGTTGGGGCAAATACTGTATACCCAGGGCTAGAAGAGATGAGAGGGAATCAGAAAATATTACAAAATGGTCATCATCTGATTCCTGATTATAGTTTAAGGCAAGTTCAATTGCCTTAAGTTCAGCGGCTCTTTATGCTGTGTTTGTGAGCAACAGCTGTTGCAGCTACCTTATCTCCATCTTTAGAACCATCTGTGTATATATGTTGGAAATTAATAAATTGCTTTGAAAGACAGTAGGGTCTGTACTGGATTTGTTACTACAAAGATCAAAAATAATTGTTGGTGTTTCCAAAGTCCACGGTGGAATTTGTAGTACTTTGTAATCCCCATTTCTTTCTGATATATTGTCAAAATTATCTCCCTTTGTCTAGAAGTTTATTGGAAACGTTGTGTAGTATCCTAGAGCCAATTCGCAATCTCCACTTCTAATTCAGCGGGTGTACCATTTGCGTAAATCCTAAATAAAACCTGTATTATTTACCAAGTGTCATTTTCTAAAATCCGGACAATCGTTAACCGTATTACAATAATAAACTCATTTAGATACAATTCAGTATGACCTAAATGTTTTTCTACCACTTCATTTTAATGAATTTTCATGGTACATTTGTACTTTAAACAATGCTTACTGGCTGCATGGTTGCATGACAATGACCTGTAAAGATGGTACAAACAATAACAAAATACATTAAATTGTACAGTTACAGGCAATCGTTTGTAATGAGCATATTGTAAAACATGGCATGCCCCTAAAAATGGAGTTGGCAAGGATATTCTCAGAATTTTATTTTTGTCATTTTTCAACTGAAAAGTTGCATTTTCTTGATGGATTTTGAAAATATACAAAAACAGTGGCATTTTTATGGTAAAATCTGCTATTTTGACCCTTGAAAATCACAAATATCATTTTTCAGTAGATATTATTTCCAAGATAGCTTCAGCTGGTTAAAAATCACATGTTATTGATGAAATAAGTTCAAAATCACTTTATTTGAAACAAAAGATTGAAATGGTTGTCGAGATATGGCATTTTGAAGATTCTTTATTTACGCGTAAAGATTGTATGAATCTGATAACTTCAGCCGAAGCTTTTTAAGCACTCATATTTTGTAGAAAGGATTTTTTTCTAAAAACGAAAGGCACCATTTTCCTCAGAATGAATGTATCAAACAATTTAGCCAGAATAAACAAACTTCAGTCAGGTTTGAATGTTTACTTAGGTCAGATACCGCTATTGATTTTGGGGCTTCTGATTGGTTGAAAAAAAGTATAGAGTCAATTAGGGCATATAGTCAGATTGTAAGGTAGATTCTGATTGGATTAAATTACCCAAAGCATAACAAATCCCCATAAAACATCAAAATATTATATTTCCATCATAAAACATGTTGATTTAGGATATTTTGACTGAAATTTGCATTTTTATGGATACAATTGTACTGAGAGTATCTTTCCTAAAAGTAAAAATTCTTTACTCCCATATAGTGAAATATTATAGGCTGAAAGCATTACATTACCCCCAATTTGCTGTCATTTTTGAGTGTCTCTAAGATAGTTCTTTAAAATTAAAAAAAAGTTAGGTTTTATCATCCGTTCCGATACAGGAATATGGTTTGTAGGCCAATAGTCTATAATGGAGGCCTGCAATAGTGGTATATGACCATATGTATAGACTAAATACAACTATACTATTTTAAGAAGGGAACAATCAATGGTCATCAAAAACTCATTTGTGAAAGAAATATTTCCCTCGGCATTATTTTGCCATTTGTACAAATATTGTAAAGTAATGTCAGTAACTATCCTTATAATTTCTAACATTTCCTTTTCGATAAGGTAAATAAAATGTATGGAATTAGAGGGACAGTTTCTGGTATTTTTTATTTAATAATATCTCATAGTTATGTTACAACGTTTAATGCCACTGTGATAAAGCTGTAACATGGATTGAAAGTCATCTGTGGTAAGCCTTATGCAGAGGGCCCCCCAAGGGAGATTAGTGTTGGCTAATTGGGTCACCCTCTATAAATAAAGACATTCATTCATTCATTCATTAAGTGATTTCATATATAAATTATTTCCAGCTGGTTTATAGACCAATACCTGGTGGGTGGGACGTGAAGATCATCGATACCAAGGGCAGTCTACTAACGGCCTTAAGCCCGCGGTTTCGATGTGTTTCAACATGTTCAAGTACCAAAACCAGGTTTTGATCTCGCACAATATAAACACGCTGAAAATATTTTATTTCTTATCTGACATTGATTTGTATGCATTTAATACACATATTTTCGAGAAATTGAACATAATACAAAAGAAATCTCACAATTTACATTGTTTGTTTATTTCTCAACGCCAAACGAAGAATATATACAGCTTTATCCTCTTTTTTAACAATTTCAACAGGTTTGAACGTAATGTCGCTTTAAAATAATGTAATTGTTGTTTTGTATGCTTGCTAACGTTTAATATCGTTTACAATGACATCCTAACAGTTGAAGAACGTGACGTCAGAGGTATTGATAGGATTATAAAAACACCTTATTAACCAATCAGCATTGAGTATTTTAATTAACCATGTTAGATATGTGAACTTATACCGCTGCAAAAAGTTTGATTTTCAGTAAGGATTCTATTAAATTTGTTTTCATGAATGGATTGGTATAAATTGTTCTGGAAATTAATTTGGTTATTCCTTAACAATCGTAGTGGGACAGGTAAACCAACGCACTCCCAAAACGTTACATGATGCATGCTGGTGTAGTCACTGTAAATTAATATATATGATGATAAGCTTACGTCTGCCTCCATACAGCGAATACATGTTTGAGCAACATCGTTCTTTGGCATGTCATGGTAATACGTAGTTTTACTCATTTTTTACTCATCACCGTTATAGTTGTTGTTTGTGTCTGTGTGTGTTTGTGGATGACTATCGTCCTTGAATGATACTATTCCTGTTCGAATTGTATATCTACTTGAAATAATATCTTCTCCGACACGGACTATCACAACCTGATTTCTATGGTGACGTGTTTTACAAACGTCCTATTAACTGCACCTAAGCTGTTTGGGTGCTATGATTTCTTTTGGACCATTTTCCTAATTTTTATATAGAGTTGCTTTGTAACAAAATATGCATAAACTATTTTGTTGTGGGTCAACGATATTTGCATGAAGCCTCTATGGATAATGAAGAATATCAAGTTGATTAAAAAAACAAATAAATGTACTACTGTAAAACAACGGCTCTTCCAATGCATCCCATAACTGTATAAAAATGTAAGTCAGGGAACATTAAGACACTTCTTGGCCAGCTAAGCGGTAGTAATTATTGGTCACGCTCCGGATGTCAAATAATTAATAATTTGATATAGGAACGAGTCGTTAGAGAAACAGTTTGGCTTGAAGTCATTGTGGCATATGGGTCCTATTAAACATGTGAGAACATAAAACACACTTATTGGCAGACTATCATGTTATACATGTACATCCAGGTGTGCGATTAAGCGTTTTGTTTTAATTTATTCTTGATATAAAGACTTAACTACAAATTATTATATTCATGAACATGATACTATTGTTATCATTATTATTATTATTATTTGATTGCGAGTTGTCCGTTGTCCGTCAGTCGTCCGTCCGTCGTTAACTTTTGCCTCGTTAAGACGATAGGGACTTTTTCATCTGATCTTTACCAAATTTTTCCAGGTTTTTAATATCAAAGAAAGCTCGGACAAGTTCGAAAACCAGCCAAATCAGCAAGATCGGAACCGGAACACCGGAGTTATGGTCCATAGATTTAGTTAAAACTGCAATAGTTTGACTCGTTAAGACAATAGACACTTCATTTTAGGTCGAATTTTACCAAACTTTACAAGATTGTTAATATCAATAACAGCTCGGTCAAGTGTGAAAACCAGCCAAATCGGACCAGAAACACTCGAGTTATGGCGCTTGATTTAGTTAAAAAGGCTATATTTTACCTCGTTAAGGCGATAGCGCCTTCATTTTCCATTATATCTTTATCACCCTTTACCAGATTGTTAGTAACAATAAAAACTCGGACGAGTTCGAAAACCTGCCAGATCAAACTACTAACTCCGGGGTTATGGCCCTTGATTTAGTTAAAAATACGTTAAGACGATAGGGCCTTTTTTTCATCCGATCTTTACCAATCTTTAACAGACTGTTTATATCAATGAAAGCTCAAACAAATTTGAAAACCAGCTATATCAGACTAGAAACACCAGAGTTATGTGCCCTTGAATTATTTAAAAATGCCTTCATTTTGTATTCGATCTTCCCAAACTTGGCTAGATTGGCGATATCAATGTAAGCTCGGAGGAGTTTGAAAACCAGCCAGATCGAACCAGTTACCCGGCCCTTTTTCAGTATTTGGTAATGTACACTGGAAACCGAAACCCCTCGGGTCATGGGTTCAAATCTCACTGGAGGCAACCTTGTTTCATGGGGTGTTTTATTTTGTTTTGTTTTTTAATTCATTTTTCTCATAAGAAACCTTGTTTCGTTTTTCTTTTACTGGGAACGTAGGAGCCCTCGCTGGTTCAGTTTGACATAGAGTTATAGAGAATAAATTCAAAAAATATGTTTCTCTGAAATTACAAGATAATTTTTTTATTATCAGCTTATGGATCCTCTACCAATTTTGTTCAAATGGTGACCCTGGTGTCACATTTGACCCCATCTCAGGGCTTACATGTTTTACATAGACTTAAATATAGGGAACAACTTTAAAAATCTTCTCTGAAACAACAAGAGTCAAAGGTTTAATATTTTGTATTTACACTCAGTTTATGGTCCTCTATCAAGTTTGTTTGAATGGTGACCTGGAGTCAAATTTGGCCCCGTCTCCGGGATCACATATTTGACATAGACTTATTTAGGGACAAACTTGAAAAATCTTCTCTGAAACTACAAGAGCCAACAGATCAATATTGTGTATTTACACTCAGCTTATGGTCCTCTACTAAGTGTGTTCCAAATTTGACCCCGCCCCTGGGTCACATGTCAAACTTTGTTCCAGTGTTAATATTAACGAAAGTTTGATTTCTTTTAAAGTTAGCCAAAGTTGAGCCAAATATATCGCTCCCCCTATATCGTGGTAATTGAAGACACTGTATAAAACAAAAAGCCCAAGAGGGCCTGTGGACGCTCTACTTCCTAAAGATAACGTTTATGTATTAGGGGCCGTAACTCTGTCAAAAATCATTCAACCTGAACATGGCGATGACATACGCTACTAGGCTTGCTACTGATCATCCCTACCAAGTTTGGCTGAAATCTGGCCAACGGTTCCCTAGAACTAGTCTGTAAACTTTTAGTGTATTAAAACCTTTAAGGGGTCATAACTCTGCCGAAATGTATTCAACAAGAATACGGCGATGAAATGTGCTATTAGGCTTGTACTGATCAATCCTGCCAAGATTCGTTGACATTCGGCCAGGGGATCAGGATAATTAGTTTCTGTATTAAAACCTTAACAGGGCCAAAACTCATTCAACCAGAACACGGCAATGACAGGTGTAGCTAGGCTTGGTACCGATCATTCCCGCCAAGATTCGTTGAAATCCATCAAGGAGTTCAGAAGTTCAGAAGAGACTAATCTTGCTTGACAGCGTTTGTTTATAAAAAACTTTTAAACGCCATAACCTTGCCAAAAATAATTCAACCAGAATATGGCGATGATATGTACAACTAGGCTTGATAATGATCTTTTCATTAATTTCCGTCCAGGGGTTCATGAGAACTAGCCCAGAAAATGTTTGTATCTAAAACCTTTTAAGGGAAATAACTCCGCAAAAAATCTGTAAACCGGAACGCGATGACGATATGCACGATGTGCTGATCATCAAGCATTTTTTTAAAACTAAATCCCGGGTCATAACTCTGGTGTTACTAATCCGATTTGGTTTTCAAACTTGTCCAAGCTTTCATTGCTAATAACCATCTGGTAAAGTTAGGTAAAGATTGGATGAAAAATGAAGGCTCTACCGTCTTTAAAGAGGCAAAATACAGCAATTTTAACTCAATCAAGCGCCATAACTCTGGTATTACTGGTCCGATCTGGCTGTTTTTTTCAATATCTTCCGACCGTTTGTTGACTTCAACAATCTTAAAAAGTTTGGAAAAGATCCGATGAAAAATGAAGGCCCTATCGTTTTAACGAGGCCAAAATATAGCATATTTCGGAAAATCAAGGGCCCTAACTTCGACGTAAATGGTCCAATATAGCTAGTTTTCGAACTAGTCCGAGCTTTCACTGATGTAAACAATCAGTCAGAGTTTGGTAAAGATCAAATGAATAATGAAGGCCCTCGTTACGTGGTCCGAGTATTAACTTTCATACTCCTTCCAACCCCTTCTCCAAGAAGCGAATACGGGGTTGGCTGGGGTATGATCGTTACGTGGTCCGTGTATTAACTTTCATACCCCTTCCAACCCCTTCTCCAAGAAGCGAAAACGGGGTTGGCTGGGGTATGATCGTTACGTGGTCCGAGTATTAACTTTCATACCCCCTTCTCCAAGAAGCGAAAACGGGGTTGGCTGGGGTATGATTTAAAAGTTTGCATACTGTAAAGTTAAAAAAAAAAAAAATTTTAAACAGGTTATCGCATTTTTTCAGTAAAACATTCTGTTCAAAGTGTTTTATTGTCGAAATATCCGTTATAAAATACAGCTTACATAAGCTTTCCTATCGCTTAAATAATGCTATCGTGTTAACGAGGCAAACTATAGCTAGTTTAGCTAAGTCAAGGGCAATAACTCCGCTGTTACTATTCCGATCTGGCTGGGAACAATCCTTATATCCCTACACTCCAATGCAACCCCACCACACCATGAACACCATATAGCCAGTAGAGCGATACTGGCCGTCTTGGGCCTCTTATACTTTCTAATAATTTCTGATATATTTCTAATTATAAATCATCAAATAATTCATGTTTAACCGCTCATTCTTTCTTTTTTTCATTTTCAGTGAAGATTACTTTATTATTTCAACTAAGAAAAATACAACAATAGAAAAAATAACAATTGAGAAAAGACGGGGTAAAAAGGGTATTTATTATTTGTGATTTCTTTAAAATTCATTCAAGATATTAAATGATTGGGGAATAATTTGGAGTAGGGGGTTGGTGTTGGGGGTAGGCACATCACGTAAAATTATAAATTTTGTCATTGACGTTGTGTTTTTTCAATGCACGTTTCTTTATTCCAGCCTATAATTCTCAATGAAATAATGTATTTTGTATGTTAAATCATATATTTCTTAATTGTATCTCAGTTAGTAAGTGTTTGAATGATACCCCGTTCCTTATAAGGTTTTTCAGCAGTATTATTTTTATCGAAATTTGTTTATTTCAAAATTTGATTTAATGGATCTTTGTAGTTTCCCGAAGGTAAGAACACTGTTGAGATACCTGCTTATGTAGATATAGCGTTTGATTTCAAGGAATAAAACGTTCTCCTTACTTGCTTTTTGACCACGTTCTGTATTTCCTAAGATAAATTTAATTTCATTAAATTTTACCTCAGTGTGTTTATGCTGCATATATCTAGTGACCTCAGGTAGTTATGTTTTTGTGTTTATTCCTCCAAAACATGTGCTTAAGTTTTTCTATTTCTCCCTTACAAAATGTATTTGTATTATTTGATTTTATATTTATTAAATTAAGGTATCTATTAGTGGCAAGAATTCTATGTAATATTCGAACTTGTAACCATTGCAGCTGAGTATCTTTAGTAACCAGAAATGGAATATCATAGTATATTTTCCAGTCTTTATATTTAATATTATATATGTTATTCCATTTACATTGACTGGTTTTTCATTAATTTTATTTAAGATATCATACATTGGTTTTGTTCCTTTTTTGTTTTGTAACACTGGGTATATATATGATGGAATAAATGGGTTTATTTCTTTTTTGTTATTAGAATCCAACTATTTTAACTTCTGAAATATGCTAATTGCCATTTTAATGCCCTGAAAATGTAGAAAAGTATCTTATTTTTTTAGTTTTTCATGCTTCCGGTGATATGATGTTATTAATTAAGTGATTTCATAATGTACCGGGGCGTCCGTGGCCGAGTGGTTAACATCTCTGACTTGAAATCACTTGCCCCTCACCGCTGTAGGTTCGATCCCTCATTGGCCTAGGAATCTTTATGTGAGGAAGCTCTCCAGCTGGCTTGCGGAACGTCGGTGGTTCTACCCAGGTGCCCGCCCGTGCACGAAAATTGCCCGGAGGGGCACCTGGGGTCTTCCTCCACCAATGGAAGCTGGAAAGTCGCCATATGACCTTAGCTGTTGGTGCGACTATAAAATACAATTCAATCAATCAATCATAATGGCCCAGTTATTGGCGCAATGACTGTAATATTGACCCAAAGACAATAAAAAACCCGGACAATATAAAAACATTTAATTCTTGACAATTTTATCATTTAACCTCTACTGCAGTAAAATTTCATTTTACTTAAAGTATTTTGATATGATTTGCATTTGTTTATAGTAGCGTTAAGTTCATTTATATGTTGATAAGCGTCCGTGAATGACGTCACTTAACATGAAGACGTCACTTAAAGCTCGTATTAGTGAGCTTTGTCAGTTTTTTTTTATATTGACCGATATCCGGTTCGTATTTGCCGAGTTTACATCATATTATGTGTAGAATTTCTAGTAAATCACGGCTAATGTTTAGTTAATTAACAAAATATTATATTAACAGTTATAAGAAATGTAGCAGTCTACAGACTATATTATTTTTATCCTTTTTATATAATTTCCTAATTGGTGATTGCAGTATAAAGTACAAAATAACACTTGACGAAACAATGTTTATTTAAACATATATATAAGATAAGTTTTCTATCTATTATCCGGTGCTGGGTGTTGGATGCGCTGCCTGGTATTTCGAAATCAGCTCCTGTAGTAAGTCCCTAGGGAACAGGAGATGGTCGATGGCGTGGATGACGCCATTAGATGCCGGGATGTCGGCTTTGGTTATGTGTGCGTTGTTCACCATCGCTTCTGTAAACATATTACTTTTCAGGATTATTGTGGTTCGATAGCATTAATATCTATAAATATTTAAGGATATATCAAACATGGCTGGTATATAAACAGATCATTAGCTATATTCACCTATATACTGGTTTACCTATTTATATACACCAGATTATTGTGGTTCGATAGCATTGATGTCTATAAATATTTTAGGATAAATCAAACTTCGCTTGTACATAAACAGATCAGTACATAAACAGATCATTAGCTATATTCACCTCTATACTGATTTACCTATTTATCAGACGAATACACTAGGTTATAGTTATCCCAAGGGATTTATAGTTAACAGATAAGTTTAATTTGTATGCATATAAACACTTCGGTACTTGTTGTGGGCGACATTGTACATGACAATGCACTAAAACAATCCAAACATCTTATAATATCTAAAATCTTATCTGAAGAATATTTGTATTGTTTTTAAACAAATTATCCTTATATTGCTTTTTGTGTTTTAATCGAAATCAGATTGCCTCGAGATGTGTCTTAAATCTTACATATATATGCAATATGTACTCTTTAAAACAAATTACAATTTAAAAAACAAACAAGAGGCACATTCATAATATATCAAGATTATTATATATGTAAACTATTCAATCCTGTCGAGAATTTACGAGATTGTTTAATTCTGGTGCAGTCAGTTAAGTTTGTATAATTCTGGTACATTTTGTTTCTGTTAAACGAGGGTAGGGGTTACAGGGTGTGGTCTTCTCCATCCTAGCTCCCCATTTTCTCCCTTTTCCCTCCATCCTATCTCCCTTCGCCCTCCCGTTTTTTCACTTCTCCCGCAGAATACTGATAAACAAGGGACGTTATTGAAGAAACTATCGATCGCGGAGACAGAACGTGTACGGCAGACAAGATAATGGTCGATAATAGGTCACATTTTTTCATTTTAAGATCATTATTCAATTAAGTTTCTCAAATCTCTATGATAATTCTTCATCACGCATTTTTTAAAAAAACTGCCGCCCTTTCTCTTTCGACGCCGTCCCCTTGTCTCCCGACCCCGCCTCTTGTCCCCCCCCCACCCTCACCCCCCCCCCCCCCCCCCCCCCCCCCCACACCATCTTAAACTGCCATGATACCCTTCTGAACGTGTAAAATACGGGATTTGTTAAAACTCTTACATCACCGAACAATTTCCAATTTGAACTAAATAAACTCATAGTAAAACATACGTTTTTAGCAAAACTCTTTCTCAATATGTCCAATGCATATCCACGGTAGATACAAACGTCTAACAGGAATTGTAGCATTCACAGATCGCAGTCAGCCCAAAAAAACGCATTTAAAAGAAACAAAATGACAAGGATAGATAGAAGCAAACTATATGACACCACAAACATAAAATAGTTGATAACAGGCGTACCACTTTAGAACGGTAAGTGGGGAAAAGCCTTTGGGTTTTTAAATCAGTTTCTATGGTTGATCAAACCCCACTCAAAGATTGGATTATATAAGTTCTTTTAACATGCAATGTTGGTTTATGCGCATGAAAATAAAGCAGGACTTTCTGTAAAAAGGTATATATTTATATAAAGAAAAAGAAATCTATTATAATCGCCTTTGTAAAGAAATATTGCTGGAATATTCGTATTCAAATTATATACAAAAACAAACCTGGAAAATAGTATGAGGATGAAACAGTTCTAAGAACGTTTACAAATAAATCAGTATAAATACATTAGTGTCATTATTGTAAGTGATTGGCATAATTACGGGCTCCTAGGGTGATGTTCACTGGTGTTCCGTGAAGCGTGAAGAGTTGTTGGCCATCAATTAACATGCTGCTGGTTCTCATGCCGGGGACCATGTGATACTTGAGCATCTCTAAAAGAAAAAAAGAGAGTGTAACTAAATACATAAAACATCTTTAGAGAGTACTCCAAGATATGCTTTATTATATTTATTGAGAAAATAATAAAAACAAAAAATATGTCTAGGATGTTTATCTTATATATATATTCAGATTATTAAATTTAATTAACACATACAGGTACGTCGGTTGGTGTATTATTGTTTAACGATAATTATTTAGAAAATACGTGAAGAGTAAAACAATACTTATTTTATTAACCTGTGATAACAACTTCAAAGTCTACCCCAGGAATTCTCTGTGGGTGAAGAATGCTGTCTGCGTACTGAGCCCAAGCAGCATCCGTGGGAGCAAACAATGTGTATTCCCCACCTGGTGGAATAAAACGTATGTTGTTTTGTAGTACTCCCTAAGAATGCTTGGTTGCCAGCGTTTGGTACATGTTAAACAAAAACCTGTTATAAAATAAGTTGTGTGTCGGTTTTCTCACAAAGAAAGATGATTACAGTTTTACGAGTATGACGAGAAAAAACGTAAACTATACATTTGTATCTGATTTACTTTGATAAACGATGACATGCATCTAAAAAATATAAATGGTAGCTTTTGTACATAGATCACTATCGTGTATCTGAGAAAATTATTCATAATGTGCAGCACTGAGCAACAATGTATTCGGCAGGATGTTTGCAAATTTGTGGCGCTATAACGTTGAAAAATGACATATATTTGAAATATCCATGGGGAAAATGCCTCTTTCCAGAAAGATCGTGTTGTATTACTCGTCGGGTTTCAAATCACTCTATCCGAGATATTACCTTCATCATCATCATCATCATCATCATCATCGTTACTATCATCAGTTTTATCGACATACAACTCCTCAGTTTTATCATTAATGAGGTGTTCAAGCTGATCATTGACGCTGAACATTGACCTCTGTTTTGGTCATTTCTCAAAGAGAAAAGGCAATTTTAACAAAAGATAAGTCAACGTCTTGTTCACAAGATAAAACACGGTGACGCATAACTTAAAAAAAGGGAACGAGTTAACAAAAGAAAAGTAACTGTTCAACACATAGGAACAATCATAAAGGTTATTTCTTTATTTTTTGTTTTTAGTACTTGAAATAAAGGGTATAAAAGTAAAAACATCCAATGGAAGAAAATCAATCAAAATTACCCAACTTGCTGATGACACGACATTATTTTTTAAATTCAAAAAATGAAATATTGATTGAAAAAATAGGAAGTGATATCACTTACAATAGAAAAAATCGGAAGTGATATCACTTACAATAGAAAAAGTCGGAAAACTTTCGGAGTTGATCTTAAATCGTAATAAAACACAGGGGCTTTGGGTTGGGAAACTAAAATCATGTAAAGATAGGGTTGGGCGTTTTAATTTGCCAGAAACGCCAATAAAAGCACTAGGTATTTATTTCGGACATAATAAACGAAAATGCAAAATTAGAAAATTGCGAAAATATTATTAAAAGTTGGCAAAAAAGAAAATAAACTCTTTTCAGAAAAATTCAGATAATTAAAACACTTTTGTTGCCGAATTTTGTATATCTTGTTCAGTCATTGGTAATAGCGCAAGATATTTTAAATAAATTAAATTCAATGATTTTTTCATTCCTTTGGAGTGGAAAACGTGAAAAAAAAAGACTACAATAATAGGTGACACATTGAGCGGCGGGTTTGAAATGTGTGATCCAACTATCACTTACAACTAAACGGGTTAAGTGTTAAACAGATAATGAGGAAGCTAACTGGAAGAATTTACCAAGATATTTTCTGAATACCTTTGGCGAAAATTATTTATTTTTTATATGAATATAGATATTTAAATGATCCCGAATTACCAAACTCAACTGGATTTTTGTGTAGATTTGATCAAAATTTGGATACACGTAAACCAAACAACCTACAGGAAATTCGATCAATTTGAAGTCATAAGAAAACAAATAATTAGGGGAAACAAAGAGCTGAAAACAAATGGCAAGGGTGTGATTTTCAAAAACTGGATTAAATCAGGTCTGATATTCATAAGTAATATAATAAATGAAAATGGTGAAACAGCAGAAACTCATGTACTAGATAAACTGACGGATAAATCAAACTGGATATCCTAAATAAATACAGTAAAGCGTGTAATTCCAAAGGCATGGAAACAATATTAAGATTGGAGCATTAAAAAATACCCGTTTTCAAACAGAACTTAAACTACTTATTATTTATTTCGCAAAAGGAAAAGCGGTAGACCTGAAAGCAACAGATAATAAGAAAATGTATAAATGCTTAGTAACTAAAACGTTCTCTAATCCGTATGTGCATACTTATTGGACTACATCTACTACATTCATCTGGGAACATGTGTATAAACATATTCACACGTTAAAAGATAACGGAATTAAGCTGTTCAAGTATAAACTAATACACCGAATTGTTCCTTCTATGGAAATGCAATATATATGGAAGCTCAGCGCAAATCCATTTTGTCGAGTATGTGGTGAAACGGAAACATATAAACACTTTTCATAGATTGTGAAGAACATGAACCTTTTTGGTAAAATATAACATATTTATTCAAAAAATGTGGAATCTCGGCGACAATGAAAACGTTTTCGAATATTGTAATCGGATATAAAATATAAACTATACTGAATATTATGACGTAAACGAGATTTTAGCACTTGTTGGGTTCTGTATATTTCAATCATATTTTATAAGCGAGTGTAGAACAAACCGTGTTGACATATTCGCCTTGTTTAAAACGAATACTCTATTATTTCGTTACATAAAGGACCGCTGCAAATCATTCAACACACGAATAATACAATTGTTTTACAATTTATTGTTTGATATCTAATTCTTTTGAACGTTACTATTATACTTAATAAATGATCAGAAAGTGATATTTAATGAAAATATTATCTACAAATGTTTATATGTGTAATACAGTTATTATTGTTGTAAATATCGAATAAAATCTTATAAAAAACTTATTTCTAAAAGTGAATTACAAACGACTTTAGTGGAGAAAAAAATACCAGTCCCATTAAGATTGCAAAATAGTTTGATTTAATATCGACCAATGCCATTTTTTAAAATCTTGCACAATGGCCGCATCGGTCGTCGAGAATCAGGTGGGTATTCAATGTGTATTCATATCAAGGAAGGTTTCCAGTGAAATATGTAACATATCCGAGATCTAAATTTATTTTGTTGAAATCAGTGTTATGCCATGTTCTAAATGTTTTAGACTGCAGTATACATTGTAATAATGAATATGACAACTAAGGTTAGTCATCTGACCACAAACCACAGACAATTAACTATTGTCAGTTGTATGAATGAAATATTAAAGTATGAACATCCATTATATATAATAAGCTTCCAGTTACAATTAGTATACGCAAACCTAAAGAAAGATGCACATATCGGACAGGGAAAGCAGCATTCAAGGACGACAGTTAACCACAAAACACAAAAACAAACACGCAAACAGACAAACGAGAAGGCAAAAGTAATAAAAAAAATGCAAACGACATCACAAACACAAAAGGGTTGAAAATAGGGCTACCGCCTTGGAAGGGTCGGTGGCAACAAAGATCACTGGGGGTTTAAACCGGTTCTAGGGCGCACCATACCTCACACTTACCCTACTGTCATCCCATTAAAACAGGACAGTGTAAATAAAGAAATCCCTGCCATGATATAATCCCTAAGTCATTACCACACACCTAATGTTTAAATACTATCTTCGTCGAAATATGTAGACGAAAAAATAATTTAAAATAAAAGTAGGATCGAAAGAGATTTTGTCGAAGCGGAGCTCCTGCACAAGTTCAACTGGGTATTATGTTATTTATACAAAATAACTTACCTTCAAGAAGATGGCTCAAGTCCGTTAACAAGAAATACAGGAATGTATCCTTAAACATATCGTCTTTCATGATGAGTACACTGGCAATATTGTCGTATCCAAAGACAGGCGGTATCATGACGGTATCGATGGTGTGGACTATGCCATTGTTACATATGACGTCATTTGGTGAAATCACGTGAGTGCCGTTGTTGAGAAGAGTAGACTTAAATATAGAGTTATAAAAGTAAACAAATATATTCCTTAAAGTATATCATCATTATGAATATAAATCATTATTGAGTTTTTCAATACGCCTACTACCATTTCATGTTTTGTTTTTGTAATTGTAAACATTACGTTAAATAACTGTACCGGATGTTGCATCTATATATTAAGTCAAAATAGTTGTTTAAACTTGCCATTATTGAAACGAAAAATCTCGAGTTTTGAGTTGTCAGAGTATCGTTTTTTCTAAAATTGCCTCATACATCCAAATCACAATAGCACTGAGTACGCTGCCGGTTCGCTGTAAAATCCTACGGAACCTTTTTCAACTTTAGAAATTGTATAAGATCCCGCCCGCCCACCCCACGCACTCAACACAATGTGATGAACGTCGAAAAACTGGTAGTAACGATGGGTTAGAATAAGTAAAAATTAATTATAAAAAACAAAAATATATTAATTATAAACGCAAGTGAAATTCTAGGCTTACCACACCAGAGTGTACGGCGTGGACGGATTGACCTGCCAATGTTGTAATTTCCTTGGAACCCTTAATTTGAGGAATCAGAATAAAGCCGACCGACACGTGGTACTTCATGACATTTTGCAATTGCAAGGTGTTGTGTCCAAGCGACACCATCAGATCAGGGTCCACCTTGGCAATGGCTGCATTAGTTGGGGCAAAGACTGTATACGGACCTGTAAACAAACATCTTACAAGAAACATCATCAGTTGGGACACATACTGTTAACATACCTGTAATCAAACACTAAACATGATACTGCATAATCTGAAGCACATACGGTAAACCTATATGTTAGCAATCCTGTATGAAACAGCGTCAGCTGGAGAAAATACTATGAATAGATCTGTAAGCAAACACATGAAACATCATCAGCTGCAGCAAATACTATGAACAGACCTGTCAGCACACATCTGACTTGAAACAGTATCAGTCGTTCAATAATATCCTTTTTTATGCAATTTGTATTTATATTTTACTCAATCTCAGTATTGACAATAACATATAATTATACTGAAATTAAATATTTTGAATATAAAAATTGCTTGTGACGTTTTATGTTATATAACTTAACAGTTGGAGAAAATAAAGTCAACATAACTTTAGCCACACGAAATACCGCATCAGTTAGACACGGCGGCTATTTTACAATCTAAACCTCACACAATTATTTAGACATTAAACCGTTCTGGAATGTTGTATAGCTATATGGCATGAGCATTTGATTATTCCAAACAAATCAATTGTAGTGACATATTCATTTTACATTCCCTTCTACAAAAATAACTTGAACAGAAACTGGGAAAGACAATATAAAATGTCAATCAAATTTCAAAACAATATGCTCGTTACAGAGGAGATTTTTTTATATGTATAACTATTTCTGGTAGAATGGTTGTATTATATCAAATTATATGTTTAAATGACTTTGAGTGAAAGGAAAATCATGAATCATCTCACTTTCGTTTCATTTTTACTCCCATCGTGAAAACTCGGCCAATCCCGTCATTCTTCGAGACCCCACCTCGTGTGTATATCGACGTGTCGGGATGTTCAAAATCTTAATATTTTGTTAGCTGGAAAGCAACCGCACAGACAAAAGTGCACTGTTTCTATGGCCAGTATCCACACGTGCTGATGTATGATTTGTTATTTACAATACAGATGAAGGTTCTATCACTGCTTTCGTGTAAATAAACTTTCGATGGAGCAATCGGCTAAACAAAATTGCAAAACTTTGAAGATAACCTTGATTTTGAATGCGAATTAGTTTTGATGTGAATCTAACGCGCGTCATCTAGTATGACGTAACCAATATGGTGACCTTCAATATACATTCGGGCAATACTTCTAAGAAGTGTACGAGATGTTGCGAATGATTTTCTCTCCTCCATAGCATATTGTTTCCGACAAGATACAAACTATCCTCTTTCCAAAACAAATTGTTACGGAGGAGAGCATACTTAAAGAATAGGTCATTAGGAAAATAACCATTGGGAAATCATTGAATTTGTATTTTAATACATCTAACATTGTTGAAATGAATGTGATTTATGCTTCTGAGATGAAAACACATAATGTATAATCAAATTTCCGTTACAGAGAGGATATCCCTAGTTAGAAAGTTTACTTTTTTTAAGCCATCAGGCAAACCTGGCCAAAAATAAGCAATTGTTTTTTATGAGATAACGACCGTTATTTATAAGAACCATATATTCATTGAAAAAAAGCACTGGAATATCAAAAATAAATGTTATTGGGAAGAGTTTGTTTGAATGGTGTGTGACGTGATGTCTTAGCTCATGTTATGCCATATATGACGGCTTTTTTGTTTGTTTTTGTTATCTAGGAGAGAAAATGTAACGAATATTCAAAATAATGAAAGTTGTTAGTGTTGCTTTGATGAGAAAGCATGTCAAGGAACTTTTGAATATGCATTTTATTGCATAACATAGACAACTGTACCAGCGAAAAGGCAAAGGGTATACCTTACCTTTTTGGAATTAAACATAACGTCATTTTCACGCAAAATTCACAGTATTGTACTTCAACGTGCGTCCACGCTTTATCTTGTATCTTATAATCGTTCGTATAATCGTGTATTGCATGTTTCATACTAATGAGTTTATAAATGTAGTATGTCAAATTTAAGAGACACGTTTTTTTCTTTCTCAAATTGTGTCAAATGTTGAAGAATAGTTGATTAATGCAGTTTTTTGATTAGAACGAATGTGTTTGTATATTATAGGTCTAATATCATTTCCGCCAAAAAATATTTGCAGAAGAGAAACTACATTATCACTTATACGACATGCTCTTTTTTTCATTTTTTTTGTCAAATTTAACGTTTCCATTAATTGGTCTTTTAAATATGTATGACCTGTTTTATTACAAATCGGTTTGAAAATAAACAGAAGCAAATTTGGAAGACATCAAAAGAATGTCACACCTTACCAGTACGTCGGATGAAACTGGATATCGAGGTCTGCTCGCTAAAATAACCAGTGCAATACAGCAAGTATAAAAATACGCTTAAATACGCACGCATGGTCTGAAATCTGTATTATCTATGTTCGTATTTCTAACCTTCGTCTATTATTCGGTCTGAAATCCAATATGCTTTTAATATTTGGTCTGAAATACTTGTATATCTCACCTGTATCCATTATTCGGTCAGAAATCGGTTAACATGTGTCCATTTTTGATTATTAGGTATATGTCTTACCTGGGCCACCTAACATCTTGTACACATTTGATTCCTGAAGCAGTGTGGCGAAGCTGGTGTAGCCATTGTCAACCAAATATTGGTAAACAGTCTTATCCTCGAACGAATGGGCAAGACCCAAACACAAACTAAGAGCAACGACTCGCGAGATCAACATCGTGTCTTGTCTCAACGGCTAAAATCTAAGGTATCAAAGAATGTCTTCACTAGACGTCCTACATAAATAGGCAGAACATTCTTAATTTAGATTACTGATAAGATAAGTGGACAAAACACTGGAGTCATAAGGTATGTCTCTTGTTATCAGAATTACTCAAGAAGGTCAAGTGTATACGAGGGCAGGTTAGTAGTTTCGCGATTTTTATGAGGGTTTGGTCATTAAAACTGGAGCGTCGATTACTACGTAGATCTTTCTCTAAATTCTACCGCCGTAATGAGGGCCTGCTGGAAAAGTACAACACCAACCTAAAGACACTTCTACGACTAGGCATATCACAACCCTCATTTTATGGAGATGTGGTCTATAAACTTCGAAAGTTAAAGGGGTCTGACGAGTTTCCTGACCGCTTTACAAATTTAATCAGGAAGTTCGTCAGAAAAGGATATAACCCTTTGGTTTTACAGCGCACTGCATGTTTAGTGATTGACCCCTCTACAGTCTGTCATTACGCTTCACTTTTCACTTGTGCGATGACTGGACTATCTCTTGGGACTCTATGATTGTACCTACTGAAACCCAACTAAGGGAGGTGGGTGCAAGATTGGTTTTCTCTTTAGCTGCAACTACTATGGTTGTTCAGTACGATTCTGGATACATCCTGCGATGTTTTTTATTTTGGATGTGTTTCTTTAGTTAGTTTCTCAGGATGTGGACTTTATTGTTAGAGAATTCCTTTTGATGGGATGTATTTTTGTTTACACTGTCTTGTCTATTTGGGCGTTGAAGACAGGATAACAGCGAGGATTGTGCGCATATAAAATCGATTCAAGTTAACAAGTAGGCCTTATTGCTTACTGACCGTTCCAAGTCGGTAACCCTGTCTTCACCACCTTTTCTGTTGTTTTTTGTCTCTTTCATTGTATTTTTAGGTCCTTGCTTGCAGTACAGTGTGGACCTACGATGCCATTGCGCTCGGACGCTGTGGTTTCTATAGGACCCTATATCTCATTTTTGCCAACTCATAATTCATTTTACGCATATTCAATCACGGGTATTTAAAAAAACACATGAATAAACTTATAGTTTTATTCGGCACGTAAACATTATTATATGACCTGAACAGCTTGAATTTGGGTAAACAGTTTTGTAGTGCAATTTTTGTCGTATTTGGAATGTAAGTTTCTTTAATTGTTATATATAGAGTATCTCTTTCTTTTTTTGTATCAAAGACGTTTATGCACTAAAACATATTCGCTATCATCAATCCTAATATCCGCATTAAGTTCACCACGTGAGGTCTATTGACCTCAGGGTAACACGTAACTAGACATGTATAAGAGGTTTAGGAGGCTGAGATAAGAAATATAATATGTACACGTACGCTGGTTCCACCCCACTCCCACCTCCACACACATACACACACCCACACCTGAATCCACACCTGCATTTACCGCTAGTTCAGGTCGTGCTCTATCTGTGCTCGCGTGATCTCAGTTGGGATCGGTGGAAGATAAGTATTTCGTCTCTTTTACCTATATTTGATTTGAATAGTTGAATGTTTGGACGTAAATTATCGCGGACAGAAACTGTGTTTTCGCCATGAAAACGTAGATAGTCAAATGATGTCGTATCTTTGACACTTTTAAATGCCGATATCATACACAAGTTCAAATAGTTTGACATTTCTGATAACCCATGTTCTACAATCAGTTTATGATTGTACTTGCAGCCATTATCAGACAATCTTCGAGTGCCATTATAGAATATTTTATACGCATTTATAAACTCCGTTTACTTTCAGTATATAACTGTAAACGTCAATATTCGCCCATATTCGACGTGTTTTAAATTCATATTGGGTGTTTAATGTTCTTGGAACTACTTTTGCATACTAGGTCGGGATTGATGTAATGTACAGTTTCTTGTACATTTCATCTATTACGTCTCACTGGAAGTAGGTCACGTGATAAAAACAAATAGTAGTATGTTGGTTTCATGTGGAAAATTCCCAAGATGTTACGAATATTTGTTTGTTTTTTATAAAAAAGGATAAAAATATCGGACAGGGAAAGCAGCACTCAAGGACGACAGCCAACCACAAAACACAAAAACAAACACGCAAACTGACAAACGAAAAGACACAAGTAATAATAAATACAAACGACATCACAAACACAAAAGGGTTGACAATAGGGCTACCGCCTTGGAACGGTCAGTGGCAAAGTAGGCCACTGGGGGTTTAAACCGGTTCTAGGGTGCACCAAACCTCACACTTACCCTACTGTCATCCCATTAAAACAGGACAGTGTAACTAAAGAAATCCACGCCATGATCTAAACTGTAACCAGAATACATTTACGTATACACGGGCGTACAAACACTTGCCCAACTTGGCGGATTTTGTGTACTTGAACAATTGCTGTGTGCACGTGCATACCCCACCCACTGTACGAGTGCTATTAATATTATCCATATTGGTATGTCACAAGGGCGTCGTGTTCGTAAAGGCCGCAAACGCTTAACATCGCCCCAAGAAGGTGATTCTAAAAAATACAGGACGGACGATTCTCTATCGGACTGCAGTTTTATCGACTCGGATGTCCTAGATTCTGACACCGACACACCTCTTTTCAAAATCCCTCAAAGTACACCAATACCAACAATGTCAACAATGTCAAACAAACTCCATGATGACGATATTATCAAAATATGTGATGTAATCACTTCCCGTACCATTATAATTCATAACTCATACAATCTATATATATGCATGCCCTGACTTATGTATTGGTGTTTGCTTACTGATATATTTTTGAGAATGTATAACTCAACATATACTACACATAATTTCGTCCACATATATCAACACTTCTCAGCTCAAATGAATATACTATGTACTTAAGACCCATACGAATCCAGAGGAAATATTTTCTTTTTCATTTTTTTTCCTTCTTTAAGCACCTGTACTTTTTGTTCCTTTGTTATCATGCGCATTTCATTTTCCCCGTCTGTGTGTTGGCAGCCCTGTGTTGTACTGGCAAGTCCTCGTCGTATGTCCGTATCCTCTCTACGCTCAGTAGCCAGCGTTTTCACTAAACGCTTTATATCTATAACATGACATTTTACAAACAAGGCCCATCTGTGTGTGGTGAGGGTCGCGGCTTTCGACATGTACACTTTCCGGGATGTAGGTTTGTGGTGATACTTATAGTCGCGTTCTATTTATATTTCCACCAAGTGTCAGTTTATTGTCTTAAACGACAATTAAACAAAAACGAGTCTGTATACTCACAGATAACTTTCCCATTTACTAAGATACCAGCATCAGCCAAGTATAGGCAAAATGTTACATTTACAAATCATATATTATGTGTACTAACATTGGCCATCCTGACCTATTGGATATTACTGATGATATTAATATTATCAGGAGATGTACATCCTAATCCAGGCCCGAGTTCTTCTATCAATGTGTCCACGGCAAGCTATGAAAGCTCTTCTGTATCCTTGGATATCATCGGAAGTGGTCTTAGTATTTTACATATGAACATCCAGAGCCTTAAACCTAAAATTGACCTACTACAGGCAGAAATGCAGCCATACGATATACTAGTATTTACCGAAACCTGGCTCTCACCATTAATACCAAATGACGAAATAGCTATTCCCAACTTTCATAAGCCATACAGACTTGACAGAAAAGACAGAATTGGTGGTGGGGTTATAATATACTTACGTGACCATCTTCTTGGCTCTATACGTAATGACTTGCTATTACCTGGAATCGAAGCACTATGGGTCGAACTGACAATGTCGAATAAAAAACTCCTAATTGGGGGATTTTATCGGCCCCCTAACAGTGGTAATCCTTACTGGGACCTTATTGAAGAGAGTATCGATAGAGCTTTTAATACCAATATAAAAGACATTGTCATCACTGGAGACTTTAATTGCAATGTCCTTAACACAAACGACAACAGGATCAACAATATTATTAATTCATATGGGTTTAACCAACTCATTACTGAACCTACTCATTTTACAGAATCGAATTCTTCGTTATTAGACCTATTTATTGTCAAAAACAATAATAATGTTATAACTAGTTTTGTCGGAGATCCATTTATTCCAAATCTCGTACGTTACCATTGCCCGATTGTGATAGTTCTGAATCTGACAAAGCCAACGTCACATAGCTTTAAACGTAAAGTTTGGAAATATGACCAAGGTGACTATAACGCATTTCGGAATATCTTACGAAATACTGATTGGAACGTTCTATTTAATTCCGAAAACTTAGATGACATTGCATTGTCTCTTAGTAATATCATTTTAGAAGCAGCGAACAGTACTATACCTAGCAAGATCGTCACTATCCGTCCTTGTGAAATCCCCTGGCTATATAGCAGCGTGCGCAAACTTATAAGACAAAGAAAGCGTCTTCACAAACGTGCAAAAAAGTCAAACTCCGATTCCCACTGGAGCGATTTCAAAAAAAAGAGAAACGAAGTAACCAAAGCCATTCGAAAAGCTAAAGCCGATTATTACAACGCATTAACCGATAAACTTAACAGTTCGCAAACAAACAGCAAAAATTGGTTTAAACTAGCTAAACAAATAATAAACAATAATCAGACCACACATAAAATTCCTACGCTATTCCACAACAATATCGAAGCTACCGTTGACTGTGAAAAAGCAGACCTATTAAACAACTTTTTCTGTAGCCAATCCTCTGTTGACGACAATAATACACAATTACCACCAATTACAAACCCAGTTCAAAACTATTTATCTGAAATAACGATTACATCCCAGGATGTTATGGACATTCTCAGAAAACTAGACGTGTCAAAAGCTTCTGGGCCTGATTTAATCAGCCCCAGACTACTCAAAGAGGGCTCTATCGAACTCTCAATCCCGCTGTCGAAGTATTTTAATATGTCATTGCAGAACTCTTACTACCCATCCCCATGGAAACATGCAAATGTAACTCCTATATTCAAAAAAGCCGACCCCTCTAACCCAAGTAACTATCGACCTATTTCACTATTAAGCTGTATAAGTAAAACTATGGGTAGATGTGTGTTCAAGTATTTATTTAACTTTTTATCCAGACACAGCATACTTACCTCTGCCCAATCTGGATTTATCCCAGGTGATTCTACTATAAACCAACTTACATATCTCTACAACGCAATCTGTAAAGCTCTAGACGAAGGAAAAGAAATCCGAGTAGTATTTTGCGACATATCCAAAGCCTTTGATCGAGTTTGGCATAAAGGCCTACTATTCAAACTTAAAGCAATCGGCGTAACTGGAACATTTCTTGATTGGTTCTCTTCATACTTATCTAACAGACAGCAACGCGTCGTTCTTAACAATGTAACATCAAATTGGAAGAAAACCACAGCCGGTGTTCCGCAAGGGTCTATTTTAGGTCCGATACTCTTCTTGATTTACATCAACGATATTGTTACTGAAATCGACTCTAACATAAGTCTATTTGCTGATGACACCAGTTTACACTTGATTGTTGATAACCCTACTGTAGCAGCGAACACCTTAAACAATGACCTAGATAAAATCAATTCCTGGTCCAAGCAATGGTTGGTGGATTTTAACCCTTCCAAAACAAAATCTCTCACAATTTCTAGGAACATTTTCCGTCCAGCACATCCTACTCTACTCATGAACAATGTTAATATAGAGGATGTCAAACAACATAAACACTTAGGCGTAACAATATCCGACGACGGCAAATGGCAAGATCATATTGCATCTATCACAAACCGAACGTGGCAACGTATTGGTATTCTTCGAAGCCTGAAATTCATTCTTAATCGCCAAACATTAGAACACATATACATTTCCTTCATAAGACCGTTACTAGAATATGGTGATGTTGTCTGGTGCAACTGCACCCAAGAACAACGTAAATCCATTGAAGCCATTCAAATCGAAGCAGCACGAATCGTTACTGGCGCGACAAAACTGTGTAGTATAGCTAAATTGTATGACGAAACAAAATGGGAAACTCTTGATAATCGATGCAAAAAACACAAACTTATTCTATTTTACAAAATGAAAAATAATCTTACCCCAAACTTCCTGTCAGAACTTGTTCCCCTCGACGTCAATGATCGTTCAACTTATAATTTAAGAAATAGTCAGAATACGCAAATCATGCACGCACGAACGAGTCTCTATAGAGACTCATTCTTACCTTCTGTTATCCGTGACTGGAATGAATTGCCCCAAAGTGTAAGAGACTGTGAAGCACTAATCAGCTTTAAAACCTGTCTTTAGGTCAGAGACAAACCACCTTCTTATTTTCTCACTGGAGACAGAAAAGCTCAGATCCTACATACACGACTTAGATTAGAATGCAGCGCGCTTAATGAACATCTTTTTAAGAAATCAATAATAGACAGTCCTTTATGTACATGTGGCACGCCAGAAACAACAAATCATTTCCTACTAGTATGTCCAAACTTCGCGGAACAAAGACGAACACACCTATCAAACTTACCATGTCCACGGTCTCAGCACAATCTCCTTTTTGGTTCTTTAGAACTTTCTTATCAATCAAACGCCGATTTATTTAAGAGTGTACAGAACTATATAATTTCCACCCGCAGATTTGCATCCTAATTCTAAAAAAAAGGCCAGTCAGTGCAGCGGGGGCTGTTGGGATACACCGGTGTTGATTGTATGCGCATTTATTTACATGAGTTTTTTTTTGTTCTCTTTTTCTTACCATTTATTTTCTCCTCGTTTCCTCATAACAACTTTCTTAAAATAGCAGAGTATGTAGCTCCTTAACGTTCTCATTTTTGTGCTCAGCTACACGTACTCAGCTACCATTCTGATTATTTATTCTTGATTATCTATTCTGCTTTATTTTCTTACTTTTCATGATTAAAATATTTATGTTACTTAGCCATATCAAAATGTGACTTCTCTGAAAGGAGATGAATTTATATAAGCTTTGATAAGCTTGTTTTCAGATCCTTACTATTATAATGTGTATATAATATATGTGTACATTGTGAAATAAATATTGTTTAAACCAAACTCTAACCAACAAGGCAGCATCAATAGGCAATATAAGTAAAACACAAATATACTCGTGTAAATATAATACAAAAAAACAATAGCCTAGAAAGCCACAATGAAGGTACTCAATGACTTGGCAGAAGCCAGAGCAGTAAGAGAATACACCATTAAGGGCACGACAAGAAAGAACATGGACAAACATCAAACACCACCGTCCCAAAACTGTTTTAATGAAGATAAAATGTTAAAACCTGTGTGTTTGTTCTAATTATTCATTTTTTAATTAAAAATGGTTTGCAATAAAAAGGTTATTTGATTTGTATTGGGATATATATATAAAATATCGCGCAATATTAATACGCCGAAGAACAAATATAATAACCTATAAATATTGAAATACTGTACTTAATATTGTATTTTTATTTAGTTATTGTAATCATTAATGTATTGTTTAAATTAGTTCGTGTCACCCATAAAGAAGGTGCGGATACACATGAATCTTGGAACCCAGCACTACTCTTACTATCGAATAGATTCCTTTGTTTCTTTTGCGGGTTTCGAATCCCACTGGGAGCCCGACTTTTAAGTATCTTACAAATGGCGGTAGGTATACAGTACTGGTTCTATCAAGGAAAAAGTGTCTGCGCTGCCTACATGCTTCAAAAAATAAAAATGAACGTCATGTATAGCATTTAATGAACTGAAATTGACGTAAGCACCATTTAACCAACAAAGCCTCCTTTTGTTTTTTAACATGCTAGAAGGATTGATTCCGATTCACGGGACCGCTTACAATCGACGTACGAGGTTATGAGTATTAACTTCCCCAAGTCCAAGCTGAAGTAATGCAGTGGCGCTAGTGATAAACTCATGATATGAAATAGGTTAAACCTATAGGGCGAGCACAGTTCATGTTTGATTGTGCGGTGTGTATGCACCGATATGTGCAATAATCGTAGTTCTTATGGTTTGTACCTATACCATGGGAGGTATATACCACCATAGGAGCCATGATTCTCACGTCTAGTGCAAGTCTACCTGTACGTGTCTTATGAATCTTGACATCCCACCCCCAACAAATTTCAATTCGTGGATTATAGTCCGTCCGCCTACGACAGGCGTCCTACCCAACGATTATAGACACAATGGAATCTGGACTTTTATCTGTGTGTTTGTGTGTTATGTGATGTGTGTAAGGCAGACGCTCTAACCAGTACACCACAATGCTTCGGTCAAATTTCAATTCGTTCCCAGACAGGACAGATATGGTATGGAATGAACTTCGAATGGCTATCTAGTCATGATCCAGTCTGGATCGACATTGGCGGAATCACCAACCATCATAAAAGCTGCTACTACATCAGTGTATGTAAGATATATATACATAAACCGTGATGCACGCGTATACTGTTTTGCCGAACAACACGTAATTTACGGTTTCGAAAAAATGTGTATATATGATTTAGGCTTTTTTTATTTGAATATACGTCTTGTGTCCAACGTGTGTTAAATTGATTCCTAGGTATTTTCTATCAATATATTCTGCAAATGCACCAAATTCATCAAATTCTATGTAGAAAAGACGTCGGTTTATTTCACCGTTCTTGATGTTTAGCACTAGCTGTACTCAAGATACTTATCAGTTTCTACATCTATATTTTAGGAAACTGAGTGTCCTATTTGACCTATTTGACCGTAATGTTTCTGTCGGTGGTAGAAAAACAAAAATAGTGAAATGATAGAACAGAGAAAAGCATAGATCGATTGAAGCAGAAGACCGGTAAAGTTTCCAAACCGTGTTTTCATCACCTACAAATTTTAACTACCCGTAGCATCAGACCAAACCGGATGACCGGTTACAGGTACACTGGCAAAGGAACGTTTCATTTATATGGGGGTCCAGTGGCAACCTCAAACTTTGTTCAACGTAAAAAAAAAGAAAAGATGAAGCACCAATAGTGGTGCGAACGCCGGATTGGGAATTTTAACATTTTAACTGAAAAATCTGAGTGAAAAGCGGGGATAGTCCAGGTAAAATACATGACATAGTTAGGGTTATTTTCATATAACATTTGTAATGATATTGAACATGTGTCAAGTTTCAAAGCTTTTCGACAATTCATTTTTGAGAAATGAGTAAAAAACTAAAACTTTAACGAAAACTTCACATCTCGTAGACGGACTGACGGATAGACGGATGGAAATCGACAAACTGTAATCCTGGAATTGCTACAAAATCCAGCCAAAAAAAAAATAAGAAAAAAATGTCTGTATATTATGGTGTAGTCTAAACCCGACAAATTTGCCATTATTTCCGGCGATTATGTAAGCCAAAGGTTTTTCAGCTATGTAAGTGAGTAATTTTAACAAAATGTAAATACATTATGTATAATTGCAATTTGGAACTGGCAATTTTAGTGGTAAATAAAAACACCTTAGTTTCGAAATTCGGTTAAGAAATAAATATTTTACAGCCATCAATTTAGATGAGGCTTTTTGTATGCAAATTCCTAAATATCTGTCTTCATCATGCATTAACCTCTTTCGGGTATTATGTACATCTGCCGTGTTGCTGGGACAGCAAAAAACTAAGAAATCTCAAATATAACTTCAGTTAGCCTCAATAGTTTGCCATCAATTGTTCAGGGTGTCTTAATTTCGGTTTGCCCAACTCATTAAAACCATTTTTGGATTAAAGGTCGAAGCGCCCCAATATGCAACATAGGGTAAAAATACTTTTTGAACTTCCCCTACACCCACACTCCAGTCAAATTATTGGGATCTCGGGAAGGAGGCTGTTCTTACCACTGTTAGTGTGAGTAACATCTTAGGGCCTAACCATCGTTTAGTCATTCTAGAATTGGTGTTGTTCTAAATACTAGTAGTTATATCTTTTCATAATGGACAATAATGTTACTGTGCGGTAAAAAAGATGCGATGACAGAGCGGTTAGCTTACTTGCCTCTGGATATAGAAGTCTGGGGTTCGACTCCCGGAGGTTCACGTCTCGAGAATTGAAAACGCACTCCCTTAGATCTAGATCTTATTCATGCAAGATAGTTAAAGTTACTGTGGAAGTATGTCATTCTTCCTACAATATAAAATGATATATAGGGTCCTATAGAAACCACAGCGTCCGAACGCAATGGCATCGTAAGTCCGCACTGTACTGCAAACAAGGACTTGAAACTACAATGAAAGAGACAAAAAACAACAGAAAGGTTGGTGAATTATCTAAAGTAACAAGTGAATTTAAATATACTCCTTTAAATGCATATACATGGGTAGTAAATATAAATCTCAAGTACCTGAATGGGTGAACATAAACGCTTTCAGCATATTCACAGCGTATGAACGGAAGTGCACGCATTTCGGTAGTGTGGTTTGTTGAAGCGAAACAATAAAGTTCATCTCGAGGGGTCATCAATCAAAGCCATGATGGTTACCCAGTTATCAATAATTTAACATCAGGAGAGAATCTAGACTTCTATATTATATTTCTAAAGTTTGACCATGAATGTATACGTGTTGAATTAATTTGTATACCTTGCACAACATTGGAAAACTGACATAAGCGAATTCATCCACATAATTCAAACATCAGCTATCGATTTGTGCCATCATTTTGTATGGAAAGCCATAGCTGTCTGCTAAGAGTATTTTTCAGTTCGTTATGTAGATAAGTTAATTCGTTATGTAGATAAGTTACTGCCTTATGTAGATAAGTTAATTCGTTATGTAGGTAAGTCAATTCGTTCTGTAGATAAGTCAATTCGTTCTGTAGATAAGTCAATTCGTTATGTAGATAAGTTAATTCGTTATGTACAATTGTTAATTCGTTATGTAGATAAGTCACTTCGTTATGTAGTGCAGTCAACTCGTTATGTACAATTGTTAATTTGTTATGTAGATAAGTTACTTCGTCGTTAAGTAGATTATTTTATCTGGAAAATTGAACGCTAACACCGTTTAGCTAAAATGGAGGCGATTCTGCCCGCAGTAAGGTTAAGTTGCTTAGCGGCAAATTTTAAAAGAGAAAAAAAGTACTGTAGAGCAAGCAAGAAAACTTATGCACTCTATACGTAAATTCCTAAGATGTTGACATCTTTTGTAGACAATTTACAAACTATATCCGGGCTTATTTTTCCATTTTAAACTTTTCTATGTGCATTTCTAAATTAAGTTTTCTTAAAACCCGCTCCATGTCGTCCATCGTTGCTGTTTGTGATAGCGTTCGATTTACCCCGATACAATAATCTACTTAACAACAAAGTAACTTATCTACATCATGTACATAACAAATTAACAATTGTAATTAACAAATTGACTGGACTACATAACGAAGTAACTTATCTACATAACGAATTAACAATTGTACATAACAAACTGACTGGACTACATAACGAATTAACATATCTACATAACGAATTGACTTATCTACATAACGAATTGACTTATCTACATAACACATTGACTTATCTACTCAACGAATTGAATGGACTACAAAACGAATTGACTTATCTACATAACGAAGTAACTTATCTACATAACGAATTAACTTATCTACATAACACATTGACTTATCTACAGAACAAATTGACTTATCTACATAACGCATTGACTTATCAACATAACGAAATAACTTATCTACATAACAACTTAACTTATATACATAACAAAGTAACTTATCTACATAACGAATTAACTTATCTACATAACAAATTAACTTATCTACATAACGAAGTAACTTATCTACATAATGAATTAACAATTGTACGTAACGAATTGACTGGACTACATAACGAATTAACTTATCTACAGAACGAATTGACTTATCTACATAACGAATTAACGTACCTACATAACGAATTGACTGTTGACTGGACTACATAACGAATTGACTTAACTACAAAACGAAGTAACTTATTAACATAACGAATTAAGTTATCCACATAATGAATTGACTTATCTACACAAATTGACTTATCTACATAACGAAGTAACTTATCTACATAACGAATTAACTTATCTTCATAGCGAATTGACAATTGTACATAAAGAATTTACTTATCTACATAACGAATTTACTTATCTACATAACAAATTAACTTATCTACTTAACGAATTGACTGGACTACATAACGAAGTAACTTATCTACATAATGAATTAACAATTGTACATAACGAATTGACTGGACTACATAACGAATTAACTTATCTACAGAACTAAATGACTTATCTACATAACGAATTAACATATCTACATAACGAATTGACTGTTGACTGGACTACATAACGAATTGACTTAACTACAAAACGAAGTAACTTATCAACATAACGAATTAAGTTATCTACATTGTCACAGGATGACCTTAGTGGTTGGGCTAACTCAGGAAAGAATCAATGACGGTGAATGCAGTTACATAAATTTAATGCAACTTTTAAATATGTTTAATATATATACAATTATCTAAAAAAAACAAGCGAATACACAAATGAACTATAAAAAGAATGTTCTCATGAACGTTTAAGACGTTCTTAGTATTGTTATAAATACTGAAAGTCTAAGACACTAAAGTGTTGTTAAATCTATAACAATGTTGATCTAGCGCGATAACTGTGATGCGCGAGAGCTCATGAAGATGATGATGCGCGAATTCAATGGATGATTGTCATCAAATGCCTACTGTAAGGGTTGATGACGCGATGCAATGATAGATAATCTCCACTGAGATTGTGAATCATATTCCTCCAGTGACGACTGGTAACGGGCCCACCTTGTGTCCCGGGGGTTGTCGTTAGTAAAACCTGGCTGCGCAGGTACGGGGACCGTCTCCACCGTTTGTAAACGTTAATCGTGGAAACTTAGCTCCACTCCTGGATATCCAAACCTAGATGGCTTACTCCAACCCTGGATGGCTTATATCCTGGATGGCTTATTTCCAACCCTGGATGGCTTATTTCCAACCCTGGATGGCTTACGCTGTAATTATACATACGTTTTAGATGTCGGTTGACAAACATACCAATCTTGCATAATTATCATTACCCAAACAAATCATTATTCATTCAATATATGTACGAATGATGAGTAGCAATGTATACATATTCTACAACGCCATGTATACGCTATGTACGTCGCTGTTAATCAATGCCCCTAATACATGTAATATAAACATGATCAAATTACTCATATATTACACTCACTGAGTTATGCATGCACGCATGTCAACTAATGACCACATTATACAACGCTATGCATATGCGTCGAACATTTATTCTTGTCACTCATCTCATTGTTAACTAATGTTAACAATCGTGTATTACAATCACTGAGTTATACGCCAACGTTAACTAATGCACCTATTATCCACTGTTATCAAATTAATATTGTTTTACAATTAATGATCAATTACAATAATTACATCTAATAAAGTAACTTCAAAATTATATGCTAGTCTAAAGTTATGTTTGAGAAACATCAATGCTAACCGGATGTCGTAACCGCCAAACAAGATGGCGCCGCCCACTGAATACAAATGTACGATAAAAGTTTAATAAAATTACTAACCACATGTTGCCTATGAATTTTGCCGTCCAATCTCTGTTCCAACAAAGTACTATCGATGATCCCGGCGAGAGCTAGAAGACAATGGGTTTTATAGCATACACTACCCTGTCGTAACATATACTACTATTGTACAATACACTGAAATACACTATTGCATTAAACCGGTCATTATGTGCGGCGACTTAAATATTCTGCCCCAATATTGTCCTTTCCACGGTCTATTACACCGACTCTACTGTTGCTAATAACACTACTTCCTGCCACTACCAGAACTCCAACTTTACACATTGCATCCATCGCATTACCAGTATACTGTTTGCGAAATGGAGTAGGGTCTCTCGTTTCCCTAATCGGCTTTGCTAAAGTGTGCTTAAAGCTATACTGTACTACATCTGTTGGTCTCCACTTATCGGACCGAACAGTACTACACTCAGAGTCTAAACTACTTACCTCTCGTTTCTCTGCTACACTAAGCATGCCCGATATGTCTACATCGGCTTCTCTCTCCCTACCTACACTAGTGGGAAAATACATGGGACTAGTGTCCTCACTACTGTCTTCCTCACTATCCTCAATAACTGCAACATTAACTACGGTTAACACCCCTTGTTGCACATTATCGGTTCTACTTATATACTCTTTCAGCATATTCGCATGAAAGGTCTTTAACTTTCCGTTTATCTCGATACGGTAATCCATAGTGTTCACTATCCCTCTATCGTAAAACGGACCTTTCCATTGTAATAACAACTTGTTATTGTCGATCGGGAGTAACAGTAACACCTGGTCATCTATCTTAAACTTCCTAGCTCTAGCTTTCTGGTCATAGTACCGTTTATACTTGGTACTTGCCTTAACTAACTGACTTTGAGCTATCTTACAAGTCTCCTCTAGTTTCTCCTTCAGATCTAAAACATACTGATATGTAGTCTTAACCTCATCATTATCTACTTCACCTGCCCACATCTCTCTAAGAATCCTCATGGGACCTCTAACTGACCTACCGTACAATAACTCAAACGGAGAAAATCCTAAACTCTCTTGTGGAACCTCTCTAAATGCAAACAATAAAGCATTGAGATACTTGTCCCAATCTTTGGGTCTCTCGGTACACATACGCCGCAACATTTGCTTTAACGTCCCGTTAAATCGTTCGACTAACCCGTTACACATAGGGTGATATGGTGTTGTCATGATTTGACGCAAAGACAATAACCTGCTTACTTCAGCCATAAGTTCTGACGTAAACTGTGACCCACAATCAGTCAGCATTTCCTCTGGTACACCTAGCCTACTGAACATATCAACTAATGCCTCAGCTACTCTCTCAGTTTCAATTGAGGGCAATGCTACTGCCTCCGGATACCTAGTTGCATAGTCTACCATGGTTAAAATGTACCTATTTTTCCTATCCGACACTGGAAAAATTGGTCCAACTATGTCTACGGCTACCCGCTGAAATGGTGTATCTATCAGTGGCATCTGACCTAAATGTACTTTGGTCACTCGACCTTTTGGTACTGTCCTTTGGCATACATCGCAGGACCTACAAAACCTAGTTACATCTCCACTAACGCCTGGCCAATAAAATTCTGCCAATACTCTATCTGACGTTTTCTTTACGCCTAAATGACCTCCCATAATCGACTCATGAGCTACCTTAAGCACTGTCGTTCTATACTGGGTAGGAACCACTAATTGGTGAAACTGTCTACTACCACTATCTTCAAATTCTCTGTACAATAACCTATTCTTATGTACAAACTTACAACTACCAGACCCTTTACATTTCTTCACTACACCATCCTTGGCCTTCACCTTACAAGGACCTAATGACTCGTCTTGAGTTTGTGCTTCTATAAACTCCGCTTTAGATATGTCACCTACGGCTGCAGGAACCTTTAATTTTCTATAAGCCTGAGCTTGCTTCTGAACCTGCGCTCTAGTCTCTACGGCATTACTTATGCTACTTCTAAAATCGGACATTACCGGAAGTGCTGAACCTTCTATGTTCCCTATCGTTAAATCATACATCGGGTCATCCATACATAGTGCCTCTGTAGTCCCTTTAAAGAAAGGTGTATCTACATCTATTCTCGCTATTGGCACGTGCTCTACCGACTTATTTAACAACATACACGGTGACTGTTTACCTACCAACTGGTCATCCGTAACTAAACTACGCCTAACGACCACACCTGTACAACCTGTATCCCTCATTACAATTACGTCCGTGCCATTCACTCTACCATCTGCCGTTGGAAGATTTGCATACGGAAAGAGACATGTTCCGATCTTCGCCATTACACCATCCGCTTTAACACAACAGCTACTACTCTCGGTTTTAATAACCGGACTATTACTATCTCTGCCTCTACCTCTACCTCGGTTTTGACCACCTCTACCTCTACCGAAATTCCATGGGTTGTTAAAACCTTGGTTCTGACTACCTACATTGTTGTCCACTCTACTATTTTCACTAAAAGTGTCTACAACAGCGGACACTTTCACCGCTTTCCTACACTCATGTGAAGCATGATTCCCATTACAGTGACGACAACGAATAAAAGGTCTACCTATGTTACCACTATTGCTACCTCCTCTAGCACCCATCGAACTACCTCCACCTCTATAGTTTCCACTCTGGCCTTTCTGTTTATGATCGTCCCCTTGCCTATCTCTAAAAGTTCTGTCTTTCGACACTACATTATGAGCTCCGCCTCTAGCCTCGGCAAACTGATCTGCTTGAGTTGCCATTTCATTTACACTAGTTAGTTTTCTTTCTTTAAGAAATAAGAACAGATCTCTACTACAAACATTGAATAGCTGGTCCCGCAACAAGAAATATATGAGGCCCTAATAAGTCTGCGCTACCTTCCCTAACTCTAACCACATATCTAAGTAATTTCTAGACCTACTAATAAACTGAATAAATGACTCGCCTTTCTCAGGCAGACAAGCTCTAAACCGCTTTCTAAAACCTTCTTCAGTTAGCTCAAATCTCTTTAAAAGAGCATCCTTTAACTTGTCATAGTCCAGAGCATCAACACTAGGTAATCTAGAAAATACATCTAATGCCTTGCCTCTCAATAACGCACTTAAATGAACTGCCCACTTATCTTTGGTCCATTCCTGTAACTCAGCATAACGCTCGAACAGTTACAAGTAACTGTCCATGTTATCTTTGTCAGCATCAAAGTATGGTAACTTCGAACCTTTTAACTTCCCAGAATAACTATCTTTCCCTTCAGTTTTACTTTCCTTACTATGTGTCTTAGCTGCTTCCAACTCTAAAGCTAACTTATGATCAAACTCTTTTTGCTCCCTTTCCATTATCATCTTAGCCTTAGCTAGTCTACTATCTGTTTCGAACCTCTCATGTTCTAACTCTTGCTTCTCCCTTACTATTCTACTTTCATCATCTCGCGTTTCTTTAGCTAACCTGCCTTCTAATTCTAGCTTCTCTTTATCAGCATCTAGCTTCTCTTTAGCTAATCTACCTTCTAATTCTAACCTCTCCGTGGCTAGTCTACTTTCTTCATCTCGCTTCTCTTTCGCTAATCTACTTTCGAATTCTAACCTATCTTTCTCTTCATCCCTTTCCCGCTTTGCTAATTCTCTTTCCTTAAGTCTAAATTCCCTTTCCCTAGCCTGTTCGTCTTTAACAAAGGTTCTAAGCTCCTCTCCAGCATAACCTAACTCCTTACCCATTTCCGTAAGATCCTTTATGGACGTCATGTCTATGGACATTGTGGACTACTAACTACAATAATTACAATACACACGTCACTAATAATTCTACTCAACTAACTACTAATGGTCAGTCACTGTCCTCAGTAAATACCTGGGCATCATCATAGGACAAGTTACATACACATTTGTACTAGCGCTAACTACTAACGGTTATGTATAGATAGTATCTAGCTTCCACAAAACATATACACTACATAAAATATCTATATTTGATATTGGACATAAACCTTAAACAATCATAGAAATGTGCATAACATGTACATGTATATTTACTTCTCCCATCAATATTGTTTGGAACAATATACCGGTCGACATACGTTCTCTTCCTACTATCCAGTCATTTAAATATAATTATAAAATGTTTATTGCAAAATGCACATTAACATGAATGATATTTATTTATTTATTTTTTTATTTTTTTTTTTATTTTTTTTTTTTTTTTGCTTGGATATATATGTACATTATGTAAGACTTCTTAGATTTCTTCTATATTCAAATATAACTGAGTGTTTGTCGAAGATTGAATGTTTTTATTGTTAGTGTATTTGTTAAAAGCACTAAATGTTTGTTAATTCATGTACAGAAGGCCGCATTGAAAATATGATGTGTATATCTTGATAGTATGTCATAATGTGTTAACCTTCTTTAAATAAAGAATTTATTATTATTATTATTATTATTATTATACGTATACTCGAGTGTCACAACATGAGTAGAACGTCTTGTTCGCCAACCTAATTGGATACTATATGTATATCAAGGCAGGTAATACAAACACCCAAATTATTGAGCAAACGTGCCTCAGACCCACTCGTGTAGACCACTGCGACCTCGCGCCAAGGAAAGAACGGACAAAACAACAGTTTGGACTCACCCTACCCTTGTCGTGTCTTGACTTGTCTTCCAAGCTGTGGCCGTGATCGTCGCCAGTCGCCTTGATGGATCAGAGGGTGGTACACATTTCTAAAATAATAAGTAGAGATTTAGTATATCATAATAAAGATCACTTATTGATTCTTTCCCTCCGTAGTCGCCCAAAACCCCACTACTCTGAAAACCAGTTGTCACAGGATGACCTTAGTGGATGGGCTAACTCAGGAAAGAATCAATGACGGTGAATGCATTTACATGAATTTAATGCAAATTTTAAAATATGTTTAATATATATACAATTATCTAAAAAAAACAAGCGAATACACAAATGAACTATGAAAATAATGTTCTCATGAACGTTTAAGACGTTCTTAGTATTGTTATAAATACTGAAAGTCTAAGACACTAAAGTGTTGTTAAATCTATAACAATGTGATCTAGCGCGAAAACTGTGATGCGCGAGAGCTCATGAAGATGGTGATGCGCGAATTCAATGGATGATTGTCATCAAATGCCTTTTGTAAGGGTTGATGACGCGATGCAATAAAAGATAATCTCCACTGAGACTGTGAATGATATTCCTCCAGTGAGGACTGGTAACGGGCCCACCTTGTGTCCCGGGGGTTGTCGTTAGGTACGGGGACCGTCTCCACCGCTTGTAAACGTTAATCGTGGAAGCTTAGCTCCACTCCTGGATATCCAAACCTAGATGGCTTACTCCAACCCTGTATGGCTTATATCCTGGATGGCTTATTTCCAACCCTGGATGGCTTATTTCCAACCCTGGATGGCTTAGGCTGTAATTATACATACGTTTTAGATGTCGGTTGACAAACATACCAATCTTGCATAATTATCATTACCCAAACAAATCATTATTCATTCAATATATGTACGAATGATGAGTAGCAATGTATACATATTCTACAACGCCATGTATACGCTATGTACGTCGCTGTTAATCAATGCCCCTAATACATGTAATATAAACATGATCAAATTACTCATATATTACACTCACTGAGTTATGCATGCACGCATGTCAACTAATGACCACATTATACAACGCTATGCATATGCGTCGAACATTTATTCTTGTCACTCATCTCATTGTTAACTAATGTTAACAATCGTGTATTACAATCACTGAGTTATACGCCAACGTTAACTAATGCACCTATTATCCACTGTTATCAAATTAATATTGTTTTACAATTAATGATCAATTACAATAATTACATCTAATAAAGTAACTTCAAAATCATATGCTAGTCTAAAGTTATGTTTGAAAAACATCAATGCTAACCGGATGTCGTAACCGCCAAACAAGATGGCGCCGCCCACTGAATACAAATGTACGATAAAAGTTTAATAAAATTACTAACCACATGTTGCCTATGAATTTTGCCGTCCAATCTCTTTTCCAACAAAGTACTATCCATGATCCCGGCGAGAGCTAGAAGACAATGGGTTTTATAGCAAACATTACGCCCAAATCATTATTTCCCCCGTTCAGTCCGTGACAAACGTGACTAAATCTACAGTATTGAATCTACACGAGAGGCCCCTTATACAAGTTTGCCGTTTAAGGAAAATATACCTATACGTTTACATGCATTAGCACAAAACTAAACTTATGACACGGCCTCTCTGGCGGCCACTTAAAATGTGCACGCTTTTACGTGTTACATGAATAGATCATGAATATTGTGAAATTGTTTCAACTCGAACAATAGATTTTGGGTGTAACCGATACAAGAGCTATATACGACCAGTACGCTCTACCCGTGACATTTTGTGACATACATAATGAATTGACTTATCTACACAATTTGACTTATCTACATAACGAAGTAACTTATCTACATAACGAATTAACTTATCTTCATAACGAATTGATAATTGTACATAAAGAATTTACTTATCTACATAACGAAATTACTTATCTACATAACGACATAACTTATCCCAATAACAATGTAACTTATCTACATAACTAATTAACTTATCTACTTAACGAATTGACTGGACTACATAACGAAGTAACTGATCTGCATAACGAATTAACAACTGTACATAACGAACTGACTTGCCTACAAAACGAATTAACTAATCTACATTACGAATTGACTTATCTATATAACGAATTAACTTATCTACAAAACGAATTGACTGTTGACTGGACTACACAACGAATTGACTTAACTACATAACGAAGTAACTTATCTACATAACGAATTAACTCATCTACATAACAAAAATTGACTTATCTACAGAACGAATTGACTTATTTACATAACGAAGTAACTTATTTACATAACGAATTAACTTATCTAAATAACGAATTGATTTATCTACAGAACGAATTAACAATTGTACATAACGAAGTGACTTATCTACATAACGAATAGACTTATCTACATAACGAATAGACTTATCTACATAACGAAGTAGCTTATCTACATAACGAATTGAAAAGTACTATTAGCAGACAGCTATGGCTTTCCATAATTTTGCACGAAATATTGTATGTAGGAACAAAGATAAATCATGTCCAAGTTTAAAATGATATGATTTATAATGCTTGCATAAACAAAAACATGAAAAAAAGTCTTACAACCAAAAACTGTACCGGTATTGATTTTTATCTGTGTTTTGGAAAATCAAAACAAACAACTGTACCGGTATTTGCTTTTAACCATATGCGTGCTTTCTCTCAAATATTGTTTGTAAAATATGATAAATAGAAAACTTCCATTCATCTTAGCAACATTATTGTTTATTCTTCAATTTGTATTAGTATTATCTAAAAATAAACTACATATATGAATTTACAGCTCACTCATTTTCGTCTTTTGCGTGAACTAGATGTTTACATCTTTGTAATGTTCTGTAGATCCAATAAATTATGAATTATTCTCTATAAAACTGTATGTAAAATATGATATGATTCCATAGTCATCAGTAGATTTAAACAAACTATATAGATAACCACAAGACAGTGCATCATGCAAAATGTCAGTTATATGCCTTGTTGTTTCGGAGAAGATTTTTTAATATTGATCTAAACTGATAAGCCCCAGGACAGGACCAAATTTGATCCCGGTTACAACATTTGCACAAACTTGCGAGTGCTTTATATAAGGATGCTTCACACACAATTTGGTCACAATTCATCCGGCGGTTTATGAGAAGTAGTCATTTGTAGAAATTGGCTCGAGGGCTCAGTGCAAAACTGTTGTAACTTCATATACATTTATAATGTAGTTACACCAGATTCGCACTGAGGCCTAGGACTAAGGACAGACGACCTTACGACTGACGGATGGACGAAGGACAAAGAGTGAGCCCAATAGATCACCCTTTGGCTAAGGTGATCTCAAAGCATAAATTATCAACAAATACATTTTAAAACACTCTGGGTATTGTTTAACCACCCATAGGATATTTTATCTGCTTTTTAATTTAGTCTTTTAACTGTTACCTGTAATGCGCAGGCTTCATAACCGCTGCTCCCAACTTAATTCCACTTTGTTTATTTCACTCTTTGGGGCATAGAATTTTATTAGAAACTGGGACCATACGCCGCTAGACATGGAATATTGGCAGTAATATGGCATGTCCACCGCCATATGCATGCCATCTTTGTGATGGTTAAAATTCTGTACTATTGATTTTAGGAATATTGATTTCTGCTCAATCCGGGACTAGTGGACGTGAACGGTAGAAAGCATTTTTCACTACCGTTCATGAACAGTCTCAATCAAACCGAAACTGCAATATTTCGTGTTTATCGTATTCCGCCGTTTCCAAAGGTCCACTATCATACTCTTTTGAAAATCATAAATATATAGAAGATATTATCATGTAATGTTTAACGAAATGAACAAGAGAACACGGACAACTGTCTAAATATCAAAAGATGAATTAAATCATTTTAGAAAACCTGTCCATACTACTGTTTCAAAGTAGTAATTTGTACAGTGCATTGTTGTGGTAAATCATGCTAGATCGCCATTTGTATTTCTTGAAAGAAATTTACCACATTGATCACAGACGTGCGTTGGTGTTTGTTCTAGGTTAATCGTTTCGTCATTCCTTTGTTTATGTATATTGTTTATGTGTCTTGTGAGACTGGTGTTTGTATTTAGATACGAAACTGAAATCATTAGACTGGTATATGTGCTCTACAGTCTCTTCAACGAAAGATTCGTCAGCCGCCAATAACTCAAATGATTCATCTACAAAAAAAGAGATAAATTATTCTAAGATGTTATCCTGCAATCAAAATTATTCCAATAATAAGTGAACATAAAACCAGACTTAATCCACAGATTTCTTTTATAATGTCATTAATTTCCTTTTTTAAAGAGGCATAACCGGTCGACATGTAATCAATATTTATTATACTGAACATGAGTATTTATTTATTTTTACTTTTGTTTACCTCAGGATATGACATTTATATTGTAATTCAATGTGTACTTCAGATATTTGGCGAATTTTAGTTTAATAGGCAATCGATCACGAGCAGTGTGCAGGCGTTTTGCTTACTAGATTGCATTGTATTGTATGGGGTTATCGTCTCTTTTAAAAAAAATCAGTTATATCAAGAAGGTGTCTACTTGTAACAGTGAGCTCAAGAACCTTTTTACAGGACTGCTTCACTGGCACAGACAAATGACATGATACCCCACCCAGTCACATAATACTGACACAGGGCCACCAGTCCTAGCACTACCCTTTTATTGCTGAGCGTCAAGTAAGTCAGCTACTAGTACCATTTTTAAAGTGTAATAGAGAGAGAGAGAGAGAGTCTAAAGTGTAAGAGAGAGAGAGAGAGAGAGAGAGAGAGAGAGAGAGAGAGAGAGAGAAAGAAAGAGGCACACACACAGAGCGAGGGGAGATATGCATACAACAGAGACAGGGACAGAGAGCGAGAGAGAAAGATACATACAGCTGGGATAAATATAGAGAGAATATACAACACAACGTGAGAAAGGAGAAAGAGTGAAAGAGGCGTAGCCTACACCAGAGAGAGAGAGAGAGAGAGAGAGAGGGAGAGAGAGAGAGAGAGAGAGAGAGAGAGAGTTGGTGTGTGTATGTAAATTAGACGTGTTCGATCATTATGTTTTTTATAGAGGCATGAAGCGCTTCCTACCGTATTGGTAAACAAAATGGGCTGTGCACATTTCATGGAAAATTTATAGTGGAATAACGATATTATTTAATATATACATATATTACTCAGAATATGCTGAATTTTGCAAGACTTTTATATCCATTTAAGATAAAAACTGTAATACCGGTACAGTAAATAAAACCTCGGTTCACAATACCGGGAGAGATTTGTAGCTGTACAAAATGCCGAAAATCACACTATTCGTCAAAGTTTTACATTTTTCCAAGAAAAATTAACTTATCCGAGACCTATAATATTAAACTAAGGCACGAAAATGATGCTACATGTAGTATGCTGTTATTAAATAACAAATAAGGTGAAATGAAAGTGACGCCATCTTTTGTTTACACTAGTTTTTCGATGTTTATAAGCGAATTTGGACTATCAGTACTCATTGGTTAAGTAATCATTCTCGTTCGAACATAGGACAAGTGCTTATATTATGATTTATTCATGATAGAAAATGATCAATATGTACGGACCTTCCATATGCTGCATTGTTGTTCCTCGATTCAGCAAACTTCAATACCGGAATGTATATATATGTCCAATGTATTGAATATATTTAATTTGGTTATGTTTCTATGAATGTTTATGTTGTCATTTTTTTACATGTTGCAATTTTTAAAACAGAAAATAATGAATGAATGGATAATTTTACTTGTTTGTCAAATGTTAACTTGTCAGAAATAATACTTATAACACAGTATTTGTTTCTTCTAACAACGTATGTTTTATGTATAGACTATACTATTTTAAGAGGGGAACAATCAATGGCCATTCTAAACTCATGACTGGAGAAGTTATTTCCCTTGGTATTATTTTGCCATTTGTACAAATGTCAGTAACTGTCCCTATAATTTCTAACATTTCGTTTCGATAATGCAAATGAAATATAAAGAATTAGAGGGACTGTTATAGGTATGTTTATGTAATAATAAATCACAGTTATGATACAATGTTTAATGCAACTGTGATAAAGATGTAACAAGGATTGAAAGTCAACTGTGGTAAGCATTAATTGATTTCAGAAATAAATTAATTCCAGCGGGTTTATATTGTCCCAGATCAATACCTGATGGGTGGGGCTTGAAGATAATCGACACCAAGGGCAGTCTACTAAGGGCCTTAGGACAGCGGTATCGATATGTTTAAAGTCCGAAACAACAGGTTTTAATCTCGCCCACACCCCTCTAGTCGGTGGTGGTGTTATAAGAATCAACCGACTGCTCGTTACATAGCAGATGGGTAGGACCTCACCACACACACGAAAAGTAACCCAGCTGTTGACCGTGGGTGGCGACCCGTGTCGTTGGAGAAGGGAATCCTGGTGGTTGAGTGACGTGGAGATCTGGTAGTGATCTCCGTGTTACAACACGCCACTTTGGTCCGGACTTCAACTAGACGGGCGAAACTTTCTTGAAGACTAGTGATGATAGCTTTTAAAAATACAAATCATAAAGCTGCTGTAGATTCTTGTGAATCGAAACATTACTCACAAAACTGTTGCGTTGAATACTTATATGCAAGCTATTGCGGTCAGTGTTACGATGCACAGAGTTATAACAATATGCTCCTTATACTTACCAACCAGTTCTTCACTAGAACTTAACGATTTAAATCACCTAGTTTCACAATTACCATCACCATTGTACTCTTGGGTGATTTTAATGCTCACCACTACATGTGGGATTGTATAGATATAAACGACAAAGGCAGGAAAGTTGAGGATTTCTTAGCCAAAAACAATGTATGTCTTTTTAATAATAACAAATCACACACTTATTTACATCCAGCTACAGGTTTTCATTCTTCCATTGATTTAACAATATGCGATCAAACGCTCTTGATGGATTTTTCGTGGAGTGTTGCTGACGAACTATGTGGAAGTGACCATTTCCCCTTATTTCTTGAAAATATCGGCCCTCCTCTTCTCGAAAAAACGATGGAAACTTTGTAAAGCTGACTACTATTTTTACCTTCATGATATAGCTGATCAAACTATTCCAAAAACCTCGGCAAATCCAAAACACCAACATCAACCATGGTACGATGATGACTGAAAAAAGGCTTTCATTGAATGCTTTTAACTTGCGGACAACTCAAACTAATTTAGATACTTTTAGAGTTTTTCGTGCGAAGGCCCGTAGTACTATTAAGGATAGAAAGCGGAAATCCTGGAGATCTTATGTCTCCAGGCTGAACTCTCGCTCATCTCTTAAGAAGACTCCGGACATGGTCCGGAAAATAAACGGTAAAGGTGGTTTTCGTTGTGTAAATCATCTTTAAACACTGACAACTGTCAAAGATATTACAAACACTTTGGCAGAAACCTTTTCTAAACACACTTCTTCTGAAAATTGTCAACCAAATCTTCTAAAAAATAAGAAACTACTACAAGCTGAATTTCAAGTCGAAAAATTTGGAGAAATACAATACACTGTTCACTCTCAAGGAACTTCAGGAATCCCTTAAAAAGTATCATGATACATCAGATGGTCATGATGATATCCATTATCAATTATTTAAACATTTACCTGAAACCTGTCTATCTACACTTCTTGATATATTTAATAAAGTTTTGGTGACAGGAAACTTCTCCGATTCTTGGCGAGAAGCAATCGTTATTGCAGTCCCCAAACCTGGAAATGATCATACGGACCCAATAAATTATCGCCCTATTTCTTTAACGAGTTGCATAAAACGTATGCAAAACCATGGAACGAATGATTAATGAGCGACTAATTTGGTACCTGGAATCCAACAAACTAATAATAAAGTATCAAAGTGGATTTCGGCTCCAACGAAGCACAGCAGACAATCTCAATCGATTTGAATCATTTATTAGGGAAGCTTTCATAAAGAAAGAACATGTAGTTGCTGTATTTTTTGACTTGGAGAAAGCTTACGATACTGCATGGAAGTACGGTATTATGAATGATCTTTATGACCTTGGTCTTAGAGGCCGACTACCAATTTGTATAGAGATTTTCTTAGATGATAGACAGTTTCGTCTCTGACATTCATGAACAGGAGATGGGCATGCCACAGGGCATAATACTCTTTTTTAATAAAAAACTTAACAGTATAGTTAAAAGCATCAATCCATTGTTCTCTATATGTTGACGACTTTGTAATATGTTATCGTACAAAAAACATGAACACTTTTGAGAGACAATTACAACAATGTCTCATAAAATTTCAGACCTGTTCTGATGAAAATGATTTTACTTTTTTTAAATCTAAAACTAATTGTATGCACTTGTGTCAACGTGAAGACCCTCATATAACACTTGATGGGTCACCAATACCAGTAGCGGATGAGACTAAATTCCTCATTTTTACCGTAAATTAATGTTTATACCGTACCTTAAATACCTGTAGGTCAAATGCCTTAAAGCTCTTAATTTGATTAAGGTCGTTGCAAACATTAATTGGGGAGCAGATCGAAAAGTACTTTTACAACTTTATAGATCTCTTATCAGATCCAAGCTGGACTATGGCTCAATAGTATATGGATCGACTCGCAAATCATACTTGCAGATGCCCGATTGTATACATAATCAAGGATTACGACTCGCCTTAGGTGCCTTTCATAAATCACCAGCCGAAAGTCGATCTGTTGAAGCTAATGAACCATCACTGTCTCATAGACGGGACAAATTAGCCCTTCAATATGTAAATTACAATCTAACCCTTCAAACCCAACTTTCGATTAACCATAATTATTAACCTCTTTCTCATCGAAAACCGAAGGCCAATCGACCATTTGGTCTTCGTATTAAACCAAAATTAAGAGACATTGAAATCGACCTGAATTTGTTCGCCAAGTACAAAGTACAACAAATTCCATCGTGGACTTTGGAAACACCAACAGTTATTTTTGATCTTTGTAATAGTAACAAATCCGGTACATATCCTACTACCTTTCAGTAAATTTAATGAAATTAGATCGAAATACAGTAACTTACAACATATATACGCAGTTGGTTCTAAAGATGGAGATAAAGTAATTGCAGCAGCTGTTTTTCACAAACACAGCATAAAGAGCAACCTGCCTGACAAGGCCTCTGTCTTTCCAGCTGAACTTAAGGCAATTGAACTTGCCTTAAATTATATTCAGGAAGCTGATGATGACCATTTCGTAATCTGTTCTGATTCCCTTTCATCTCTTAAGCATTGGGTAATATGAAACATGATAACTCAGTTGTGCTTTTACAAAAGTACAATTCTCTTATAGCTGATAATGTTATTTGTTTTCGATTTGCTTCCAAGATATGTTTTGTTTTTTTTTTTCTGTTTTTTTTTTTGCCCACCTTCTCAACCCCCTTTATCTGCTCCTTTCTTTCGCCTCCCCTCACTCCGTCTTCCGCCAGCTCTGCTGTTATCCCTCCTACTAGATGGTGATCTGTTCTGACATACTTTCTGCTGAAGCCTCGCTGTATATTCCGTTTCTGCGACGACTCTCGCTGTTCACCCGCAGTTCACCTGATTTTTTCTCTTTTTTCCTTCGGATTGTACTGTTTCTGGGACATTGCTGATATGTCTTCTGTTATTGTCTATTGCTGTGAAACAGCCTCCCCGTAGTACTCCATGGTACTCCATTCAAGCTACTATGCTACTACTAGGCTACTGGCCACTGCATACTTTTAGACGCGCCATACGAAGAACCAACGAATTTCTGTCTACAGCTTCCCTTCTTTCAGTGAACGTCGGCCTAACATCGTCACAAGACAGCAGTGAGGTACTCACTACTCATGAATCAAATTTGAGGGCCGAGAAGGTGGATTTTTGCCGAATGGTAATGAATGATAAGCAATGAATAAATGAAAGATGATAATGGAGAGACCAGCATCCGGCGGGGTTTGAACCCACGACCTTCCGCTTGTGGGCCCAATGCTCTACCACTGGGCTATAGAGGCCTCACTTCCAAGATATGTTGGAGTACGTGATAATTTCAGAGCTGATAGTGCTGCTAAGGCAGAATTATATTTACATATATCTAATGCTAAATTACCTTATACTGATTTTAAAATGGTATTAACACATATATTCGTAACACTTGGCATTCCGCTTGGGAACAATAAACTCCATTCAGTTAAACCGTTACTCGGGAAGTGGCTTTCTTCTAGTAGAAACATTCGTCGAGAAGAATTTGTTCTATCCCGGTGCGGGATAGGGCATACACGTTATACTCATTCATACTTATTACAAAATGAGTAATTAACAGAATGTATACCCTGTTTGGCACCGTAAACGGTCAAACATATATTGTTGGAATGTGTAGACTTTGATCCTATGCGGCAAATATACTACAATGTTAATACTATGAAAGAGTTATTCGATACTATAGATTTTAGTCTTGTTTTAGATTTCTTGAAAGAAATCAGACTTTATAAATCATTATAATATTTTCTTATATATATTTACTTGTTTATACACCCGTTGACGGGCATTTGTTGATTTACATAATTATAGACATAGTTTATATTACTTCCATATCATCCCTTATTTGTAAATAGAGTTATCTTTATATATTTAGATTAATTTTTAATTACTACTTCATTTCTTCATCTTTCATCAGTTTTTACGTATTGTTTCTAATTAGCGCTACCACTCTAATTCGCGCGCCCCCCCCCCCCCCACCCCCCACTCCCCTAACTTTAAAGATAATCTTACCTTGAGGTATAAAAGTGGTTAATATCCAAGAAAAGTGGTTAAAATCCAGGAAACAGTATGCACACACTTATGAATTTAATTCCATATTTCAGTAACACAACAAGAACAAGTATTATGCTTATTTTTATCTTTTAGTATTATATAAGGAAATTAACATGTGTACTGGCTTACGAAAAGCGTTGTAATAAGCGCTCCCCCTCCCCTTTCAGAAAATGTACGCCCCCGGGGGCGCTTATAAGAAACAATACGGTATTTATGTGTCGACGTGCCGTAAAACACCATTCATTCATTCATTCATTGATCTCGCACAATATAAACACACTGGAAATATATATGTATTTTCTGACATTGATTTTTATGCATTTAAAACACATATTTTTGAAAAATTAAACATTTATACAAACAAATTCTCATACTTTACATTGTTTGTCTATTTCTCAACACCAAACGAAGAAAATATGCATCTTGATCCTCTTTAATGACAATTTCATTTTGTTCTTTGAACGTTACGTCTCTTTAAAATAGTGTAAAAGTTGTTTTGGGTGCTTGCTTTCATTTACCATTGTTTACAATGACATCCTAACGGTTTAAGAACCTGACGTCAGATTTTTTGAATTTTAAAAACACATTAACAAACAATCAGCATTGGGTATTTTAATAAACCATGTTAGATATGTGAACTTATACCGATGCAATTAGTTTGAATTAATTTACTACTTCATCATTTTCAGTAAGCATTCTATTAAATGTTGTTTCATAAACATGATGAATGGATCGATATAAATTGTTTGGGGATTAGCTTTGTAAATCATTAACAATCGTAAACGGAAAGGTCAACCAACGCACTCCCAAAACGTTGTTCGATGCATGCTTGTGTAGTCATTGTAAATTAATATATGGGATGACACGCTTGCGTCTGCCTCCATACAGCGAGTGCGTGTTTGCGCATCATCATTCTTTGGAATGATGGTAGTAAGTAGTTTTAATAATGTGTTTATTAAAAAGTTTTATTCATCATCTTATAGTTGTTGTTTGTTTCTCTGTGTGTTTGTGGTTGACTGCCGTCCTTGAATTCTACTATTCCTGTGCAATGTTTATATCTACTTGAAATAATATCTTCTGCGACAACGAATGTCACAGCCTGACTTATATGGTGACGTGTTTTACAAACTTCCAATCAAGATACTTTGTAGTTAATACTTTCATAATCAAAAGAGGTTATGACCCTATCATTTTGCAACTCACTGCGTGTTCAGTGGTTGACACATTTATAGTTCGCCACAATGCTTTCCTATTGATCGTGCGACCGGACAGATTATGGACCATATGATGACGTCTACCTAAATCATGAGAGGACGGTCTTGTTTGTCTCCAATATGGTATTGTCCTGACCTTAATGGTTTAAGGCGGTACAGGATTTGAGAGAGGTGTTTCTTCTTACATTACCTCTCATGAACAAACTCAAAACAACCGAGTTTGCTACTTTATTCTATTGGTTGTGTTTGTTTCTTCCAAAGGATCTCTCTTATCAGAAATTATTATTTTCTTGTTGCTCTGGCTTCCGTCGAGTACTTGCTTTGTAGTTTTCTAGGGTTGTTTCCTTTTTTATATTCATAAATACATGATCATCCTTGTGTTAAACTTGCTACGAATCAGTAGTGTTATTTTTTACTGGTCCTTTGGGACTAACGAGTCCAATATAGGTGGCTTTGAAGTAGAATACCGCTTAAGCCGGTGCTAGGGGGCGTGAGAAGTGTTGCTTCCTCCATTACTTCTCATGAACAGACTGAATAAAACCGAGACTGCTGCTTTATTCTCTTAATTGTGTTAGTTGCTCTCAAAGGATCACCTTTATCAGTACTTATTAACATTCACACTAGCGTTCGTTTAGTGCAGTGTGGCGGCTGTAAAAAGTCTCCCCGTGCTACGAATCAGTAGTGTTATTGTTTACTGGTCCTTTGGGACCAACGAGCCCAATATAGGTGGCTTTGAAGTAGAATACCGCTTAAGCCGGTGCTTGGGGGCGTGAGACGTTTTGTTTCCTTCATTACTTCTCATGAACAGACTCAATAAAACCGAGATTGTTGCTTTATTCTCTTAATTGTGTTAGTTGCTCTCAAAGGGTCACCTTTATCAGTACTTATTAACATTCACACTAGCGTTCGTTTAGTGCAGTGTGGCGGCTGTAAAAAGTCTCCCCGTGCTACGAATCAGTAGTGTTATTTTTTACAGGTCCTTTGGGACCAACGAGCCCAATATAGGTGGTTTTGAAGTAGAATACCGCTTAAGCCCGTGCTAGGGGGCGTGAGAAGTTTTGCTTCTTCCTTTACTTCTCATGAACAGACTCAATAAAACCGAGACTGCTGCTTTATTCTCTTAATCGTTTTAGTTGCTCTCAAAGGATCACCTTTATCAGTACTTATTATATTGCTTATTAATTCTGCCTTGTTATATAGGATTTCGTTTTTTTCTTTATTTACACCGCATCGTTTTATTGGGATGACAATAGAGGTAGGAGAGGTTTGGTGCACCCTAGAACCTGGTTTATACCCCAAGCAGCGTTTTTGACCATTGACTGTCCCAAGACGGTAGCCCTATTGTCAACCCGATTATGTTGATATTATATTTCTTTCCTGTTATTTATCCCTGTAATTAGTGTTTGTTTCCGAGCGTGTCTTTGATTGATTGTGGTCCTTCAATGCTAAATGTCCTGCTAGACTTGTATATCTGTTTTCAGTATACCATGGTATATGTTCGTGTGCCTTTTTTTAAATAAAATGACATCTTTCCGTATAAAGAAATATATAAGGGAAACTTGGCCCGCACCAGGTGTCAAATGGTTTCGTTAACTAGCCACATTAAGATGGGGATGTACCTCGTGCTACATCATACAGAGTGTATTCCTTTTGCTAGGGTGTGTAACGATGTTAAGGATTTCGGTGATAGAAATAAAGTTATTACAAGTAAACTTTTTCAGCAACTTTTATGTTTATATTAACTACGTAGATCGTTCTCAATGTTCTATCGTCGCAAAGAAATATAAAAATACAAAATATAAAAACGCTATAAAAAAACGGACAATATAAAAACACTTAATTCTTGACAATTGTATCAAGTAACTTCAGCTGCAGTAGAATTTTGTTTTATTTAAAGTATGTTGATATGATTTGCATTTATTTATAGTAGCGTTAATTAAATTTATATGTTGATAAGCGTCCGTATAATGAAGTCACTTAACATGTATACGTCACATGAAGCTCGTATTGGTAAATGTTGTCTGCGTTTTTTTTGTGTTTTTTTGTGTTTGTTTGTTGTTGTTTTTATGTTGTTTTTTCATATTGGCCGATTTCCGATTCGTATTGGCCGAGTTTATTATGTGATTAATGTCTAGTAAAAAACTTCTAAGGTAGTTGAGTTAATTAATACAATATTATATTAAAACTTCGAAAGATCCTTGGCATGATCACGTTCGTACTATCTTTGTTAAACTATTTAAAAGGTTTATCAAAAGAGGTTATGACTCTATCATTTTGCAACGCATTGCTTGCTTGTTGGTGGACCCATTTACAGTTCTCCACTCTGCTTTCCTCTTTAATGGCGAGATGACGGACAGGCTATGGACCCTATGATGAAGCTCAAAAGCACGGTGAATTTGACGTTTGTCTGCAGTCTTGTCGTGCCCACAATGGTTTATTCTCTTGTTGCTCTGGCTTCTGTGAAGTCACTGAGTACCTTCTTTGTGGCTTTCTAGGCTATTTCTTTTTGTATTTATATATACACGAGCATCTTGGTGTTTACTTATATTGCCTATTAATGCTGCCTTGTTCATGGCGGGGATTTCTTTATTTTCACTGTCCCGTTTTATTGGGTTGACAGTACTGTAAGTGTGAGGTTTGGTGCATCCTAGAACCTGGTTTAATCCCCCAGTGGCCTTTTTTGCCACTGACCGTTCAAAGGCGGTAGACCTATTGTCAACCCGTTTGTGTTTGCGATGTTTTATTTGGCCTTGTATTCATCTTTTTTAAATGTGTTCTTTGTTTCTCTGTGTGTTTGTGGGTTACTATCGTTTTTGAATGCTGCATTTCCTTTTCGATTTTATATCTATACATGTATTTATAATAAATTTCGCAATATACATTTCATTTTTACCCCTTTTATATTATTTCCTAATAGGTGATTGCAGTATGAAGTACAAAATAACACTTGACGAAACAAGAATGTTTATTTAAACATATGTATAATATATGTTGTCTATCTATTAGCCGGTGCTGGGTGTTGGATGCGCTGCCTGGTATTTCGAAATCAGCTCCCGTAGTAAGTCCCTAGGGAACAGGAGATGGTCGATGGCGTGGATGACGCCATTAGATGCTGGGATGTCGGCTTTGATTATGTGTGCGTTATTCACCATCGCTTCTGTAAACATATTAATTTTCAGGGTTATTGTGGTTCGATAGCATTAATATCTATAAATCTTGAAGGATAAATCAAACAGGGCTTGTATATAAACAGATCATTAGCTATATTCACCTTTATACTGATTTACCTATTTATATACACCAGGTTATATTTATCCTAAGCGATTTATAGTTAATAGATTAGTTTAATTTGTATGCGTATAAACACTTACGTACATATTGTGGGCGACATTGTACAGGGCAACGAAAAATCCAAACATCTTATAACAAAAACCTTATCTGAAAATTGTTTGTCCTGTTTTTAAGCAAAATAACATATTGCTTTTTGTGTTTTAATCGAAATAGGGTCGTCTTAAATCGTGCTTATATATGCAATATGTATTCTATAAAACAAATGGCAATTTACAAAAAACAAGAGGCATATTCATAATATATCAGGCTTATTCGATATGTAAACTATTCAATCCTGTCGGGAATTAACGAGATTGTTTAATTCTGGTGCAGTCAGTTAAAATTGTATAATCGGGTACAAGTTTAATGGCATTTTTTTCTCTTAAACGAGGAGGTACGTGTGTTGGTCTTCTCCCTCTTATCTCCCACTGTGTTGCCTTCTCCCCCTATCTCCCTTATCCCGCCCTTTTTCTCTTCTCCCTCAGAGTACTGATGAACAAGTGACGTCATCGACGAATCTATCGATCTCGGAGACAGAACATGTAACATAATGGTCGATAATAGGTCATAATTCTTCATTTTAAGATCATTTAATGTTCAATTAAGGATTTTGATAGGATATAGACAGATTATTGTACCCAAAATGACTTTCAAGATATGATAATTCTTCATCACTTTTTTTTTACAAACTTGTTATTTTAAAAACATCCTGTCCCTTTCTCTCAGGACACCGGACACAGTCCACTTGTTTCACGACCCCGGCCCCTTGTCGACAATACCCATGCCCCACCCGTACACTCCACTCCCGCTTAAACTGCCCTGATATCCGTCTAAAAGTGTAATATACGTGTTTTGTTCAATATTTTCTCTTACATCAACGAACAGTTTCAAATTTGATCCAAATCAATTCGGAGTAAATCATCAGATTTTAGTAAAGCTCTTTCCCAATATGGCCAATGGACAGCCAAGGTAGATATACAGGTCTGACAGAAATAGCAACATTTACAGAAAGCAGCCAACCAAAAAGACGCATTTAAAAGAAACAAAAATGACAACTAATTGAATTTTAAACATATTCACACCCTTGTGAATAAAAAGTCACGTTGTGGCATATATCGACACTACACCCAGTAGTTGTTTGTAATTTACTTCCAAGAATAAACAATGCGCATAAATAATCTTATTGCGAAGTGATTGGATATTTATGCAAAGCGTTTGTTCTCTGTACGTACGTCCTGGACCCCGGTTTATAAACCTATTACGCGCTTCAGTGTTTATAACGCAACACGAAGACCATTGGCTTATTAAAACAGCGGGGGCGGCCCCGTTCATCACAAGGGTTATCGGTAACATATCCCATTCAGGCTCTGTGTTTTACAACAGCCAGTCGGAGTGGAAAATTCTAAAACCGTCACAATCCCCAACCAACCACCCTACAAACAATAATAAATATATAAATGCACACTACATCATGGCGCTCGTATTGACTTTATTCTACGTCTAAGCTCCATGATTTGGCGAAAATCGCCATAGCTAATTAAAGATTATATAAACACCATTAATGTTTTTAATATAAAAAACAGTTATTTCCAATTAACGACAAATCGTGTAACAACTTGGATTACGTAATATTGCATAATAATAGTTAGTACATCTAATTTTATAGTGCTTTATTCTATATCAGTTTCATTATGCAATTAAAGGAAATTAATATGTGTTACATAATATTACAATGTTTCATGCAATATTACATGTCTACTAATTGAACTTTAAACATATTCACACCCTTGTGAATAAAAAGTCACTTTGTGGCATATATCGACACTACACCCAGTAGTTGTTTGTTACTTACTTCCCAGAATAAACAATGCGCATAAATAAAAGAGTTGATAACAGGCGTACCACTTTACAACGGTTAGTGTGGAACTTTAGCCAGTTGCTATGGTTGATCAAACCCCACTCAAAGGTTGGATTATATAAGTTCTTTTTTGACAGGCACTGTTGTTTGATGCGCATGAAAATAAAGCAGGACATGCTGTAAAAAGGTATACATTTATAAAAACAAAATAAAGTCTAATAGAATCGCCTTTGTAAAGAAATAATGGTGGAATATATTTGGATTCAAATTATATACCAAAACATACCTGGAAAATATTATGGGGATGAAACAGTTCTAAATACGTTTACAAACAAATCAGTATAAATACATTAGTGTCATTATTGTAAGTGATTGGCATAATTACGGGATCCTAGGGTGATGTTCACTGGTGTTCCGTGAAGCGTGAAGAGTTGTTGGCCGTCAGTTAACATGCTGCTGGTTCTCATGCCGGGGACCATGTGATACTTGAGCATCTCTAAAAGAAAACAAGAGAGTGTAACTAAATACATAAAACATGTTTAGAAACACTCCAATAAATGCTTTATTGTATTCATTGAAAAAATACTAATTGTTTTTATGTCCAGGATATTTACCTTATATGTATTCAGATTATTAAATTACATACTAGTACGTCGGTGGTAAATTATTGTTTACCGATAATTTTTTAAAAAATACGTGAAGAGTAAAACAACACTTATTTTATTAACCTGTGTAAACAGCTCCAAAATCTACTCCAGGAACTCTTTGCGGGTGAAGAAGGGTGTCTGCGTACTGGGCCCAAGCGGCATCCACGGGAGCAAACAATGTATATTCTCCACCTGGCGGAATAAAAAGTATGTTTTTTGTAGTACTCTCTAAGAATGCATATTTGCCAGCGTTTGGCACATATTAAACAAAAACTGTTATACAATGATGTTGTGTATACAATGATGTTGTGTGTCGATTTTCTCACAAACGAAGATACTTACAGTTTTGCAAGTATGGGGAGACTATACATTTGCATCGGATCTTCTTTGATCACCGATGACATGCAAGTCGATCTCAGTATCTAGAAAAATATAAATGGTAGTTTTTGCACATAGCTCACTATCCGCACTTTGAGTATCTGAGAAAAATATTCATAATGTACAGTTCTGGGCTGCACGTATTCTTCAGGATGTTTTCAGATTTGAGTCGCTATACCTTGAAAAGTGACCTATATTTGAAGTCCATTATTTTTAGCACTTGAAAGATTTGGTTTGAAGGCATCCTTTATCAATTGGATAAAAACCTTGTATAATAAAAGTAATGCATGCATTATCAATAACGGATGGAAGTCTGACTTTTTTAAACTCAACATAGGTATACGACAAGGATGTCCAATATACGCTCTACGTTTTAAACTTGTTGCTGAAATCATGGCCTTAAACATAAGAAACGATCAAGAGATTTAAAGTGTATACTAGAGTAAAAACAGCCATTGGAATAAAATCATTCAAAGCTACGCAACTTGCTGATGACACGACATTATTGTTAAATTCAAAGAATGAAATATTGATTGCTCTCCATCTAATAGAAGAAGTCGGAAAACATTCGGGGTTGATTTTAAATCGTAATAATAAACAGACTGGCTTTGGATTGGGAAAGTCAAATCATGTAAAGATAAGGTTGAACGTATTCATTAGCCAGAAACGCCAATAGAAGCACCAGGTATTTATTTTGGACATACTAAACACAAATGCAATGAACTGAATTGGAACACTAAATTAGAAAATTGTGAAAATATTATTAAAAATTGGTCTGAATTTCATAAGTGATATAAGAAATGAAAATGGTGAAATAGCAGAAACTCATATACTAGATCAACTGGCGAATAAATCAAACTGGATATCTCAAATAAATACAGTCAAGCATGTGATTCCAAAGGCATTGAAAACAGATAATACCAGGTGAAATGGAAATATATAAACACTTTTTCATAGATTGTGAAGAAGTTTAAACTTTTTGCGTTAAGATAACATACTTATTCATCTCTAGGTTCTGTATATTTCAATCATATTTTATAAGCGAGTGTAGAACAAACCATGTTGACATATTTGCCATGTTTAAATACGAATATTCTATTTTATTTTGTTATAAAAAGGAGCACTGAAAATCATTCAACACACGAATAATACAATTGTTTTACAGTTTATTGTTTGATATCTAATTCTTTTGAACGATACAACTATAATTAATATAAGTAATCGGAAAGTGATATTTAATGCATATATTATACACAAATGTTTATATGTGTAATACTTTATTATTGTTGTAAATATCGAATAAAATCTTATAAAAAATATTTCTATGGTTTGTAAAAGTGGATTAGAGACCAATTTACAAAATAGTTTGATTTATTATTGACCAATGCCATTTTTTAAAATCTTGCACAATGGCCACATCGGTCGGCGAAAATCAGATGGGTATTTAGTGTGTTTTCATATCAGAAGCGTTTCCAGTGACGTATGTAACATATCCAAGATAAGGGAAAGCATTTAACATCTAAATTTATTTGTTTGAAATCAGTGTTATGCCATGTCCTAAAAGTTGTAGACTGCTGTATACATTGTAATAATGAATATGACAACTACAGTTAGTCAACTGACCACAAACCACAGACAATTAACTATTCATAATTTTGATAGAGCATCATCAAAAAAAACTGACCAATCAGTGACCAGAGAAAAGACATACCAATACATTCTGGTAGGTGATAAACTCGGTCTTTATCCTTGATGCTCAACCAAGTTTACTGTTAAAATTAAGGTATCTACAGCGTGATTCTTTTAAAACCCTGCATATTTCATGCACATTCATGCGAATTGATTCAGTATATGTATATTTCAAAATCAAAATCTTGAAAATTATGGTCTTTCTACTCTGCCAAAGATTTTTATTTTACTATAGAACATAAGGATAAAAACCAAGTAACACAAATTTTATCACCTACTGAAATTAATAAAAAATCTCAACATCTCTGCAATGAAAAATTATGAATTGTCAATTGTAAGAATCAAATATTAAAGTATAAACATCCATTCGTCACTTATATATAATAAGCTACCAGTTACAATTAGTATACACAAACCTAAGTCATTACCATATACCTAATGTTTAAATACTATCTTCTTCAAAATATGTAGACGAAAAATGAAATTAAAATAAAAATAGGATCGAAAGAGATTTTGGTCGAAGCGGAGCTCCTGCACAAGTTCAACTGGGTATTACGTAATTTATACAAAATAACTTACTTTCAAGAAGATGGCTCAAGTCCGTTAACAAGAGAGTCATGAATGTATCCTTAAACATATCGTCTTTCATGATGAGTACACTGGCAATATTGTCGTATCCAAAGACAGGCGGTATCATGACGGTATCGATGGTGTGGACTACGCCATTGTTACATATGACGTCATTTGGTGAAATCACGTGAGTGCCGTTGTTGAGAAGAAGGGACTTAAATGTAGAGTTATAAAAGTATATAAATATATTCCTTAAAGTATAGCATCATTTTGAATATTAATTACTGTGATTATAGATCATTATTGAGTTTTGCAATATCCCCACTACCATTTCATATTTTGTTTTTGTAATTGTAAACATTACGTTAAATAACTGTTCCTGATGTTGCATCTATGCTATAAGCCAATATAGTTTAAAGCTTGCCATTACTGAAATGAAAATCTCGAGTTTTGAGTTATCAGAGTATCGCTTTTTCTAAGATTGCCTCATATATCCACACAATAACACAAAGTACGCTGCCGGTTCGCTATAAAATCCTACGGAACCATTTTCAATTTTAGAAATTATATAAGACCCCACCACTCCCGCTCCCCCCCCCCCACCCCACCACCCACACCCGCCCCCACCCTCCCCCACCCCTCGCTGCCGGTTCGCTTTCAAATCCTACGGAACCTTTCTCAATTTCAGAAATCATGTAAGACCCCCCACACCAACAACCACCACCTCCACACGCACCCACCCTCCCGCTTACCCCCACCCACCCCAATGTGATGAATATCGAAAACTAGTAGTAAGGATGGCTTAGAATAAGTAAATATTAACTATAGAAAAAAATATTAATTATAAACGCAAGTGAAATTCAAGGCTTACCACACCAGAGTGTACGGCGTGCACGGATTGACCTGCCAATGTTGTGATTTCCTTGGAACTCTTAATTTGAGGAATCAGAATAAAGCCGACCGACACGTGGTACTTCATGACATTTTGTAATTGTAAGGTGTTGTTTCCTAGGGACATCATAAGATCAGGGTCCATCTTGGCAATTGCCGCATTAGTTGGGGCATAGACTGTATACGGACCTGTAAACAAACATCAGGTATGACACATCATCTGTTGGGGCAAATATTGTTAACATACCTGTCAGCAAACACTAAACATGATACTGCATAAGCTGGAGCACACACGGTAAACCTATATGTTAGCCAACATACATGAAACAGCGTCAGCTGGAGGAAATACTATAAACAGACTTGTCAGCACATATCGGACTTGAAACAATATCAGTCGTTCTATAATATCAATTTTTTGCAATTTGTATTTATTTTTTTACTCAATCTCAGTTTTGAATATAACACATAATTATACAGAAATAGAATATTTAAATATAAAAATTGTTTGTGGCGTTTTATGTTATAGAACTTAGCAGTTCGAGAAAATACCGCGAACATAAGTTTAGCCACACTTAATACAATCGAAATACCGCATCGTTTAGAGAAAATACTGGTCACATATAAGCACATACCATACAATCTAAAATCCTCTATGTAAGTATTATTTAAAGTGTACTAGATAACTCAAATGATTGATTCCAATGTTGTGCCTATAATTTTATTTAGTATAACCAATTATATGATGCAGCAAATTTTGATATAATTGATCATTTTTTCAGTAATTTAATCCTTCGTGATACACCACTCTGGCTTTATTATGTCTAAGGTACAAACACGGTGACTATTTTACAATCTAAACCTCACAGAATTATCTAGACATTAAACCGTTCTGGAATGTTGTATAGCTATATGGCATAAGCAAATTATTCCAAACAAATCAATTGTAGTGACATATTCATTTTGCATTACCTTCTACAAAAATAACTTGAGAAAAACAATATTAAATGTCAATCAAATTTCAAAACAATATTCTCGTTACAGAGGAGATATTTTTATATGCATAAATATTCGTGGTAGAATGGTTGTATTATATCAAATTATATGTTTAAATTTAGTATTTATATAAATAGTTTAAAGTTCACCCAAATGACTTTCTTTTCATTTTCTCTCCCATCGTGAAAACTCGGCCAATTCTGTCATTCTTCGGGACCCCACCTCGTGTGTATATCGACGTGTTCAAAAACATTCTGTTAGCTGGAAAGCAACGGCACAGACAATAGTGCACTGTTTCTATGGCCCGTATTTACACGTGTTGATGTATGATTTGATTGAGTTGCATGTTTGTCATTTACAATACAGATGATGGTTTTATCACTGCTTTCATGTAAATAAACTATAGATGGAGCAATCGGCTAAATGACATTGCAAAACTTTGAAGATAACTTTGATTTTGAATGCAAATTGTTTTTGGTGTGAATCTGACGAGCGTCATTTAGTATGACGTAACCAATATGGTGACATTCGATATAGATTCGAGTAATACTTCTAAGAAGTGTACGAGATATTGCGAATGATTTTCTCTCCTCCATAGCATATTGTTTCCGACAAGAGACAAACTATCCTCTTTCCAAAACAAAGTGTTACGGAGGTGAGCATACTTAAAGAATGGGTCATAAGGAAATTAAACATTGAATTTGTATTTTATTACACGTAATATTCTTGAAATTAATGTATTTTATGCTTTGAGATGAAAAAACACTAAATCAGTCTCACGGCATAATCAAATTTCCGTTACAGAGCGGAGTAAGACAGTTTTGATTTTTTAAGCCATCATGCAAACCTGGTCAAATAAGAACAACCTATTCAGTGACAAAAAAGCACTTGCATATCAAAAATAATGGAATGTTATTGAGAAGAGTTTGTTTCAATGGTGTTTTACGTAATTGCTGAGCATATGTTATGCCATATATGACGGATTGTGTGTGTATTTTTGTTATGGCGTAGAGAAATTGTAACGAATATTCAAAATAATGAAAATGTATATGGATTATATTTGAGTTGTGGTTGTTGCTTTGATGAGAAAGGATGTCAAAGGAACTTTTCAATTATATTTTATTTTATAACATAGACAACTGGACCTTCGAAAAGGCAAAGTGTTTACCTTTCCTTTTTGGAATTAAACATAACGTCATTTTCACGCAAATTAACACTTTTATATTTCAACGTGTGTCCGCGCTTTATCTTGTATCTTATAATCGTTCTTATAAATACATATTTTATACTAATTAGTTTATAAATTTATTATGTCAAATTTAAGAGAAAGTGTGTCAAATGTTGAAGAATAGTTGATTAATGCAGTGTTTTGATTAGAACGAATGTGTTTGTATATTATAGGTCTAATGTCATTTCCGCCAAAAATTATTTGCAGAAGAGAAACTACATAATCACTTATACGACATGCGTCCCAGTCTCTTGTTTTTTCTTGTTGTTATTTTTGCCAAATTTAAAGTGTCCATTAATCGATTTTAAATATGTCTGACCTGTTTTATTTCCACAAATCAGTTGAACCAAATTAACTTAAAAAGAATGTCCCACCTGACCATTCCTTCGGATAAGACTGAAAATCGAGGTCTGATCGCTAAAATACCCAGTGCAATACAGCGAGTAATAATATCCGCTTAAATACGCACGCATGGTCTGAAATCTGTATTAACTATGCACATTTTTGATCCTCATATTTCTAACCTTCGTCTATTATTCGGTCAGAAATCCAACCTGATTTCATTATTTGGTCTGAAATACAAATACTTGTATTCTCATCTGTGTCCATTATTCGGTCAGAAATTGCTTAACACGTGTCCATTTTTGGCACTTAGGTACAAATATGTCTTACCTGCGCCACCTAACGTCGTGTCCAAATTTGCTTTCTGAAGCAGTGTGGCGAAGCTGGTGTAGCCATTGTCAACCAAATATTGGTAAACAGTCTTATCCTCAAAGGAATGGGCTAGACCCAAGCACAAAATAAGAGCAACGACTCGCGAGATCAACATCGTGTCTTGTCTCAACGGCTAAAATCTGAGGTATCAAATAATTAAGTTTCTTCACTAGATGTCCTTACATAAATTGGGAGACCATTCCTATTTTAGATTACTGATAAGATAAGTGGACAAAACACTGGAGTCATAAGGTATGTCTCTTGTTATCAGAATACTCCAGAAGGTCAGGTGTATACGATGGCAGGTTAGTAGTTTCCAATTTCGGTCCACCGCGATATTTAAGAGGGTTTGGTCACTAAAACTAAAGCGCGTTGATTAAGAATTACCAACTCATAATTCAATTTACGCATATTCAATCACGGGTATTTTAAAAACCCTTGCATAAACCTATACTTTTATTCGGCACGTAATCATTATTATATGACCTGAACACCTGGAATTTGGGTAAACAGTTTTGTAGTGCAATTGTTGCCCTTATCTGGAATGTAAGTTTCTTTAATTGTTATATATCTATTGAAATATACATATGTACATATATATGTACGCGTACGCTGGTTCCACCCCACTCCCACCTCCACACACATACACACACCCACACCTGAATCCACACCTGCATTTACCGCTAGTTCAGGTCGTGTTCTATCCGTGCTTTCTATCTGTGCTCGCGTGATCTCAGTTAGGATCGGTGAAAGATAAGTAATCATTTCATAACAAGTTTTTAACATTTCATTTTATTTGAATAGTTGAATGTTTGGACTTAAATTATCGCGGACAGTATTTTCGCCATGAACAAGTAGATAGTCAAATGATGTCGTGACTTTGACACATTTAAATGCCGATATCATACACAAGTTCAATTAGTTTGACATTTCTGATAACCCATGTTCTAAAAATCAGTTTATGATTGTACTTGCAGCCATTATCAGACAATCTTCGAGTGACAATATAGAACATTGTATACGCAGTATATCTGTAAACGTCAATATTCGCCCATATTCGACGTGTTTTAAAGTCATATTCGGTGTTTAATGTTCTTGAAACTACTTTACATACACGGTCGGGATTGATACAATGTACAGTTTCTTGTACATTTCATATGTTACGAATGTTTGTTTGTTTCTAATAAAATATTTTTGATGAAGATAAACTGTTCAAACCTATGTGTGAGTTCTACTTATTCATTTTTTAATTAAAAGTAGTTCGTAATAAAAACAAATACAATAACCTATAAATATTGAAATACTGTACGTAATATTGAATTTGTAATCCCATTATTGTAAACCGGCTCATTGCCGTATTGTTAAAATTAGTTCCTGGAAAGAGGCTGGGCTGACTCCACCCCCCCCCCCCCCACCCCCACCCCCCCCACACACACAATCACAGAAAACAAAAATGAACGTCATGTATAGCATTTAATGAACTGAAAATGACGTAGGAACCATTTAACCAACAAAATATGCTTTTTTTAACATGTTAAAAGGATTGATTCCGATTCACGGGACCGTTTATAATCAACGTGCGAGGTTAGGAGTAGTGATTAACTCATATGTACTACTTTATATCTGCAACCTTAATGTCCCCAGTGTAGTTAACAGTTTACCTGCTTTTCCTTTATTGTTATTTTTATACCGCAGAAACCTACAATTACAAATTACAGCTACATAATGCTTTTGATAAAAAATGGCATCATGCCTTATGTTAAAAACTATGCGTGGTAGGAGATCAATAAAGGTATAATGTTGTTTGTTATGTACAAAGGTTAGGTAGCTTATCCTAGAGTTAATATGTTAGATTTGTTATTGCTTTTGACCGGATTCAGAGTCGAACGTGCTTTCGACTGGGCCATAGCGACCCCTCTGCTCTTATTAAGCTTTTTTTCAAAACGATCGAGGTTATAAATAAAACAAAACAGATGACAAGAGACAGGCAAAATGTGGTTTATTTATGGTCAAAATAAACCTTATGATATACTATAAATACATTCTATGCTTCATGTTATTACGCAAAGGCATGTTTGGTGTAAGGTGACAATGAGTGCTACCCCTTAGAACTTAATCAAACACCCATTATAATTCGCAAAGGCATATGTGCAGTAACACGAGCCAGTGCCTATGTTTCCCCGCTATATGTGGGCGTGCGTCGGGTCGTTACATGTTTGACGACAACACGTTCTCAAAATGTTCCATAAATCTCTAAATTATGTATAAAAAAAATAATTTCAGTGGGTTTGCCACTGTACCATAGTCCGAACCTAAGGTTATTTTGTTGATTTAAAATACATGCATTACGTCATTACTTCTATGATTCTAATAGTACTCGTACTTACCATGTATGTCCCCAAATGCGAGATTGATATTAAGAATTGATTCTCAACTTTTCGTCAGTAGTGAATATGCCCGTACTGATATATGTGTTGTTTTCTAGTTGTTATAGTATCGAAAATAATGTGCCTAAGGAGGTTGATAATGATGATTAAGTGCAAGAAAGATGAATATCGTCAGTGTATTATCAGACGCGGAATAGTAATTTTCTATTGAGGTAATCTGGATGAGTGTTGCGCATTTAGCCTACTTAAAAGTGAGGTTTATTCAAACGCGACTTCTTTTCAATATAAAGTAACAAGTGTATTTAAATATACTCCTTTAAACTCTTATTGAGGGGTAGTAAATATAACTCTCAAGTACCTGAATGGATGAACATGAACACTTATAGCATATTACTGTTACATCTTTATCTAGGCAAGCAACAAATACTCTATAAATACGTGAACAAATTAAAGCACGTACATTGTTATAACGAGTTCATGCGTTTATTTAGGTCACGTTTGTATCTATTTTACATGAGAAATGGATCCATACAAACGTACTGATGACGTTTATATTTGTTGACAACTTATACTGATTGAGATGGATCCATACAAACGTACTGATGATGTATAGTTTTGTTGACAACTTATATTGAGTGATTAGCTCAAATGTTCAATTTTTACTACTGTGTATATATGCATGTCCAATGTACTAGTAAATATATATATATGTCCATTCTACTAGTAAATAAATGTCACAAGATATGTTTTATTGAATGTAATATTAGATCTCAAAGCAGCATTTCAAATGTAATTTTTGTGAATATATATTCAAGGTGTATTCTGTTCCGATTCACTTTTAATAATCCATTATGGTTTTAAATAATTAAAAGTTCACTCTCAGTTCCGTTCCTCGTCTTGATTGCCCTCTCAGTAAATACAACATAATCTATTCCTTCAGATGTCGTCCTTAAGTACCTCTAGATCCTCCGCTCTAGATACCCCAGGATGGTTTGATGTTTTTGTCTACCACGCAGACCAAATTGGCATGAATTGTTAAGTCGCATCGCGTTCATAAGCGCCTCTAAAAAAAGTAATATATTTTAAAAGCAAATCTTTCATATTGAACAATATATTCAATTAATAGCAAACATGTAATGGTGCGCCCCATCCCTCCCTCTTGCATCCGCCACTGATTTAAATTGAATTACGTCAACTCGTGACGCAACATAAAATCGTCATAACTAGATCAAGTGACGTTGTTTCTCTTTGACATTTTTACCTTTGTGCTGGTAGAAGAAACTACACACATGGACTTTTATTTTTCAGTGAATAAATTAATGTAAAGGTAGGGGAAAAAATGTTTAGATTACATTATGTGGCACATATAGATGTTATCTAAATGTCGCGAGTTCATGTGAATTTATTTCAGAAGTTCATTGCAGTCACTAGATAAAACACAATATCATATGTTTAAAATCGTATGGTGGATGAAGATTATCCCAGTAAACTTATCAATATTATATCATAGTAAATGTAAATATATTACCTTGGCCAAGAAGAGATTTATTTCGGAGCTTGTTCAGTTCTTCGTCTGTAAATGGATCTGCTCCATTTGTGTTAGTCCCTCTTGTTTAAGAATTTCTTTATATTGAATGAGAGTGTAGTGGTCCAGAATACATCGTCTTTTGAGTTTTGTATACATCCTTTACAGGCTGTGCTCGTCGTCAGCTTGAGTGTGTCTGGATGATAGAGACTAACGATCTCCTTGATCGGACGACATTTTGAATTGCTAGATGGGGCTCGATAGCACAAAGGTTACCATTTTAGTTTTTAAAAAAACATACGCATTCGCGGGCCGAAAACAAGTTATTGAAAGTTTGCCAATAACTTTTTTGGTACAGTGCGCCAAAAATAGGTTATTGGCTCGGTGCCAATTTATCTTATTGCCGCACTTGCATGGGAATGCAGTGATATTGGCCTAGGGTAAGAGGGTACAACATTTTTTCCTTCATTAATTTGTTACCATTTATAGTAAAGTATGCAATAAATTTATATATATATATATACAGGTCCAATGTACTATTAAATATATATATATATATATATACATGTCCAATGTACTCGTAAATATATATATACATGTCTAATGTACTTGTAAATATATAATATACATGTATAATGTACTAGTAAATATATATATATGCATGTCCAATGTACTAGTAAATATATATATATACATGTCCAATGTACTAAAATATATAAATATACATGTATAATGTACTAGTAAATATATATATATGCATGTCCAGTGTACTAGTAAATATATATATATACATGTCCAATTTACTAGTAAATATATATATATACATGTCCAATGTACTAGTAAATATATACATGTACATGTTCAATGTACTAGTAAATATCTATATATGTGTCCAATGTACTAGTAAATATATATATCCGTGTCCAATGTACTGGTAAATATATATATATATATATATACATGTCCAATGTACTAGTAAATATATATATATGCATGTCCAATGTACTAGTAAATATATATATATATATATACCTGTCCAATGTACTAGTAAATATATATATTTACATGTCCAATGTACTAGTAAATATATTTGTCCATGTCCAATGTACTGATAAATATATATATATATATACATACATGTCCAATGTAAATATATATATATACATGTCAAATGTACTAGTAAATATATATATATATATCTAATGTACTAGTAAATATATATATGTGTCCAATGTTCTAGTAAATATATATATACATGTATAATGTACTAGTAAATATATTTATATGAATTTCCAAATGTACTAGTAAATATATATATATACATATCCTATGTATTAGTACATATGTATATATACATTTCCAATGTACTAGTAAATATATATATATACATTATATATACATGTCCAATGTACTGGTAAATATATATATACATGTCCAAAGTACTAGTACATATATATATATATACATTATGTATACATGTCCAAAGTACCAGTCAATATATATATACATGTCCAATGTATTGAATATGTTTCATTTGGTTATGTTTCTATGAATGTTTATGTTGTCATTTTTTTACATGTTGTAATCTATAAACAGAAACAACAGAATGAATGGATAATTTTACTTGTTTAACAAAAGTTAACTTGTCAGAAATAATACTTATAACACAGTATTTGTTTCTTCTAACAACGTATGTTTTATGAATAGACTATACTATTTTAAGAGGGGAACAATCAATGGTCATTCTAAACCCATGAGTTACTACCCTTGGTACTATTCTGCCATTTGTACAGGTATTTAAAGTAGTGTCAGTATCTGTCCCTACATTTCGTTTTCGATAAGGCAAATAAAATGAAAGAAATTAGAAGGACTGTTATTGTTTTTTTATTTAAAAATAGCTTACAGTTGTGTTACAACGTTTAACGCCACTGTGATAAAGCTGTAACATGGATTGAAAGTCAACAGTGGTAAGCCTTAAGTGATTTCAGAAGTAAATTAATTCCAGCGGGTTTATAATGTCCCAGATCAATACCTGGTGGGTGGGGCTTGAAGATCATCGATACCAAGGTCAGTCTACTAACGGCCTTCGGCCCGCGGTTTCGATGTGATTCAAGTCCCAAAAACCAGGTTTCGATCTCGCACAACATAAACCGCTGATATCTTCTCTGACATTGATTTCTATGCATTTAATACACATTTTTTTGAGGGAATTAACATAATACAAATAAATTCTCTTAATTTAAGTGGTTTATCTATTTCTCAAGAATATATACAGCCTTATCCTCTTTTTTAACAATTTCAATTTGTTGTTTGAACGTAATGTCGCTTTAAAATAATGTTATTGTTGTTTTGGGTGCTTGCTGGCGTTTAATATCGTTTACAATGACATCCTAACGGTTGAAGAACGTGATGTCAGAGGTAATGATAGGAATTTTAAAAACACCTTAATAACCAATCAGCATTGAGTATTTTAATAAACCATGTTAGATACGTGAAATTATACCACTGCAAGAAGTTTGAATTATTTAACTATTTCATCGTTTTCAGTAATAATTCTATTAAATTCGCATTATGAATAGACTGATATCAATAGTTTTGGGATTAACTTTGTAAATCCTTAACAATCGTAGACTGCCAGAACGTTGTTCTATGCATGATGGTGTAGTCACTGGAAATTAATATATGGCATGATCTGCCTCCATAAAACGAATGCATGTTTGAGCATGATCATTATTTGGAATGATGGTAGTAAGTAGTTTTAATAATGTGTTTATTAAAACGTTTTGTGCCCTTAATGGTTTATTCTCTTGTTGCTATGGTCATTGAGTACCTTCTTTGTGGTTTTCTAGGCTATTGTAGTTTTGTAGTTTTGTATTTATATATACACGAGCATCTTTGTGTTTTACTTATATTGCCTATTTATGCTGCCTTGTTGGTTCATGGCGGGGATTTCTTTATCTACGCTTTCCCGTTTTATTGGGTTGACAGTAGGGTAAGTGTGAGGTTTGGTGCATCCTAGAACCGGGTTTAAACCCCCCAGAGGCCTTTTTTGCCACTGACCGTTCCAAGGCGGTAGCCCTATTCTCAACCCTTTGATGTTTTAATAATGTGTTTATTAAAAAGTTTTATTCATCATCTTATAGTTGTTGTTTGTTTCTCTGTGTGTTTGTGGTTGACTGTCGTCCTTGAATGCTGCTTTTCCTGTTCATTTTTTATATCTACTTGAAATAATATATTTTGCGACAAGGACTGTCACAACCTGACTTCTATGGTGACGATATTTACAAACTTCTTATTAAGGTACTTTGTCGTTAACACTTTCATACAGTCTTTATCAAAAGAGGTTATGACCCTAACATTTTGCAACGCACTAAGTGTTCAGTGGTTAACCCATTTATAGTTCACCAAAATGGTTTCCCCTTTGATCGTGCGATGACCGGGCAGATTGTGGACCCTATGATAATCTACCTAAATACTGAGAGGACGGTAATGGTAATGTTTGTCTCCAAACGGTAATGTTTGTCTCCACTATTGTATTGTCGTGACCTTAATGGTTTAAGGCGTTGCTTACTACATTGCCTCTCATGAACAAACTCAAAATAACCGTGTTTGCTACTTTATTCTCTTGGTAGTGTTTGTTTCTTCCAAAGGATCTCTCTTATAAGTATTTATTATTGTCTTGTTGCTCTGGCCTCTGTCAAGTCATTGAGTACTTGCTTTGTGGCGTTCTATGTTTTTCCTTTTATATTCATATATACATGATCATCCTTGTGTTAAACTTATATTGCATATTAATTCTGCCTTGCTATATACGCAAGGCGGGTGTTTCTTTATTTACACTGCATCGTTTTATTGGGATGACAATAAAGGTAGGAGAGGTTTGGTGCACCCTAGAACTTGGTATAAACCCCAAGCAGCGTTTTTGACCACTGACTGTCCCAAGGCGGAAGTCCTATTGTCAACCCGATTATGCTTATATTACATTTCTTGCCTGTTATTTATCCCTGTAATTGTTGCTTGTTTCCGAGCGTGTCTGTGTTTGATTGTGGTCCTTTAAAGCTAAATGTCCTGCTCGATTTATCTTTTTGCAGTATATTTTCGTTGTTTTTTTTAAAAATCAACTGGCATCTTTTGGTATAAAGAAATATATAAGGGAAACTTTTCCCGCACCAGGTGTCAAATGGTTTCGTTAACTATCCACATTTAGATGGGGATGTACTCGTGCTACATCATACGGGGTTTATTCGTTTTGCTAGTGTGTGTAACGATGTTAAGGATTTCGGAAATCAAGTTATTACAAGTAAACTTCTTCAGCAAGGTTTATGTTTATATAAACTACGTAGACCGTTCTCAAAGGTCTATCGCCGCAAAGAAAATATGCTGGAGAAGTAAAGCACCAACCTGAAACCTTGTATTGGACTAGGAATATCGCAACCTGTATTCTATGGAGATGTGGTCTATAAACTTCGGAAATTAAAGGGGCCTGACGGATTTCCTGACCACTTTATAAAATTAATCAGGATCTCTCAAAAAAGGATACTTTTGTATTAAAATGCACTTCATGCTCGATGATTGCCCCTCTATAGTCAGTCATTACGTTTCACTTTTCTCTTTTGCGATAACCGGACAACGTCGTTGGACTCCATAAGAGCACCTTCTGAAATGGGAGGCTGGTGCATTAACTTTCGTCCCTCGGGATTTCTAGTCGTACCCTAGAATGGTTTACTCTTTGGCTGCAACTGCTCTGGTTATTCAGTATAATTCTGGATACATTCTGAGGTGTTTCTAATTATGTTTTTTATATAGTTTTACAATAATATAAACGTGTACCGTTTCCTAATGTATCTGTATGTGGACTTTATTGTTAGAGCTTACCTTTTGGTAGGATGTACTTTTATATACACTGCCTTGTCAATTTGAGTGAAGAAGACAGGATAATAGCGAGGTTGTTGAGTACGCATAACATCAATTTAATATAGCCAGTAGGCGTAATTGCCTACTGACCGTTCCAAGTCGGTAACCCGTTCTTCACCACTCGTTGTGTTGGGTATTGTCCTTTTCATTGTATATTTAATATGCTAGTTGTTTGTGGTCCAGTGCGAACCTACGCTGATGTTGCGGTTTGGATGCTGTCATTTCTATAGGATCATTTTTCTCAAAACTTTTATTTAGAGTTGCTTTGTAACAAAATCTGCAGAAACTATTTTGTCGTGGGTCAATGATATTACATATTTGCATGAAGCCTCCATTGGCATGGATAATATCAAGTTGATTCAAATAAACAAATAAATACACATCTGTAAAACAATGGCTCTACCAATGCATCCCATAACTGTATAAAAAGATAAGTCAGGGAACAGCAAAACACTACTTGGCTAGTTAAAGTTATTTTATTCATTGATAGTGACCTGGATAATCAAGTTTCTATTAAGGCCTTTGTGGTAGTAATTATTGGTCACGTTCAGGATGTCAAATCATAATACAAGCTTATAATTGGATACAGAAACGAGATGAAATATCTTGTCCTCAGTCGTTAGAGGAACAGCTTGGATTGAAGCCATTGTGGCAAACAATATGGTCATAAACGAGGGTCCTGTGGACACCGTATTATTTAAAATAATTGTAAAACTAAAATACGCCCCTGTAAAACTATCATGTTATACCTGTATATTCAGGTGTGCAATTTAGTGGTTTGTTTTAAAAATAATCTTGATATAAAGACTTAACTACAAATTCCATTCATGAACATGATACTATTAGTAGTAGTAGTAGTAGTAGTAGTAGTAGTAGTACTATATCTAGAACATGTAGAAGCATAATTGTTTTTAAATTATTTTATAACTGGCCACGATTGAAAGTCACAGTAACTTATTTTTTTAGTTTTGCTTGCTTCCGGTCATATGTTGCTATTAATTAAGTGATTGCATAATGGCCCAGTTATTGGCACATGACTGTAATATTAACCCAAAGACAACATAAAAACAAAACCCGGACAATATAAAAACACTTAATTCTTGACAATTTTATCAAGTAACTTCCACTGCAGTAGAAAGTTATTTTATTCAAAGTATGTTGATATGATTTGCATTTATTTATAGTAGAGTTAATTTCAAATAAATATTGACAAGCGTCCGTGAATGACGTCACTTAGCATGAAGATGTCACTTAAAGCTAGTATTGGTGAGTGTTGTCTGTTTTTGCTTCTTTGTTTTGTTTTGTTTTTCATATTGGCCGATTTCCGGTTGATATTGGAGTTTATTATGTGTAGAATTTCTAGTAAAACACGGCTAATGTAGTTAATTAATACAATATTATATTAACAGTTATTTAGCATTCTACAGACTATTTTATTTTTACTCTTTTTATATTATTTCCCAATTGGTGATTGCAGTATAAAGTACAAAATAACACTTGACGAAATAAGAATGTTTATTTAAACATATGTATACGATATGTTGTCTATCTATTAGCCGGTGCTGGGTGTAGGATGCGCTGCCTGGTATTTCGAAATGAGCTCCTGCAGTAAGTCCCTAGGGAACAGGATATGGTCGATGGCGTGGATGACGCCATTAGATGCCGGAATGTCGGCTTTGGTTATGTGTGCGTTGTTCACCATCGCTTCTGTAAACATATTAATTTTCAAGATTATTGTGGTTACATAGCATTACTATCTATAAATCCTTTAGGTTAAATCAAACCTGGTTTGTATATAAGCAGATCATTAGCTTTATTCGCCTCTATACTGATTTACATATGTATCAGACGAATCTATATACACCAGGTTATATTTATCCTAAGCGATTTATAGTTAATAGATTAGTTTAATTTGTATGCGTATAAACACTTGGGTACATCTTGTGGGCGACATTGTACTTGGCAAGGCACTAAAACAATTCAAACGTATTATAACTAAAAAATGAGATATATGGTCCTATAGAAACCACAGCGTCTGAACGCAATGGCATCGTAGGTCCGCACTGTACCGCAAACAAGGACTTGATAATACAGTAAAAGATACAAAAAAACAACAGAAAGGTTGGTGAAGACAGGGTTACCGACTTGGAACGGTCAGTAGGCAATAAGGCCTACTGGTTAGCTTGAATCGAATTTCTAACTAAAGAAACAAATACAAAATAATAAACATCTCAGGATGTATCCAGAATCGTATTGAACAACCATAGTAGTTGCAGCTAAAGAGAAAACCAATCTAGGGTACGACCAGAAAACCCGAGAGACGAAAGCTCACGCACCCACCTCCCTTAGTTGGGGTTTCAGTAGGTTATTTGAAAATGTTTCTATTGTTTTTAAACAAAATACCCTGATATTGCTTTTAGAGTTTTAATCGAAATAAGATTGCCCCCAGAGGCGTCTTAAATCGTACATATATACGCTATATGTATTCTTTAAAACATACGGCACTTTACAAAACAAACAAGAGGCATATTCGTAATATATCAAGATTATTCTATATAAACTATTTAATCCTGACGAGAATTGACGAGATTGTTTAATTATGGTGCAGTCAGTTCAGATTGTATAATTCTGGTACAAGTATAATGGCATTTTGTTTCTGTTCAAAGAGAGTAGGGGTACAGTGTGTGGTCTTCTCCATCCTACCTCCCCATTTTCTCCCTTTTCCCTCTCCAATCTCCCTTCTCCCTTCCGTTTTTTTCTTTACCAGCAGAATACTGATAAACAAGGGACGTAATTGATGAAACTATCGATCGCGGAGACATAACGTGTACGGCAGACAACATAATGGTCAATAATAGGTCATAATTATTCATTTTAAGGTCATTTAATGTTCAATTAATGATTTTGATAGGATATAGACAGGTTATTTTCCCCAAAACGACTCTCAAACTATGATAATTCTTCATCACTTGTTTTTGACAAAATTATTTTAAAAACCTACCGCCCTTTTTCTCCCAATGAGGTTCCCTTGTCTCCCGACCCACCACCTTGTCTCACGCCCCACCCCTTGTGTCCTGCTATCGCCCCCTTGGCTCCCATACCGCCGCCCACTGTACTCCCACTCCCGCTTAAACTGCCATGATATCCTTCTAAATGTGTTATATACGCGTTTTGTTCAAACTCTTACATCAACGAACAATTTCCAGTTTGAACTAAATAAACTCGTAGTAAAACAATAGTTTTTAGCAAAATGCTTTCTCAATATGTCCGATGCATATCCACGGTAGATACAGACGTCTAACAGGAATTGTAGCATTCACAGATCGCAGTCAGCCAAACAGACGCATTTAAAGCAAACGAAAATGACAAGGACAGATAGAAGCAAACTATACGACACCACAAACATAAAATAGTTGATAACAGGCGTACCACTTTGGAACGGTTAGTGGGGAAAAGCCTCTTGGTTTTTAAACCAGTTGCTATGGTTGACCAAACCCGGCTCTAAGATTGAATTATATAAGGGTTTTTTAACATGCAATGTTGGTTTATGCGCATGAAAATAAAGCAGGACATTCTGTAAAATGGTATATATTTATAAAAAAGGAAGTCTATTATAATCGTCTTTGTAAATAAATACTGGTGGAATATTCGTATTCAAAATATATACAAAAATATACCTAGAAAATAGTATGAGGATGAAACAGTTCTAAAAACGTTTACAAACAAATCAGTATAAATACATTAGTGTCGTTATTGTAAGTGACTGGCATAATTACGGGCTCCTAGGGTGATGTTCACTGATGTTCCGTGAAGCGTGGGGAGTTGTTGGCCGTCTGTTAGCATGCTGCTGGTTCTCATGCCGGGGACCATGTGATATTTGAGTATCTCTAAAAGAAAACAATGGAATGTAACTAAATACATAAAACATGTTTAGAAAGTACTCCAACAAAGGCTTTATTATATTTATTGTTTTTATGTCCAGCATGTTTATCTAATATATATTCAGATTATTAAATTTAATTAACACATACTTGTATGACGGTTGGTAGATTATTGTTTACCGATAATTCTTTAGAAAATACGTGAAGAAAAATAACTTGTGTTATTAACCTGTGAAAACAGCTGTTCTATTTACTCCAGGAACTCTTTGCGGGTGAAGAATGTTGTCTGCGTACTGGGCCCAAGCGGCATCCACGGGAGCAAACAATGTGTATTCCCCACCTGGTGGAATAAAGAGTATGTTGTTTTGTAGTACTCTCTAAGAATGCATATTTGCCAGCGTTTGGTACATGGTAAACACAAACTGTTATAAAAGAGTATGAGAGTGGATCTTTGAGTTTGTGTGTTGATTTTCTAACAAACTGAGATAATTACAGTTTTACGAGTATGACGAGAAAAAACGTAAACTAAACTGATCTTCTTTGATCATCGATGACATGCAAGTCGACTTCAGTATCTAGAAATAAATAAATGGTAGTTTATGTACATATCTCACTATCTGCACTTTGTGTATCTCAGAAATGTATTCATAGTTTGCAGTACTGAGATGCATGTATTCGGCAGGATGTTTGCAGATTTGAGTCGCTAAAACTTTGAAAATTGACCTAAATTTGAAGCTCTACTCGTATGGGGAAAATGCCTCTTTCCGGAAAGATCGTTTTGTATTACTTGTCGGGTTTCAAATCGTTCTCTCCGAGAAATTACTCTCATCATGTTCATAATCATCATCATTATTATCATCAGTTTTATCAACATACTACTCCTCATTTTTATCATTAATGACTTGTTCATGCTGATCATTGACGCTGAACATTGACCTCTGTTTTGGTCATTACTCAAAGAGGAACAGCAATTGATAAGTCAACGTCTAGTTCGCAAGATAAAACTTGGTGACATCTGTACTTAATAAACCGTTCAAACATAACCATGACGATGTTTTTGTTGTTGTTTTTTTCAAGGGAGTGAGTTCACATAGGAACAATCATGAAGGTTATTTCTTTATTGTTTGTTTTTAGTACTTGAAAGGTATGGTTTTAAGGCTTTCTTTATCAGCTGGATAAAAATCCTGTATAATAAAAGCAATGCATGCGTTATCAATAAAGTAGACCGGATATTGGACATCCTTGTCGTGCATAAGGATGTCTAATATCCGCTCTACGTTTTATACTTGTTGCTGAAATCATGGCCTTAAACATAAGAAACGATCAATAGTTAAAGGGTATAAAAGTAAAATTATACAATGGAATAAAATTAATCAAAATTACCCTATTTGCTGATGACAGGACTTTATTTTTAAATTCAAAGAATGAAATATTGATTGCTCTCCATCTAATAGAAAAAGTCGGAAAACATCCGGGGTTGATCTTAAATAAAACAGAAGGGCTTTGGATTGGGAAACTAAAATCATATAAAGATAAGGCTGGACGTATTAAATGGCCAGAAACGCCAATAAAAGCACTAGGTATTTATTTTTTGGAAATAATAAACAAAAATGCAATGAATTGAATTGGAACACTAAATTAGAAAATTGCGAAAATATTATTAAACAATTGGCAAAATTGAAAATATTAACTTTCTTTGGAAAAAAAACAGATTATTAAAACACTTTTGTTGCCGAAGTTTGTATATCTTGTTCAGTCATTGGTAATGCCGCAAGATATTTTAAAGAAATTAAATCCAATGATATTTTCATTCCTTTGTAGTGGAAAACGTGAAAAACTAAAAAGGACTACATCAATAAGTGACACATTGATCGGCGTATTGAAATGTGTGATCCTGCTATCACTTACAACTAAACGGATTAAGTCTTTAACAGATAATGAGGAAACTAACTGGAAGATTTTACCAAGATATTTTCTGAATACCTTTGGTGAAAATTATTTGATTTTTTATATGAATATAGATAATATTAAAATGATCCCAAACTATACCGGAGATTTTCAAAAACTGGATTAAATCAGGTCTGATTTTCGTAAGTGATATAATAATGAAAATGGTGAAATAGCAGAAACTATATATACTAGATTAACTGGCGGATAAATCAAACTGGATATCTCAAATAAATACAGTCAAGCATGTAATTCCAAAGGCATGGAAAACAATATTAAGATTGGAGCATTCAAAAAAGACCCGTGTTAAAACAGAACTTAAACTACGTATTTATTTCTCAAAAGGAAAACGGTAGTCGTGAAAGCAACAGATAATAATAAAACGTATAACTCTTTAGTTAATAAAATGTTATCTAAACCGTATGTGCATACTTATTAAAATACATACTTTCCTACTACATTCATCTGGGAACATGTGTATAAACATATTCACACGTTAAAATAAAACCGGATTAAGCTGTTTAAGTATGAAGAAATATGAAAAGTTCGGACAGGGAAAGTAGCATTCAAGGAGGACAGTCAACCACAAAACACAGAAACAAACACGCAAACAGACAAACAAGAAGGCAAAAGTAACAATAAATGCATCACAAACACAAAAGGGTTGACAATAGGGCTACCGCCTTGGAACGGTCAGTGGCTAAGTAGGCCACTGGGGGTTTAAACTGGTTCTAGGGTGCACCTAACCTCACACTTAGCCTACTGTCATCCCATTAAAACAGGACAGTGTAAATAAAGAAATCCCGCCAAGATCTAATCTCTAACCAACAAGGCAGCATCAATAGGCAATATAAGTAAAACGCAAATATGCTCGTGTAAATATAATACAAAAAAACAATTGCCTAGAAAGCCAATTACACCGAATTGTTCCTTCTATGGTAAATGCAATATATATGGAAGATCAGCACACATCCATTTTGTCGAGTATATGGTGAAACGGAAACATATCAACACATTTTGATAGACTATGAAGAAGGTGAACCATTTTGGAAAAAGATAACATATTTATTCAAAGATGTGCCAACTCGGGGACAATGAAAACGCCTAAACATATTGTAATCGGATATAAAATAAACTAAATACTGAATATTATGACGTAAACGAGATTTTAGCACTTGTTGGGTTCTGTATATTTCAATCATATTTTATAAGCGAGTGAAGAACAAACCGTGTTGACATATTTGACTTGTTTAAATACGAATACTCTATTTCGATATGAAAAGGGGCACTGAAAATCATTCAACACACGAATAATACAATTGTTTTACAATTTGTTGTTTGATATGTAATTCTTTTGAACGATACAACTATACTTAATGTAAATATAGATATAAAACTCGAACAGGAAACGCAGAATTCAATGACAACAGTCAAACACAAACACACACAGAAACTAAGAACACATTTAAAGATGAATAAAAGGCCAAATAAGACATCACAAACACAAAAGAGTTGACAATAGCGCTACCGCCGCGGAACGGTCAGTGGCAAAAAAAAGGTCACTGCGGGTTTAAACCAGGTTCTAGGGTGTACCAAACCTCACACTTACGCTACTGTCAAACCAATAAAACGGGAAAGTGTAAATAAAGAAATCCCCGCCATGAACTATTCTTTAACCAACAGGGCAGCATTAATAGACAATACAAATAAAACACAAAGATGCTCGTGTATATATAAATAATAAAATTAGCCTAGAAAGCCACAAAAGAAGGTACTCAATGACTTGGCAGATGCCAGAGAATAAACCATTGATGGCGCGACAAGACAAGACTGCAGACAAACATCAAACGTCACCGTCCTTTTGGGCATTATATAGACGTTATCATAGGGTCCACAGCCTATCAACCGGTCATCGCACACTCAAAGAGGAAAGCATAGTGGCGAACTGTAAATGGGTCCACCACCAGGCATGCAGTGAGTTACAAAATGATAGGGTCATAACCTCTTTTGATAAACCTTTGAACAAGTTTAAAAAGATAGTATGAAAGTGATCATAACCAAGGATCTTACGAAGTTTGTAAATCACGTCACCATTGAAGTCATGTTGTGAAAGTCCTTGTCGCAGAAGAGTTCTTAAACTACTTTTGTCTTTGGAAAGAAGATCAGGGTTACGATAAGAAAAGTTTGCAAAGGTTTTACGCAGTTTATGGTAACGGTAACGCTGATGGAGTAGCTTTGTTGTTATACGAAGATTACGAAGCTCGAGTACAAGCTCTAGAAAAACGAATCAGTTGCGACGCATAGACCCCATAATAAGATGCTAATAATAGGAATAATTAACAATATCATAATAAAAATCATCTCTCTTGTCATATATTTTGCTAATTATTTCACCATTTTCAGTGGAGAGATGTAAATCAAGAAAAGAAGCGTTAGTATCTGAAATATTAGCTTTGTTAAGTTGAAGTTCATTAGAGCATATATTATTAACCATAGTAGAAAAAATGAGTTGTCAATGTTTAATATGTCATCCAGATACCGATAGGTGTCATTAAAGGCCTCAATAACATCTTCCTGGGTATCTGGTGAAAGAATCAACATGAAATCTCTTACATAGCAATATAAAAGAATCTGCGACAAGGGATGCACAGTTCGTACCCATAGGGATACCAACAATTTGTCTATAAACGGTCGTTGCATACCTGACGAAAATATTATCTAATAGGAAGATGAGTGCTTCACAAACTTCTTGGCAAGTCTTGGCAAGTAATCACAAAGTGATATTTAATGCATATAGTATCTACATATGTTAATATGTATAATAAAACCTTACAAAACTTTTTTTTATTTTTATGGTTTGTAAAAGTGGATTAGAAACCATTAGTCGGACAAAAATACCAGTCCAATTAAGATTGCAAAATAGTTTGATTTATTATTGACCAATGACGTGTTTTAAAATCTGGCACAATGGCCGCATCGATCGGAGAGAATCAGGTGGGTATTCAGTGTGGATTCATATCAGCGGGGTTTCCAGGCAAATATGTAACATATCCAAGATTATGGAACACATTTAACATCTAAATTTATTTGGTTGAACTCAGTGTTATGCCATGTTCTAAAAGTTGTATACTGCAGTATACAGTCTAATAATGAATATGACAACTACAGTTAATCAAGTGACCACAAACCACAAACAATTAACTATTGTCAGTTTTAAGAATCAAATATTAAAGTATAAACATCCATTAGTCACTTATATATTATAAGCTGCCAGTTACATACACTAACCATTACGAAACAAATAATTCAAATAGGATCGAAAGAGATTTCGGAGCTCCTGCACAAATTCAACTGGGTATTACGTTATTTATACAAATAACTTACCTTCAAGAAGATGGCTCAAGTCCGTTAACAATAAATTGATGAATGTATCCTTAAACATATCGTCTTTCATGATGAGTACACTGGCAATATTGTCGTATCCAAAAACAGGTGGTATCATGACGGTATCGATGGTGTGGACTACGCCATTGTTACATATGACGTCATTTGGTGAAATCACGTGAGTGCCGTTGTTGAGAAGAAGAGACTTAAATGTAGAGTTATAAAAGTATACAAATATATTCCTTAAAGTATAGCATCATTATTATAAATATAAATGACTGTGAATGACTATATCATTATTGAATGTTGCAATATGCCCACTACCATTTCATGTTTTGTTTTTGTAATTGTAAACATTACGTTAGATAACTGTGCCTGATGTTGCATCTATGTTATAAGCCAAAATAGTTGTTTAAAGCTTGCCAGTTTTGAGTTGTCATAGTATCGTTTTTTCTAAGATTGCCTCTTACATCCAAAACCAGAATAGCACAAAGTACGAGTACGTTGCCGGTACGCTGTAAAATCCTACGGAACCTTTTTCAATTTTAGAAATTATATAAGACCCCACACACCAACCCCCACCACCTCCACCCGCCCCCGCCCCCACCTACTTCGCTTACCCCCACCCACCCCAGTGTGATGTGTCGCAAAACTGGTAGTAAGGATGGCTTAGAATAAGTGAACATTCATTATAGAAAAAAAATGTGTATATATATTAATTATAAACGCAAGTGAAATTCAAGGCTTACCACACCAGAGTGTACGGCGTGGACGGATTGACCTGCCAATGTTGTAATTTCCTTGGAACCCTTAATTTGAGGAATCAGAATAAAGCCGACCGACACGTGGTACTTCATGACACTTTGCAATTGTATGATGTTGTGTCCTAGGGACACCATCAGATCAGGGTCCACCTTGGCAATGGCCGCATTAGATGGGGCAAAGACTGTATACGGACCTGTAAACAAACATCGGACATGAAACATCATCAGTTTGGGCAAATACTGTTAACATACCTGTAAGCAAACACTAAACATACTGAGTAAGCTGGAGCACATACGGTAAACCTATATGTCAGCAAACATTTATGAAACAGCGTCAGCTGGAGAAAATACTGTGAATAGAACTGTAAGCAAGCATCAGCTGGAGCAAATACTATGAACAGACCTGTCAGCACACATCTAAATTGAAAAATATCGTGCATATAAGCAAAACATTAACCAAAATTCGGTCCTGGCTGGTATTGAAAGCACGGTCCCTGGGTTACTAAGCCCCGATGCTACACCATGGCGCTACTTTTAACAATATCAGTCGTTCAATAATATCAATTGTTATGCAATTTGTATTAATTTTTTTCACAATCTCAGTAGAACATAATATATAATTATACAGAAATTAAATAGTTTTAATATAAAAATTGTTTGTGACGTTTTATGCTATAGAAAATCCTGCTCTCAAACTTATATACCATACAATCTGAAATCCTCCATGTAAGTATTATTTAAAGTGTACTAGATAACTCAAATGACTGATTCCAATGTTGTGCCCATAATCTAATTTAGTATAACCAATTTTCTGATGCGTCAAATTTTTATATAATTTTGATATAAATTGATAATTTTTCAGTAATTTAATCCTTCGTGATACAAGTGTTTCACCACACCACTCTAATTGTTTTATGTCTAATATTGATAGGTACAAACACGGTGGCTATTTTACAATCTTATACACTCTGAATTATGTAGTCATTAAACCGTTCTTTAATGTTGTATAGCTATATGGCATAAGCAAATTATTCCAAACAAATCAATTGTAGTGACATATTTATTTTGCATTCCCTTCTACAAAAACAACTTGAACAAAAATTGAGAAAGACAATATCAAATGTCAATCAAATTTCAACACAATATCCTCGTTACAGAGGAGATCTTTTTATATGCATAAATAGTCATGGTAGTCTTATATCAAATTATAGATTTACATTTAGTATTAATATAAATAGTTTACAGTTCACCCAAATGACGTTGAGTTAAAGGAAAAACATGAATCACCACACTTTCTTTTCATTTTCTCTCCCATCGTGAAAACTCCGCTCATCCCGGCATTCCTCGGAACCTCACCTCGTGTGTATATCGATCTGTCGATTATGGTCGATATGTTCCAAATCTTGACATTTTGTTAGCTCGAAAGCAACGGCACAGAAAATAGTGCCCTGTTTCTATGGTCAGTAGCCTCACGTGTTAATGTATGATTTGCGTTGAATGTTTGTTATTTACAATACAGATGAAAGTGTTATCACTGCTTTCATGTAAATAAACTATAGTTGGAGAAATCGGCTAAATGACATTGCAAAACTTTGAAGATAACTTTGATTTTGAATGCAAATTAGTTTTGGTGTGAATCTGATGCGCGTCATCTAGTATGACGTAACCAATATGGTGACCTTCGACATACATTCGAGTAATACTTCAAATAAGTGTACGAGATGTTGCGAATGCTTTTCTCTCCTCCATAGCATATTGTTTCCGACAAGAGACGAACTATCCGCTTTCCAAAACAAATTGTTACAGAGAAGAGCATACTTAAATAATAGGTCATTAAGGAAATAACCATTGGGAAATCATTGAATTTATATTTTAATACACCTAACATTGTTGAAATGAATGTGTTTTGTGCTTCTGAGATGAAACCATATCAAATCAATCTCACAGCATAATCACATTTCCGTTACAGAGAGCGGATCCCTAGTCAGAAAGTTTCCTTTATTTTTAAGCCATCAGGCAAACCTGGTCAAAAATAAGCAATTGTTTTTATGAGATAACAACAATAATTTATAAGAACAACCTTCTCATTGAAAAAAGCACTTGAATGTCAAATATAGTGAAACGTTATTGCGAAGAGTTTGTTTGAATGGTGATTTTTTAGCTGATGTTATACCATATAAGACGGATTTTTGTGTGTTTTCTTTTGTTATGGAGAAAAGAAAATGTAAGAATATCAAATAATGAAAACTTAATGTATTACGTTTGAGTTGTTGTTGTTACTTTTATGAGAAAGGATTTCAAGGGAACGTTTGAATATGTATTTTATTTCATAGCATAGACAACTGGACCTGCAAAAAGGCAAAGTGTATAACTACCCTTTTTGGAATTAAACATCGTTTATTGCATGTTTATACTAATGAGTTTATAAATGTAATATGTCAAATTTAAGAGACCCGTTTTTTTCTTTCTCAAATTGTGTCAAAAGTTGAAGAATAATTGATTAATGCAGTGTTTTTATTAGAACGAATGTGTTTGTAAATTATAGGTCTACTATCATTTCCGCCAATAATTATTTGCAGAAGAGAAACTACATTATCACTTATAAGACATGCGTCCCATACTCTTTGTTTTGGTTAAATTTAATGTGTCCATTAATCGGTCTTAAATATGCCTAACCTGTTTTATTACCACAAATCGGTTTGAAAATAAACAGAACCAAATTTGGAATACTTTTCGAAATACTTAAAAAGAATGTCACATCTGACCATTCCTTCAGATGAGACTGAAAATCGAGGTGTGCTCGCGAAAATACCCAATGCAATATAGCAAGTATAATTATACGCTTAAATATGCACGCATGGTCTGAAATCTATATTACCTATGTTCATTTTTGATCCTCATATGTTCAACCTTCGTCTATTATTCGGTCTGAAATCCAATTTGCTTTTAATATTTAGTCTGAAATATTTGTATATCTCATCTGTGTCCATTAATCGGTCATAAATCGTTTAACACGTGTCCATTTTTGGTTGTTAGGTACAAATATGTCTTACCTGCGCCACCTAACGTCCTGTCCACATTTGATTCCCGAAGAAGTGTGGCGAAGCTGTTGTAGCCATTGTCAACCAAATATTGATAAACAGTTTTATCCTCGAACGAATGGGTAAGACCCAAACACAAACTAAGAGCAACGACTCGCGAGATCAACATCGTGACTTGTCTCAACGGCTAAAATCGGAGGTATCAAAGAAACAAGTTTCTTCACTAGATGTCCTTACATAAATAGGCAGACTATTACTATTTTAGATAACTAATAAGATAAGTGGACAAAACACTGGAGTCATAAGGTATGTCAAATGTTATCAGATCAGAAGTACTCAAGAAGGTCAAGTGTATACGAGGGCAGGTTAGTAGTATCCAAGATTCGGTCGATCTCGATTTTTAGGAGGGTTTCGTCACTAAAACTGAAACGTCGAATTAAGAGTTACCAACTCATAATTCATTAACACGCATATTTATTCACGTGTATTTTAAAAACATTGCATAAACATATACTTTTATTCTGCAGGTATACATTATTATATGACCTGAACACCTGAAATTTGGGTAAACAGTTTTGTAGTGCAATTGTTGCCGTTATTTGGAATGCAAGTTTCTTGTTATAAATAGAGTGTCTCTTCCTTTTTATTATCAAATGTATGCACTAAAAAGAAATATAAATAGATCGGGCAGGGAAAGTAGCATTCAAGGAGGACAGTCAACCACAAAACACAGAAACAAACACGCAAACAGACAAACAAGAAGGCAAAAGCAATAATAAATTCAAACGACATCACAAACACACAATGGTTGACAATAGGGCTACCGCCTTGGAACGGTCAGTGGCAAAGTATTCGCTATCATCAGACCTAATACCCGCATTCAAGTTCACCGCGTGAGGTATATTGATCTCAAGGTGACACGTAAATAGACATTTGTAAGAGGGTGTAAGAAGTTGAGATAAGAAATGTATATATGTACGCGTACGCTGGTTCCACCCACTCCCACCTCCACACACATATAGACACCCACACCTGAATCCACAACTGCATTTGCCACTAGTTCAGGTCGTGTTCTATCTGTGCTTTCTATCTTTTCTCACGTGATCTCATTTGGATCGGTGGAAGATAAGTAATTTCATCTCGTTTACATTTCATAACCAGTTTTCAACATTTCATTTTATTTGAATAGTTGAATGTTTTGACGTAAATTATCTCGGACAGAAACAGTGTTTTCGCCATGAAAACGTACATAGTCAAATGATGTCGTGACTTTTACACTTTTAAATGCCGATATCATACACAAGTTCAAATAGTATGACATTTCTGATAACCCATGTCCTAAAAATCAGTTTATGATTGTACTTGCAGCCATTATCAGACAATCTTCGAGTGACAATATAGAACATTGTATACGCAGTATATCTGTAAACGTCAATATTCGCCCATATTCGACGTGTTTAAAGTCATATTCGGTGTTTAATGTTCTTGAAACTATTTTGCATACACGGTCGGGATTGATACAATGTACAGTTTCTTGTACATTTCATATGTTACGAATGTTTGTTTGTTTCTAATAAAATATTTTTGATGAAGATAAACTGTTCAAACATATGTGTGAGTTCTAATTATTCATTTTTTAATTAAAAATATTTTGTAATAAAAACAAATACAATAACCCATAAATACTGAAATACTGTACGTAATATTGAATTTTTAATTGAATTATTGTAAACCGGCTCATCGCCGTATTGTTTAAATTAGTTCCTGGAACCCTGCCCTAAATCCCATTGGGAGCCCGACTTGTACATATGAAACTGTCGATTCTTACAAATGGCGATAGAAATGCAGTACGGGTTCTATCAAGGAAGAAGTGGCTGGGCGGATTCAACCCCCCCCCCTCCGATAGGAATGCAGTACCCCCCCCCCCCCCCCACACACACACACACACACACACACACAAAACAAAAATGAACGTCATGTATAGCATTTAATGAACTGAAAATGACGTAGGCACCATTTAACCAACAAAACATGCTTTGTTTTTTAACATGTTAAAAGGATTGATTCCGATTCACGGGACCGTTTATAATCGACGTACGAGGTTAGGAGTAGTAATTACCTCATATGTACTACTTTATATCTGCAACCTTAAAGTTCCGAGTGTAACTAACAGTTTACCTGCTTTTTCTTTATTTATATGCTTATACCTCAGAAACCTACATTTACAAATTTCAGTTACAATGCTTTTGATAAAAAATGGCATCATCCCTTAAGTTAAAATCTATGCGTGGTAGGAGATCGATAATGGTATAATGTTGTTTTGTTGTGTTCAAAGGTTAAGTAGCTTATGCTAGAGTTAATATGTTAGATTTTTTATTGCTTTTGACCGGATTCAAAGTCGAACGTGCTTTCGACTGGGCCATAGCGACCCCTCTGCTCTTATTAAGCTTTTTTTTCAAAACGATCGCGGTTATAAATAAAACAAAACAGACGACACGAGACATGCAAAAGGTTGTTTACAAGCAGTGCTACCCCTTAGAACTTAATCAAACACCCATTATGATTCGCAAAGTGCAGTGACAAGAGCCAGTGCCTATGTTTTCCCGGTATAAGTGGGCGTGCGTCGGGTCGTTAAATGTTTGACGACATGTTCTCAAAATATTCCGTAAATCTTTAAATTCTATATGGACCTAGACCACCATTATTTTTAGTAGTATCAGTCATGCCCAGTGCAACACAAAAATGGGCCTTAGATGATTCACTCTACCTATCCACTAGACAAGATATATTATTAGCACTTAAAAAATAACGTGTTATTAACGGCACTCAATTTAAGGCATATTTCAAGCATTAATAGCACTTTATATCAATAGAAAGACAGCTTTAGCAGGAAAACCCACAATTAATATCAACTGCCATTCAATGAGCATGTCAATGCATTTTTTTTTAAAAGAAAACCTGCAAGGACTACATATTTATAAACATTTTACTGCGATATCAGAATGACCACCTGCAGTGTAGACAGTGGAATCTAGTCCAGTGTTATTATACCATACCATTTCTTTGAAGTTCAGATTCTTTGATGACTCATCCCATTCTAAGCAGCTGCAGTTATATAGTGACACATAGCCTTTCTGCTATACAATGACTACTTACACATGGTTCCATCATTATGGTTCCATCATGAGAGGCGATCAGAAGCGACGAGCTACTTATAATGTTTAAGAAGAAATGCATACCTTACAATAAAGGAGTAATTTGTGATTCTGTAGCAGGAACATCAATAACTGCAGCCAGAAAGATATCACGACCACCTTCTACTGTTGCCTTGCTGAGTGCATCTGCTTCAGACTGTCGACAAGACATCATGATTTTACGACCGAGAGCTGTGGAAGAGACACATATTGAGCATGTTTCAGTCATCGACCCTATTTCTGGAAACAGGATCGTAAACAATCAAAAGATGATGGATGCAATTAATTCAAGATGAAAGCTCATAAAATAAAGCGCCGTGGTACAAGGGAATGGAAACACAGATTGTACAGTCAGCAGAAAAACAGACGACAAGCTGACTATGTGAGCAGTCGACGTGACCACGCATACACTAAAGCATGAGAAACTAGTTCATCAGCAGAATTTGAAGAAACATCAACATTAAAATAATGTTAAACTTACTTTTTGTGTTTGTCCTTATTTTCATGATCCCCAGCTACTACAGTCTGTGGTCTTGTTTAGCTTTCTCCCCATCTCTGAAAAATATATGAGTAAAACATGTACTGTTTTTGGAAAAAAGTAAATAAACCAATAACATATCTTTAAAAAAAATCACACATAATACACTTGAACTTGAACTTGAACAAAAAGAAGAAGAAGAAGAAGAAGAAGGAGAAGAAGAAGAAGAAGAAGCAGAAGCAGAGAAGAATAAGAAGAAAGAAGAATTCTTCATCAGAAGAAGAACTTCTTCTTTTTCTTCTTGAATTCTTCTTATTATTATTTTTCTTCTTCTTCTTCTTCTTCTTCTCCTCCTCAAAGTATAAAGCTTGTTCAAAGTATAAAGCTTGATTTAACAAATACAAAACCTAAACAACACATAATAATTACATATAAATTTAAATAAACAAACACTTGTTATACAATTTTAATAAGGAATATAGGGGAGAAGAAGAAGAAGAAGAAGAAGAAGAAGAAGAAGAAGAACAAGAACAAGAACAAGAACAAGAAGAAAAACAAGAACAAGAATTTTTCTTGTTTTTCTTGTTTTTCTTCTTCTTCTTCTTCTTCTTCTGCTTCTTCTTCTTCTTCTTCTTCTTCAAAGTATAAAGCTTGATTTAACAAATATATGACATAAAAAACACATAATAATTACATATAAATTTAAATAAACAAACACTTGTTATAAAAATTTAATAAGAAAAATAAGGGGGAAAAGAAGAAAAAGAAGAAGAATAAGAAGAACATAATGAAGAAATAAAAGAAGACTCGCAATGAGACAATACATTACAAGACAATTACAGCGCAACATAATTGTGAATCCTTAGATGCAGAAGACAACCAGAGTATTTTCCTTGTCCATCGCATGTCCCTCGGCTGACTCAGTTGGAGTGCTGGTTGTTAATATATTGGGGCTCCAGTGATAGATGATCAGCATTAATGCACAATTTATTATGACACAAATGACTGACCGACTGACCTCTATGCCCCTAATACTTTTCGCCACAACTTCAAATGTGTGGCAAGTCTGTTCGCAGAGAAGGCAGCTTTATTCCTCTTGATGTCTGGGCCGAGCCAATGTGCTTTTCCATAGCCGTTCCTTGTCTGAGTGTTTGTCCAGAGGTGACGTTCACCATTTTCACCCAGAACGCTGTTTTTTCTGCAGTTCTCCTCGATATATTTTTGTTTTGCTCCATCTTAATTTTAAGAATCCCCGGTGTGGCAATACGTACATTGACACATATGTAACACAGACATGCAATACATACGTGTAGCATTTAGACTCCTTGTGAGGGACATAAAACAGATAAAATGATGACATTTTGAAGACAGCAAACAGCCAGCAAAAGTACACAAACACTACCTACACATGTCACAAGCATCATATAAGTCTTATTCAGTGTTTATATTTAACGTCTAAGCTAATACAGTCACTTACCTTGATCCGGTGTTGGAACCTGCATAAAGGACCTAGACCACCATTATTTTTACATAGGGTTGTTAATAAATACCTACCCGAAAATATCTAATCCTGACTATGCTGGCCATATAACACACACAATGTAGTATCAGTCATGCCCAGTGCAACACAAAAATGGACCTTAGATGATTCACTGGCCTGCTTTTTTCCCCAAAATATTTTCCAAACTGAAAGTAAACACATTCTTTTTGAGTTCTGAGGTCAAAATGACCAAAGTACACTTCAAACTGTGCTTCACAAAAAGTAGTGGAGCATGTCCAGCTTACCTTCAATTGTCATGCGGTTTTCGCTAGAAGCAAGTTAAATGTTTCAGAAATAAAGAAAAACATTCAATACATACCATCCCTGTGTCTTTCACTCCCATGCTTCACAGTAACTTACTAATTATTTTACCTGAGGGAACTTTTGCGTTCCACCAGATTGGGCCCATGGTACCCGGTCTAGCTCCATATAGGAAAAAAGAAATGTCAGTGGGTTTGTCACTGATCCCTAGTCCGAACCTAAGGTTATTTTATTGATTTAAAATACATGCATTACGTCATTACTTCTATGATTTTAATAGTACTCATACTTATCATGGATGTCCCCAAATACGAGCTTGTTCATCTCGTAATGGTCCATGTGCGATATTAAAAACTGATTCTGAACTTTTCGTCAGTAGTGAATGGCAATTTTCCCGTACTGATATATGCGTTATTTGCCAGTAATTTCCAGTTGTTGTAGTATCAACAATAGAGTGCCTAAGGAGGTTGATAATGATGATTAAGTGCAAGAAAGATAAATATTCAGACGCGGAATAGTATTTTCTATTTAGGTACATTGGATGCGTGTTGCGCATTTAGTCTACTTAAAAGAGAGGTTTATTAAAAAAATAAACGCGACATGTTTTCAGTATAAAGTTACAAGTTGATTTAAATATCTCCTTTAAATGCTTATGCATGGGTAGTAAATATAACTCTCAAGTACTTGAATGGATGAACATAAATACTTACAGCATATTACTTTCAAATCTTTATCTAGTCAAGCAACAAATACTCGATAAATACGTGAAAAAATTAAAACAGGTGCATTGTTATATTCATGCGTTTTTTTAAGTCATGTTTGTATCTATTTTACATGATCCATACAAACTCACTGATGACTTTTAGTTTTGTTGACAACTTATATTGATTGAGATGGATCCATACAAACATACTGATGTTGTATAGTTTTGTTGACAACTTATATTGATTGAGATGGATCCATACAAACGTACTGATGTTGTATAGTTTTGTTGACAACTTATATTGATTGAGATGGATCCATACAAACGTACTGATGACGTATAGTTTTGTTGACAACTTATATTGATTGAGATGGATTCACACAAACGTACTGATGTTGTATAGTTTTGTTGACAACTTATATTGATTTAGATGGATCCATACAAACGTACTGTGATGACGTATGGTTTTGTTGACAACTTATATTGATTGATATGGATCCATACAAACGTACTGATCATGTATAGTTTTGTTGACAACTTATATTGATTGAGATGGATCCATACAAACGTACTGTGATGTATAGTTTTGTTGACAACTTATTTTGATTGAGTTAATAGCTCAAGTGTTCAATTCGTATTCAGAGTTTTTAACTTATCTGGTAAGCTGTTCCATATAATATTTCCTGAATATGCAACACCTTTTTTTGTAAAATTCTTTGTTTGGCCTTGGTGGAATAAAAGTATATGTTGATGTTGATCTTAGCACTGGCACATTATCATTTGCCATTCTATGTTTAAACATTTCATTAACATATTGAGGTATTTCTGATTTGGTCACTTTATACATAAATTTTGCTTTTCTTAGATATAGTCTTTCGAAGACTGTTAATATTTTCAATATGTTTGCATGGTTTCTAATACATCTATTTCATTATAGTCCATTATTATTTTACATGTGCGTTTTTGAAGACGAACAATTATATTAAGATTCATTTGAAATGTGCCTCCCCAAATTGTATTACAGTAGTCTATGTGGGGTTGAATGTATATTTTGTAAAACTGAGTTCTATGCTCGGTAGATAGATATTCTTTAATTCTAGATAGAAGCCCTATATTTGATGTAATTGTTTTTGCATATTTTATCTATGTGGATTGACCAAGTCAAGTTATTGTCTACAAAAACTCCAAGAATTTTGTCATTTGTATTTAAATTATCACAGTTTAAATTATGTTAGCTTTTCAAAAGTCAAACTGGCTCTTTTTTGATGGGTAGTTATTAACATTACTTTAGTCGATGTGGTATTTATAAGCATGCCATTACATTTGCACCAGTTTGATAAACTATCTAGAGCTGTTTGTAAATTACTTTCAATTTGTTGGCGAGAATCTCCAATGTCATATAGGGCAGTGTCATATACAGGTCTGTGTTTACCAAGTCAGTATAGAGTGGTAAATCATTAATAAACATTAAGAATAGCAGAGGACCCAAAATTCAGCCCTGTGACACACCATTTGCTATACAACTTTCCTCAGAAGTAATGTTGTTAACAGATACCTTTTGCTTTCTATTGAGATACATGGATTGAAAGTCAACTGTGGTAAGCATTAAGTGATTTCAGAAGTAAATTATTTCCAGCGGGTTTATATTGTCCCAGACCAATACCTGGTGGTTGGGGCTTGAAGATCATCGGTATCAAGGGCAGTCTACTAACGGCCTTAGGCCCGCGGTTTCGATATGTTTTAACTCCCAAAAACCACGTTTTGATCTCGCACAATATATACCGCTGATATCTTATCTGACATTGATTTTTATGCATTTAATACACATATGTTCGATAGATTGAACATAATACAAATACATTCTTTTAATTTAAGTTGTTTATCTATTTCTCAACACCTAAGAAGAATATATACAGCTTTATCCTCTTTTCTAACAATTTCAATTTGTTGGTTTAACGTAATGTTGCTTTAAAATAATGTAATTGTTGTTTTGGATGCTTGCTGACGTTTAAGACATCCTAACGGTTGAATAACGTGATGTCAGAGGTATTGACAGGATTTTTAAAAACACCTTAATAAACAATCAGCATAGAGTATTTTAATAAACCATGTTAGATATGTGAACATATACCACTGCAAGAAGTCTGAAGTATTTTACTATTTCATCATTTTCAGTAAGCATTCTATTAAATTTGCTTTTATGAATGGATTGATATAAATTGTTTGGGGATTAGCTTTGTAAATCCTTAACAATCGTAGACGGAAAGGCCAAACAACGCACTCCCAAATCGTTGTTCGTTGCATGCTGGTGTAGTCACTGGAAATTAATTTATACGTCTGCCTCCATATAGCGAATGCATGTTTGAGCATCATCATTCTTTGGAATGATGGTAGTAAGCAGTTTTAATAATGTGTTTATTAAAACATTTTGAGCCCTCAATGGTTTATTCTCTTATTTCTCTGGCTTCTGCCAAGTCATTGAGGCGGTACTGGGGGTGTGAGAGGTGTTGCTTCTTACATTACCTATCATGAACAAACTCAAAACAACCGAGTTAGCTACTTTATTCTCTTGGTAGTGTTTGTTTCTTCAAAAGGATCTCTCTTATCAGTATTTATTATTGTCTTGTTGCTCTGGCTTCTGTCAAGTCATTGAGTACTTGCTTCGTGGTTTTCTAGGTTTTTTCCTTTTTTATATTCATAAATACTTGATCATCCTTGTGTTAAACTTGTATTGCTTATTAATTCTGCCTTGTTATATAGGATTTCTTTTTTTTTTCTTTATTTACACCGCATCGTTTTATTGGGGTGACAATAGAGGTAAGAGAGGTTTGTTGCACCCTAGAACCTGGTTTAAACCCCAAGCAGCGTTTGTGACCACTGACTGTCCCAAGGCGGTAGCCCTATTGTCAACCCGATTATGTTTATATTATATTTCTTGCCTGTTATTTATCCCTGTAATTGTTGTTTGTTTCTGAACGTGTCCTTGATTGATTGTGGTCCTTCAATGCTAAATGTCCTGCTCGATTTGTATATCTGTTTTCAGGATACCATGGTATATGTTCGTGTGTTTTTTTAAAAATAAACTGACATATTTCCGTATCAATAAATATATAAGGGAAACTTGGCACGCACCAGGTGTCTAATGGTTTCGTTAACTATCCACATTTTGATGGGGATGTACGTCGTGCTACATCATACGGGGTTTTGATGTTTTGCTAGTGCGTTTAACGATGTTGTTACAAGTAAACTTCTTCAGCAAGGTTTATGTTTACAAAAACTACGTAGATCGTTCTCAATGTTCTATCGTGGAAAAGAAACCCTGCTGGAGAAGCACAACACCAACTTAAAACCATTTCTGCGACTAGGAATATCGCAAACCGTATTCTATGGAGATGTGGTCTATAAAGAAAAATACAAATATCGGACAGGGAAAGCAGCATTCAAGGACGACAGTCAACGAAAAAACACAAAATCAAACGCGCAAACAGACAAACGAGAAGGCAAAAGTAATAAAAAATGCAAACGACATCACAAACACAAAAGGGTTGACAATAGGGCTACCGCCTTGGAGCGGTCAGTGGCAACAAAGACCACTGGGGGTTTAAACCGGTTCTAGGGTGCACCAAACCTCACACTTACCCTACTGTCGTCCCACTAACCAGGACAGTGTAAATAAAGAAATACCCGCCATGATCTAGTAAAGGGGCCTGGCGGATTTCCTGACCCCTTTACAAAATTAATCAGGAAATTTGTCAAAAAAGGATACGACCCTTTTTTATTAAAATGCACTTTATGCTTGATGATTGCCCCTCTGCAGTCAGTGATTACGCTTCACTTTTGTCGTTTCCTAATGTCTCTGTATGGGGACTTTATTGTTAGAGATTACCTTTTGATAGGATGCACGTTTACATATACTCTTTTATATGGCACAGTGGCGTTGCTTGTACACTGATGCGGCAGTATAACGTCTCCCCGCGCTTGCAATCAGGACTGTTATTATTCGGTCTTTGGAGATCGCTGAGCCCGATATTTATATTTAGTTATCGTTGGTACATTTTCAATTGCTTTTGTTTTCCTACTTAATTTTCGATTCGGTGATTCCAATACTCCGACCGATAAAAGGCGCTGGGTATTGTTTAACCACTCATAGGATATGTTGTCTGCTTTTTAATTTAGTCTTTTGGCTGTTACTTCTGTTATGCAGGCTTCATAACCGCTGCTCCCAACTAAATTCCATTTTGTTTATTTCGCTCTTCGGGGCATAGTATTTTGTTAGATACAGGGACCATACGCCGCTAGACATGGGGTAGTAAACTACCTATGTCCACCGCCATATGCATGCCATCTTCGGGATGGTTAAAATTATGTACTATTGATTTTATGAATATTGAGTTCTGCTCAACCCGGCGCTAGAGGGCGTGAGCGGTAGCTAGCATATTTCACTACCGTTCATGAACAATCAAACCGAGACTGCAATATTTTGTATGTGTCATGTTCGGCCGTTTCCAAAGGTCCATTACCATACTGTTTTATATACACTCCCTTGTCAATTTGAGCGATGAAGACAGGATAATAGCGAGGTTATTTACGCATAAAATCAATTTGATATAACCAGTATGCGTTATTGCCTACTGACCGTTCCAAGTCGGTAACCCTTTCTTCACCTCACCACTCGTTGTGTTGTGTATTGTCCTTTTCATTGTATATTGTGTATGCTCGTTGTCTGTGGTCCAGGGCAGAAGTACGCTATTGTTGCGATTTGGGTGCTGCATTTCTATAGGATAATTTTTCTCATTTTTAGCTCTACTGGCCGAAGGCCAGCCGAGGTTATGGGATGCCGAGCTGTCCGTCGTCCGTCCGTCCGTCCGTCGTCCGTCGTTAACTTTTGTCTCGTTAAGACGATAGAGCCTTCATTTTTCATCTGAATTTTACGAAACTTTACCAGATTGTTAATGTCAATGAAAGCTCGGACAAGTTCGAAAATCAGCCAAATCGGACCAGTATCAGCGGAGTTATGACCCTTGATTTAGTTAAAAATGCTATATTTTGCCTCGTTAAGACGATAGGGCCTTCATTTTTCAGTTGATCTTTACCAAGCTTTACCAGATTGTTAAGGTCAATAAGAGCTCGAATAAGTTCGAAAAACAATCAGATTAGACAAGTAACAGCGGAGTTATGGCCCTTGATTTAGTTAAAAATGCTACATTTTGCCTCGTTAGACGATAGGGCCTTCAGTTTTCATCCGATCTTTACCAATCTTTATCAGATCGTTAATGTCAATAAAAGCTCGAACAAGTTCGAAAAACAGCAAGATCGAACCAGTAACAGCGTAGTTATAGCCATTGGTTTTATTAAAAATGCTATATTTTGCCTATTTAGGCGATAGAGCCTTCATTTTTCATCTGATATTTACCAAACTTTATCAGATTTTTCTTTTATTCTTTTATTCTTTTATTCTTTTTTCCTTTTTTCCTTTTTTTTTTTCCTTTTTTTTTTGATGTTTTTTTTTTATATGTTTTTTTTTTTTTTTTTTTATTATCTCTACTGGCGGCCCAGTTCGAAAACCAGCCAGATCGGACCAGTAACGGCGGAGTTATGGCTCTTGATTTAGTTTAAAATGCTATATTTTGCGTCTTTAAGACGATAGTCACTCGCTTCATTGATGTTATAAGAGCCATATTAGCCAGTAGAGCGTCCACAGGCCCTCTTGGGCCTCTTGTTTATATAGAGTTGCTTTGTAACAAAATCTGCAGAAACTATTTTGTTGTGGGTCAATGATATTACATAATATTATTTGCATGAAGCCTCTATTGGCACGGATAATCAAAAATATCAAGTTGATTCAAATAAACAAATAAATGTACTTCTGTAAAACATGTAAAACAATGGCTCTTCCAATTCATCCCATAACTGTATAAAAAGATAAGTCAGGGAACAGCAAAACACTACTTGGCTAGTTAAAGTTATTTTATTCATTGATAGTGACCTGGAAGTTATTTTATTCATTAATAATGAAGTTGACCTGGATATTCAAGCTTCTATTAAGGCCTTTGCGGTCGTAATTATTGGTCACGTTCAGGATGTCAAATAAGTAATACTAGCTTGTAATTTGATACAGAAACCAGATGAAATATCTTGTCCTCAGTCGTTATAGAAATAATATGGTCCTAAATCGAGGGTCCTGTGCTTGGAAAACCATCGCATGTTTTTAAATAATTATAAAACTAAAATACGCCCGTGCCTAATTAATCATGTGTGAACATAAAACAGACTTGTTGGCAAACTGTCATGTTTTATTTTATGATAAGCAATGAAATACTGTGTTTTATCAGTGAAATAAAAGTGTTATTCCACACTGTGGAATATAGAGTTTTATTTCCACAGTAGCTGCCTGGACTACTTTTTGAATGTTCAACCAACACAAATGTATGCACAGTAACACGGATCACAAGATATTCCTACTGTTATACTGTTAAATCCACTGTTTATTTAATTACCTTTTTTCTGTGACGTTAATGGTTTCAAAAAAGGTGACGTCATGTAACGTTTCGTTATGTCATCGTGACTAGGAAAGAAGCGTGTGAAACGGTTTAGTTATTGAAATTGCTTAAATAATTGTTTGTGAAATCATAAAATAAAAAGAAAATTTGTTGTTTTGTCGTGAATAACATATTTGATTTCATCTCGAAGTGAGACAACTTTTATATTTTCACTCATGCTTCGCATTCGTGAAAATATAAAGTTTTCTCACTTCTCGATGAAATAAAATATGTTATTCACTCCAAAACAACAAATATCCTCTATATTCCTGTATATTCAGGGGTGCTATTTAGCGGTTTGTTTTAATTTATTTTTGATATAAAGACTTAACTACAAATTGTTATATTTATGGACATGGTACTATTATTATTATTATTATTATTATTATTATTATTATTATTATTATGTCTAGAAGCATACTTGTTTTTAAATTATGTTATATCTGGCCACGACTATGAAAGTGAAAGTATCTTATTGTTTTAGTTGTGCATATTTCCGGTGATATGATGTTATTAAGTAAGTGATTTCATAATGGCCCCGTGTGGTTCTCGGGTGCCCCGTTTGGTCACGGGGCAAAGAATAGGGTCACTGCAGATCCCTTTGGAGGGGTAGGCAGAGGGGTAGAATCCCCCCAAATTCATGTTCATTTTATCATTTTTTGTTCATGTTCATTAAAGGTCTTCATCATGATCCCTGCATTGTTTCAGGTGCTATCTCGCTCGCATCAAAAGAGCAGTGGCAGAAAAACAATAACGCGGCTCCAGCGTAAATGGAGTTTCTACGATAGAATTTGCAGCAACTCTGCAGCTCAGGGTGAGAAGGTTCTAGGCCCATTTCCATATTTTATCTCGATGTACATGGAAGATGAGCCTGGCATGTTCATGCCTGTTAGGCGCCATATAACCTTTTCATGTGTTGGTGCGCCTTAAAACCCCAATTCAATTCAATTCATAATGGCCCAGTTATTGGCGCAATGACTGTTATATTGACCCAAGGACAATATAAAAACCCGGACAATATAAAACACTTAATTCTTGACAATTTTATCAATTAACCTCTACTGCAGTAGAATTTTATTTTATTTAAAGTATCTTGATATGATTTGCATTTATTTATAGTAGCGTTAATTTCATTTAAATGTTGATAAGAGTCCGTGAATGACGTCACTTAACATGAAGACGTCATTTAAAGGACGTATTGGGGAGTTTTGTCTTTTTTTCTGTTTTTTGTTTTTTTGGTGTTGTTTTTCATATTGGCCGATTTCCGGTTTCTAGTAAAACACGGCTTATGTGTAGTTGAGTTAATTAATACAATATTATATTAGCTGTTATAACAAATTTAGCATTCTGCATTTTATTTTTACCATTTTTTACACTGTTTAATCCCCCAGCGGCCTTTTTTGCCACTGACCCTTCAAAGGCGGGTAGGCGGTAGCCATATTGTCAACCCGTTTGTGTTGCTGATGTCTTATTTGGCCTTTAATTCATCTTTAAATGTGTTCTTTGTTTCTGTGTGTGTTTGTGGGTGACTGTCGTCTTTGAATGATGTTTTCCTGTTCGATTTTTATATTTATATTTATAATAAATTTAGCAATATACAGATTATTTCATTTTTACCCTTTTTATATTATTTCCTAATTGGTGATTGCAGTATAAAGTACAACATAACACTTGACGAAACAAGAATGTTTATTTTAACATATGTATAAGATGTGTTGTCTATCTATTAGCCGGTGCTGGGTGTTGGATACGCAGCCTGGTATTTCGAAATCAGCTCCCGTAGTAAGTCCCTAGGGAACAGGAGATGGTCGATGGCGTGGATGACGCCATTAGATGCTGGGATGTCGGCTTTGATTATGTGTGCGTTGTTCACCATCGCTTCTGTAAACATATTAATGTTCAGGGTTATTGTGATTACATAGCATTACTATCTATAAATCTGTCAAAATAAATCAAACATGGCTTGTATATAAACAGATCATTAGCTATATTCACCTTTATACTGATTTATACTGGTTATAGTTATCCTAAGCGATTTATAGTTAATAGATTAGTTTAATGTGTATGCGTATAAACATTTAGGTAAATATTGTGGGCGACATTGTACATGGCAACGAACAAAAACAATCACTAAAACCTTATCTGAAAACTGTTTGTATTGGTTTTAAACAAAATAAGATTATTTTATTTTTTGAGTTTTAAAAGAAATCAGATTGCCCCCAGGGGAGTCTTAAATCGTGCATATATATGCAATATGTATTCTATAATACAAATGCCAATTTACAAAACAAACAAGAGCCAAATTCATAATATAACAAGCTTATTCTATACGTAAACTATTCAATTCTGTCGAAAATTGACGATATTGTTTAATTCTGGTGCCGTCAGGTAAGATTGTATTATTCGGGTATAAGTATAATGGCATTTTGTTTCTCTTAAACATGGGGGGCACATCCTTCATATCTCCCCCTTTTTCCATTTTCCTCCCCTATCTCCCTTCTCCCTCTCCCCTTCTATCCCGCCCCACCCGTACCTGTACCCTTCACTCCCTCTTAAACTGCCATGATACCCGTATAAAAGTGTAATATACGCGTTTTGTTCAAACTCTTACATCAACGAAAAGTTTCCAATTTGAACCAAATTAACTCGTAGTAAATACTTTCCCTATCCGATCTTTTCATATTTCTTTATATATAAAAACGTACCTGGACAATTTTATGAGGATGAAACAGTTCTAAACACGTTTATAAACAAATCAGTATAAATAGTGTCGTTAATGTAAGAGATTGGCATAATTACGGGCTCCTAGGGTGATGTTCACTGGTGTTCCGTGAAGCGTGAAGAGTTGTTGGCCGTCAGTTAACATGCTGCTGGTTCTCATGCCGGGGACCATGTGATATTTGAGCATCTCTAAAAGACAACAAGAGAGTGTAACTAAATACATAAAACGTTAAGAAAGTACTCCAACAAATGCTTTATTATATTTATTGAAAAAAATAGTATTTGTTTTTATGTGCAGGTGTTTATCTCATATATATATTAAGATTATTAAATTTAATTAACGCATGCTAGTACGTCGGTTAGTAAATTATTATTTACCTATAATTCTTTAGAAAATACTTGAAGAGAAAAACAACACTTATTTTATTAACCTGTGTAAACAGCTCCAATATCTACCCCAGGAATTCTTTGCGGGTGAAGAATGTTGTCTGAGTACTGCGCCCAAGCGGCATCCAAGGGAGCAAACAATGTGTATTCCCCACCTGGTGGAATAAAAAATATGTTGTTTTCTATTACTCTCTAAGAATGAATATTTGCCTGCGTTTGGTACATGTTAAACAAAAACTGTTGTATGTCGATTTTCTCACAAATTTAGATAATTACAGTTTTATGAGTATGACGAGAAAAAATGCAAACTATACATTTGTATCTGATCTTCTGTTATCACCGATGACATGCAAGTCGACCTCAGTATCTAGAAAAAATATAAATGGTAGTCTTTGTACATAGCTCACTATCTGCACTTTGTGCATCTGAGAAAATTATTCATAATGTGCAGTACTGAGCTGCATGTATTCGGCAGAATGTTTAAAGATTTGAGTGACCTCCATTTGAAGTATCCATTGAGAAAATGCCTCTGTCCGGAAAAATCGTTTATATTAATCGTCGGTTTGCAAATCATTCTCTCCGAGAAATTACCCTCATCATCATCATCGTCATCATTACTATCATCAGTTTTATCAACATACTATTCCTCATTTTTATCATTAATGAATTGTTCATGCTGATCATTGACGTTGAACGTATTGTTCACAAGATAACATGTTGACGTCAGTACTTAATAAATAAACCGTTCAAACATAACCACGACATGACCATGACGATGTTGTTGTTGTTGTCGTTGTTGTTGTTGTTGTTGTTGTTGTTGTTTTTCAAGGGAACGAGTTCACCAAGAAATGTCACTGTTCAACACATAGGAACAATCATGAAGGTTATTTCTATGATTTGTAAAAGTGGATTAGAAATTATTTTAGTGGACAAAGAAACAAAACCAGTCTCATAATGATTATTAAACAGTTTGATTTAATATCGAGCAATTCCAATTTCTAACATCTTACACAATGGCCGCATCGGTCGGCAAGAATCAGGTGGGTATTCAGTGTGTATTCATATCATATCAGAAGGGCTTCCAGCGAAGTATGTAACATATCCAAGCTAAGGGAGCACATTTAATATCTAAAGTGCTTTTATTTATATCAGTGTTTTGCAATATAGATTGTAATAATGAACAATTAACCATAGTCATTTGTAAAAATGAAATATTAAGGTATAAACATCCATTATATATAATAAGCTGCCAGTTACAAATAGTATATACAAACATAAGTCATTACTACCCACCTAATGTTTACATTACGTGGTCCGAGTATTGACTTTCATACCCCATCAAACCCCTTCTCCAAGAAGCGAAAACGGGGTTGGCTATGGTATAAAATATAACCTTAACTTATAACCTTTAAAAGCTAGCAGGATTTTAAAATTAAAAAGTTTTGAGTAATTTAATCCTTCGTGTTACAAGGTTTTCCATCACATTTAATTGGTAATTTTAAATAGGTTATCGCATTTCTTTCAGTATAAATGTTTTTTTAAATATGTGTTATTGTCGAAATATCCGTTACAAAATCCTGCTAATTTAAGCTTTCCCTTCGCTTAATGACCACGTAATGAATACAATCTTCGTCGAAATATGTAGAAGGAAAAAAAAAAAAAAAAGTAAGGTCTAAACAAAACAATATATGTGGTTAGGGTATGTGCAAGAAAAGAATAGGTAGGGTAGATAGGGATTTTTTTTTTACTTTATTCTTTTGATATAGAATTATAGCATTTTTCACGCCAAACACCATTGTTTTCTATATTGTTCTGGTAAATTGGAGAAAAAAATGCTAGGTTTCACCAGAAAAAATAAGTAGGGTCGGGTAACCCTTACCAAGCATTATTTTTTAGGCCTTAGATCGAAAGAGATTTTGATCGACGAGAAGCTCCTTCACAATTTCAACTGGTTATACAAACAACTTACTTTCAAGAAGATGGCTCAAGTCAGATAACAAGAAAGACATGAATGTATCCTTAAACATATCGTCTTTCATGATGAGTACACTGGCAATATTGTCGTATCCAAAAACAGGTGGTATCATGACGGTATCGATGGTGTGGACTATGCCATTGTTACATATGACGTCATTTGGTGAAATCACGTCAGTGCCGTTGTTGAGAAGAAGAGACTTAAATGTAGATTTAAAAAGGTAGACAAATATATTCCTTAAAATATAGCATCATTAAATATAAGTTACTATGACTATACATCGTTCTCATTATTGAGTGTTTTGTGTTTGTGATGTCGTTTGCATTTATTATTGCTTTTGCCTTCTTGTTTGTCTGTTTGCGTGTTTGTTTCTGTGTTTTGTGGTTAACTGTCCTCCTTGATTGCTACTTTCCCTGTCCGATCTTTTTATATTTCTTTGCAATATGTCCACTAGCATTTCGTGTTTGTTTTTTTGTAATTGTAAACATTTTCATAATGTTAAATAACTGTGCCTGATGTTGCAGCTATGTTATTCGTCCAAATAGTTGTTTAAAGCTTGCCATCCTTGGCTTGGCAATATAAAATATTGCAATACTGCAAAGAAAAATATCGAAGTTTGATTTGTCAGAGTATCTGTTTCTCCATGAGTGACTCATGCATCCAAAATCATAATGGACAGATAGTGCGCTGCCGATTCACTGTAATATCCTACGACTAGATCTATTTATTTTATTATAGATATTCTGCGTTTTTCTAGTATTTTTGCAATTTTAGAAATTATTTAAGACCCCCAAATGTGATGAACGTCGAACGACTAATAGTAAGGATAGGTTAGAATAAGTAAAAATTAATTATAGAACAGATCAGAAAAAAATATATAGACGTAAGTGAAATTCAAGACTTACCAGACCAGAGTGTACGGCGTGGATGGATTGACCTGCCAGTGTTGTGATTTCTTTGGAACCCTTGATTTGAGGAATCAGAATAAAGCCGACCGACACGTGGTACTTCATAACACTTTGCAATTGTAAGGTGTTGTGTCCTAGGGACACCATCAGGTCTGGGTCCACCTTGGCAATGGCCGCATCAGTTGGGGCAAATACTGTATACGGACCTGTAAACAAACATCGTATCTGAAACGTCATCATTTGGGGCGATTACTGTAAACATACTTGTAAGAAAACACTAGACATAATACATACGTTGAAGCGCATATGTTAAACGGACCTGTAAACAAACATCGTGCATGACACATCATCAGTTGGGGCAAATACTGTTTACGGACCTGTAAACAAACATCGTGCATGACACATCATCAGTTGGGGCAAATACTTCTACCATACCTGTAATCAAACATTACTCAGTACTAAACATAAAAAATGATTATAAAGAAATTAAATGTTTTGAATATAAAATTTGTTTGTGACGTTTTATGTTATAAAACTAAACAGTTGGAGCAAATACTGTGAACATAACTTTAGTGTTTACCCTACTTTTTAAACAAATCAGATGGCTCAGAATTTCAAATACTGGCAACATTTATTCATGAAAAATTTACTATGGTCAGAGTGTGATCTATTTGGAGACTATCGATACACCGCTGCCTCCATTTCGGTAGAAGATTTCACTTCGTAGCCTCTATCCTATACTTAGGCACACTTAATACAATCGAAATACTGCATCGGTTAGAGCAAATACTAGTCACGGACACACAACACAATCTGAAATCTTCAATGTAAGTAAGTATTATGTAAAGTTTATTCGCCTCAGATAACTCAATGACTGGTTCCAATTGTGTCGATAATTTAGTATAACGACTGATATGATCCAACAAATTTTGATTTAATTGATAAGTTTTGAGTAATCCTTCGTGATACAAGGTTTTCCATCACATTCATTATGTCTGATTTTGATAGGAACATGTACAAACACGGTGGCTATTTTACAATCTGAAACACACAGAATTATCTAGACATTGAACCGTTCTGGCATGTTGTACGTATTGCAATATGGCATCAGCAAATTGTTCAAAACACATCAATTTTATTGACATATTCATTGTGTATTCCCTTCTACAACAATAACTTGAACACATATTGACAAAGAAAATCATTATATACCAGTCAAATTTCACAAACAATATCCCCGTTAAGGAGGAGAGCTTTTTAAACAAATGTATTTATATATACATGTTCGTGGTAGAATGGTTGTATTATATCAAATTATATGTTTAAATTTAGTATGTAATTAAATGGTTTACAGTTCATCCAAATGATTTTGAGTGAAAGGAAAAGCATGATCTCACGTTCGTTTCATTATCAATCCCGGCTGGTTTGTATATTAATGCTTGGGTATGTTCAAAATCTTGACATTCTGTTGGACGGAAGGCAACGGCACAGAAAATAGTGCACTATTGCTATGTAAACAATATACCCGATTGACACACGTGCTGATGTATGATTTGCGTTGCATGTTTGTTATTTGCAATGCAGATGAACGTTTTATCACTGCTTTCATGTAAATAAACTATAGATGGAGCAATCGGCTAAATGACATTGCAAAACGTTGATAATAACTTTGAATTTTAATGCAAATTCGTTTTGGCGTAAATCTGACGGGCGTCATGCTGGTATGACCAATATGGTGCCTTCGAAATACATTCGAGTGATGCTTCGATGAAGAGTCCGAGATGTTGCGAATGATTTTCTCTCCTCCATAGCATATTGTTTCCGACATGAGACAAACTATCCTCTTTCCAAAACAAATTGTTACGGAGGAGAGCATACTTAAAGAATAGGTCATTAGGGAAATAACCACTGGGAAATAACCATTGGGAAATAACCATTTGGACATCATTGAATTTGTATTTTAATAAACCTAACATTGTTGAAATGAATGTGTTTTATGCTTCTGAGATGATACCACATGCATCAATCTCACAGCATAATCAAATATCCGTTACAGAGAGGAGATTCCTAGTTAAAAAGTGTTGTTTTTTTAAGCAATCAGGCAAATCTGGTCAAAAATAAGCAATTGTTTTATGAGATAACAACAATAATTTATAAGAACAACTGATCATTGACAAAAAAGCACTTGAATAACAAAAATAATGGTTATTGAGAAGAGTTTGTCTGAATGGTGTTTTACGTGATGCTATGCCATATATGACGGCTTTTTGTGTGTTTTCTAGGAGAGAAAATGTAACGAATATTCAAAATAATGAACATTTATATGTATTATGTTTGAGTTGGGGTTGTTACTTCTATGAGAAGGGGATTCGAGGGAACCTTTGAATATGTATTTTATGGCATAACATAGTCAGCTGGACCTGCGAAAAGGCAAAGTGTATACCCTTACCTTTTCGGAATTTCCCGCAAAATTCACACCTTTATACTTCAACGTGTGTCCACTCTTTATTTTGTATCTTTTAATCGTTTTTTTCTTTCTCAAATTGTGTCAAATGTTGAGGAATGTTGATTAATGCAGTGTTTTGATTAGAACGAATGTGTTTGTATATTACAGGTCTAATATCATAAAAATTGTTTGCAGAAGAGAAACTATTTTATCACTTATACGACATGCGTCCTATGCTCTTTTATTTTGTTTTGTTTTTGTCGAATTTAATGTGTCCATTAATCTGTCTTAAATATGCCTGACCAAATCGGTTTGAAAATAAACAGAACCAAATTTGGAATACTTTTCGAAATACTTAAAACGAATTTCACACCTGACAAGTCCATCGGATGAGATGTGAAATCGTGGTCTGCTCGCTAAAATACCCAGTACGATACAGCAAGTATAAATAAATGCTTCAATACGCATCTGTGTTCATTATTCGGTCAGAAATCGGTTAACACGTGTCCATTTTTGGTTTTATTAGCAGGTAAAAATATGTCTTACCTGTGCCACCTAACGTCGTGTCCACGTTTGCTTCCTGAAGCAGCCTGGCGAAGCTGGTGTAGCCATTGTCAACCAAATATTGGTAAACAGATTTATCTTCGAACGAATGGGCAAGACCCAAACACAAACTAAGAGCAACGACTCGGGAGATCAACATCGTGTCTTGTCTCAACGGCTAAAATCTGAGGTATCAAAGGAAGGAGGTTCTTCTCAAGATGTCCTTACATAAATACGCAGAACATTCCAACTTTAGATAACTGATAAGACAAGTGGACAAAACATTGGTGTCATAAGGTATGACAAATGGTCAAGAGTTCACGAGGGCCGGTCAGTAGTTTCCAAGCCTCGGTAGGTCGCAATTTTTACGAGGGACGGTCAACAGTGTACCGATCGGTAGTTTCGAAAAGAGTATGAAAGGAGACATTTGGAAAACGTCGAACACGATGAATATAAAAAATATTGCATTCTCTGTTACACTGAGACTGAACGGTATTGGAAAATGCTAGCTACCATTCACGCCCTCTAGCCCCGGGTTGAGCAGACCTCATTATTTAAAATGTCAATAGTACGAGATGTTGAGCCATCCCGAAGATGGTATACATAAGACGGTGAACATGGACTTTTCAATGTGGTATTCTCATACCACTCCATGGCCAGCGGCGTATGGGCCCAGTTTTTAAAAAATGCTTTGACCTAAATCAGAAAACAATGGGCGAAATAAAATAAATATTTAGCTGGGAGCAGAGGTTATGAAGCCTGTGTATCACATATAACAGTCAAAGGAATAAATTAAAAGGACAACATATCCTAAGTGGTATTAAACAATACTCAGAGCCATTTAGTCTTGATATCGATCGATCAGGATAACACAAGGGCCGGTAAGTAGTTTCCAAGTTTCGATCTCTTTCTCGTATTATAGTGTTCCACATTATGTCTATATGCTACATATTTCAACTTTTATCAAAAACATTAATACACTAAAATATTTTTAAATCTAAACCCCTAACATCCTTAGTTACGTTCACCACGTGGGACTTAGATCTTCAAATTACACGCCAAGAGACGTGTGTAAAAGGTTGTAAGAGGTGTCTACATGACACATATATATGTACCCGTACGCTGGTTCCACCCCACTCCCAACGCCACCTAAATACACCCACCAACACCTGTATCTACGGCTGCATTTACCGCTAGTTTAGATCGTGTTCTATCTGTACACGCGTGATCGCAGTTGGGATCGGTGGAAGATAATTAATGTCGTCTCTTTTAAAATACTGAGCATTTCATAACCAGTCTTAAATATTATTTAAATATTCGCAAGTTTGGACGCAAGTAGGGTCGACGGTAACTGCGGATTGTCGCCTTGCAAATCAAGTACGAAAAGATATCGAAATTGTGTTGGAAAGGTCAACACTTGGTTCATTGCAGAGATGCTAAATCAGGGACATAGTGGTAAAGTTAGAATAACTTCGCAACTTAGACACGTTTAAATGCTGCACCACAACACGAGAAGTCGATATCATCACCAAGATTAACTAGTTTAACATTCCAAATGACCTATATTCTACAACTGATTGTGCATGCAGGTATCAGTCAATCGTCGAGAGGAATTTTGTTTTAAAATATTGAAATATTGCAGTATTGAATGGTTAATTGAATTGTTGTGTGACGGCTCATCCATGTATTGTTTAGATTCGAGATTGGAAAAGAGGTTATAAATAAGAATCCTCAAACTTTGATTGGAAAAGAGGTTATAAATAAGAATCCTCAAACTTTGCCCTACTCTTACTATAAATTCATAGATCCACGCTGTCAGTCATACATGTCATTTATGCCATTTAACCAATTAAGATCTTATCAGATATTTATAGATAAGACACATGCTATCACACACACACAAACCAAACATACAATAGAGCACATGGTAAATGTCAAACTGAACATGAACAATGGTTGGCGGAGTTAATTCATTTTCAAGATCTCTGAGTTAATTTCGAGTGGTTCTTTAACATTCTCTGAGGACAGACTCCGTATCACAGGAATACCCGGTTTAGATCCGTATCCAATGGAAGAGGGTAATGGAAGCGTCTTGCCTAAACACCGAAGTAACACAGTAGCCCCAGCGAGTGAGACTCGAACCCGTGACTCAGGTTCCACTGGCCCGCTCACTGGGCCACAGCGGGCCACTATGCAGTAGTAAACGATTTCAATTTTGAAAATGACCGCGGTTTTAAAAAATATATTCAAAATAAACCTCATTCTATAAAATATAGAGGATATTTGTTTGTTTTGAGTGAATATAGGATTTATTTTCACCGAGAAGTGAAAACGGCACATTGCTACGAGTATGATGCTTAAATCCTGACCAACAAAAAGAGGCCCGCATCCAAAGTCAGTTTTAGTGGTTATCGTATCTGTTATTAGACTATAAAAAAGGATTTAAGTACATTCTGATGAATGTATTCAAAGATAGTGTTCCTCACTTTATTATTTCTACATGTATTTAAAAGAAAAGTCTCTAAGATAAATCTGATATTAAATGAAGTCTCTACGATAAATCTGATTTTAAATGAAGGGAGAAAAACTAGGGAAAAAGACAAACTTAAATTTTCACGAGTGCTTTAGAACGAATGAAAATATTTGAGTTTTTCTCACTTCGAGATGAAAATAAAATCTATATTCACGACAAACCAACAAATATTCTATTTATTATATGTATCTACTCACAACCTGAAAATTTATGCAGAAAAAAATATATTGCGCCAAAACAATGACGTCAATAACGTCAACAATGTTAACAACGCAAACATTTGCATGACGTCATTTTGAGTGAAAATATTTTATTTTCACTTGTGAAATATAAACAATGAAAATATAAGGTTTAATTTTAATCATAGAATCCAATATTTCACTGGAATGTATATAATAGTTAGCCTTATTGAATCATTTTATACACTACATAATTATCCAAGTTAGTTTCACTTTCTTAGCAAAGATGACAGTTTCCATCTTTAGCGGAACGAAAATGGCACAATGAGTGAAAAGGGTTTAAGTACATTCCGATGAATGTATTCAAAGATAGTGTTCCTCACTTTATTATTTCTACATGTATTTAAAATAAAAGTCTATACGATAAATCTGATATTAAATAAAGGCAGAAAAACTTGGGAAAAAGAAAAATTTGGGAAAAGGTGAAAGAATTATCAAAATGCTACATATATATATATAAATGAGGGTCTTCGATGCCAGGTTATGTTGCGTTTTCTTGATGCCTTTTTCCGCGCTAAATATCGGGAGACTTTCCATGCACTACTCTCATACAACATAGCCCAAAATCGCTGGAACAATATTTTACTCGAGCATGCATTTGATTAGTGGGAAATATTGAAAATATATGACCTTCAGAGCTGTCTGAAGGGAAACATTCACCATTTATTACCAACCGTGTGTAGAGAGTATATCATTGTTTAATCTTAATTGTCTTGCTAGGTTGCTAGTAAAGTATTTAACGAATTTTCTTTTGCCATATCTGCTATGCGTGCTTTACGCGTTTTTCTGTGAGATAACTTGTTTAACACTGTACTGTGTCAAAGGGATGTAGAAAGTCAAATCAATTCTGTAAAAATACGATAACCAATAAAACTGACTTCGGATGCGGGCCTCTTTTTGTTGGTCAGGATTTAATCATCATACTCGTAGCAATGTGCCGTTATTAGCGTGCCTTTTCGTTGGCCATTATTTCATTACGGGGGTGAATTTATATAGAGCCGAGTTTAGGTGTTTAATGTTGTATTAGTATAGGGTTAATTGTCTTGACATTTGCGACGGTATATCAGTCGTTTAATGGCAAATCTTGCTTAATGGCGACGCGTTAACTGAGTCGTTAAACAAGATTTACGACCGTTAAACAACCGATATACTGTCAGGTCGAAATTTCAATAATAGTTAACCCGTGAAACAATTTCGACAGTTTCACTCACAAACGCATTGAAATAAAACTAAATGACGTCACTTTTGTGACGGTTAGAACGTCACGGAAATGAATGGATTTGCGACGGGTTATGCACTCGTAAATAGTCGCACATTTTAAACGTCAACGAATCGGATTGCAGAATGTGTGGCACATGCGTTAGAATGTATGTAACTTTTGTCTATATGCTACATATTTCAGCTTTTATCAAAATCATTAATACACTAAAATATTTGTAAAGCCTAACATCCTTAGTTAAGTTCACCACGTGGGACTTTAGATCTTCAAATTACACGCCAAGAGATGTGTGTAAAAGGTTGTAAGAGGCGGCTACAAGACACATATATATGTACCCGTATGCTGGTTCCACCCCCACTCCCAACGCCACCTAAATACACCCACTAACATTTGCGTAGCTCTGTGTAAGCCCTGTAGGCCCGGGCCTACGCCTAATTTTCAGAAATAAAAAATCCAAAAATGCAACAAAATTCGGGGTGGGGATGTGGGGGCGGGACTGTATAGGCGGCGTAGTAACCAGAAAATATGGTTTTCATATATATTTGTTTAGTTTTCTTTGCCCTTCTTACAGTCTAAAATATACGTCAGCACGCACCTAATGCATTCTAACATAAAAAAAAATCCGGGGGGACCCCTCTAGCATAATAACTTTTAACTGCGGGCCTATGCCATCAAAAAGGCCAAGCTACGCCCCTGACCAACACTTGGATCCACGCCTGCATGTATGTACCGCTAGTTTAGATTGTGTTCTATCTGTACACGCGTGATCGCAGTTGGGATCGATGGAAGATAAGTAATGCCGTCTCTTTTAAAATACTGAGCATTTAATAGACAGTCTTCAATTTTTCTCTTTGCGCTCTCTATTTGAGGAGTTTTTTATTTTGGCGAGACATTTGCGTCAGCCAATTCCTCTACTTGAGAAGTATATGTGCTCTCTATTTGAGGCAGTCTCTATTTGAGGCGTTTTCTCCTTGCGCTCTCTATTTGAGGCGTTTTTTATTTTGGCGAGACATTTGCGTCAGCCAGTTCCTCTATTTGAGGTTGTTATTTTACATATGTTTATATTGGCCACGCAACATATTCGTATATCTTTATTTTAACCACGTTATTTTTAGTCTAGTTACTAAGCTATGTTCCGCTTCCCCCATGTGTGGGGGTGTCGCGAGTGATTTGCGTTTTGCAAACTGCGTGACATGTGGCAGTTTTTCGCGGTCACAGCAATGACTTATTGTGTAGTTAATAAGAATTTTGACATTATCAATACAAGAACTTTCAATTAGGTACATTTGTCTTTGTGAACTGCTGTACCCAGGGTTCATAAAGTACAAATATATGTTTTAATTCACTACACATTTTATCTTCTATTTTGTTGAAGCCGTGGCCAATATATTCCAATAAACATAAACTGTAAACATCGCCTTGTATTGTTCTAAATCCATCTTTAATAATGGAATTTGTGCGTGAAATGACAAATTACTGTATGTGTAGTGAATTAAAACATATATATGTACTTTATGAACCCTGGGTACAGCAATTCACAATGACATAAAGTACATATATATGTTTTAATTCACTACACATTTTATCTTCTATTTTGTTGAAGCCGTGGCCAATATATTCAAATAAACATAAACTGTAATCTAAATCCATCTTTTAAATTGGAATTTGTGCATTGAAGGACAAATTACTGTATGTGTAGTGAACACCATTTTTAGAGAGCATATATCTATATATGAAAAAAAGAAATATAAAAAGATCGGACAGGGAAAGTAGCATTCAAGTAGGACAGTCAACCACAAACAGACAAACAAGAAGGCAAAAGCAATAATAAATGCAAACGACATCACAAACACAAAAGGGTTGACAATAGGGCTACCGCCTTGGAACGGTCAGTGGCAAAGTAGGCCACTGGGGGTTTAAACCGGTTCTTGGGTGAAACACTCAATTGTTCTGAAATAAACGATTGATAGAGAGGATCTCTTCTGATCCCCTCATCTATTAAGCCTCTGGGTAATCTGACACATGATAACTCAGTTGTGTTTCAACTTTTAGGAATAACGCAATTCTCTTATAATGGATAATGTTATTATTTTCTGCTGGTTCCAAGCCACGTAGGAATGCTGGGTAATGATAGATCTGATTGTGCTGTATTAGATCTGCATATATCTAATGCCAAATAACCCTACATTGATTTTAAATATCATATTAACAAACATACCCGTAGCTCTTGGCAAGTCGCTTAGGATGTACCAAATTCATTCGAATAAATTGCTACTCGGTGAGTGGTGTCCTTCTAGTATGGCTACTCGTCGAGAGGAAGTTGTTTTAGCCCGGTGAAGAGTAGGGAATACGCGTTATACGAAATCATATGTGTTATATGTAATACAAGGTGAGCAATTGCCAGAAAGTATACCCTGTTTTGCACCGTTAACGGTCAAACACTTATTGTTAGACTGTGTAGACTTTGATCCTTTGCGAAAAAGATATACAAAGTATATAGTATGAAAGAGTTAAAACTGATATCAGTCTTGTTTTAGATTTCAGACTGTATAATTCATTATAATATTTCATGTTTGAATTTACTCGTTTGCATTTGTTTACTTGTTTACACGCCCGTCGACGGACCTTTATTGCACTTCATACATTTACCATACTGGTCATTCCTTATTTGTCAATAGTTTTAACAGTATATATTTACATTAATGTTTAATAACTTACTTTTCCATTTGTTTCATTTTACATCCGTTTTTGCGGATAATATGATCTTATGTGTCGACGTGGGTATCGACGTGCTTTAAAACAGCATTCTTTCTCTCATTCATTCTATTCATCACATAACTCCGAAAATCCCACATAAAGTACATTTATTAATATAGCTGCCTATATATATCGTTGTCGTGTGTCGCTTCGGACTTCCTCGTTCCACATTAAACAATCGGAACTTCTCCGTTGATTTCCATAATCCAGTATGTTAACGGTTACGGAAACATCAGCTGTCGTTTAACGGGGCTTGAGTTAAAGAAATATAAAAAAAAATTGACTACCACCAGTCTTAGTTCTTGATCAAACGAGATATCTGAACTTTGTGCGAGATTTGTGGGTAAAATACCGACTATATATGTTTCCTTGGTCATGATCACTTTCATTCAATCTATATTAAATTTGTTAAACAAATTATTAAAAGAGGTTATGACTCTATCATTTTGGGACACACTATAAAACGGCCTAGAAAGCCTCGACGCAAATACTCAATGACCTGGCAGACGCCAGAGTAACAAAGAGAATAAACCATTAAGGCCATGACAATCATTAAGGCCATGACCTTCATTAAGGCCATGACAATCATTAAGGCCATGACAAGACAAGATTGAAGACTAACATAAAACACTACCATTCTTTCGGGATTTAGATAGACGTCATAATATTGTCCACAATCTGTCCGGTCATCGCACAAGCAAAAAGGAAAGCATGTTGGCGAACTGTAAATGGGTCAAAATGCAGCGCGTTGAAAAAGTATATGTTCATAAAAAAGTTTTTTAATACGATTTATAAAGAGTGTATGAAAGTGATTATGATCAAGTCATAATAGAAGTCAGGTTGTGATAGTCCTTGTCGCAGAAGAGTTCCTAAATTACTTTTATATTTTTAAAGCAGATCAGGGTTACGATAATACAGTTTCGCAAATGTTTTTCGAAGATTATGCTAATGGTCGACCTGATGGAGAAGCTTTATAGTTGTACAAAAGAACAACTTGACTACAAGATCTAGAAAGACGAATAAATACTGAAAAGTGGATCCCTTTGAAGCAACAAACACAAATAAGAGATAAAGGTAACAGACTCGGTTTAATTGAGTCTGTTCATGAGAGGCAATATGTTGCAACACCTCCCACGCCTCCTAGAACCGGCTTAAGCGATATTCTACTTTAGCCCCACAGAATGGGTTGATGATCCCAAAGGATCAGTAAGTAATAGCACTACTGATTTGTAGTCAGGGCAATTTTGTTACGGTTGAGAATCATAAACTATAAGAAGTTGCTCCATCAATATCTCCATTTAAGTGGGGATAATTAACAATATCAAAATTAAAATCATGTCTCTTGTCATATATTTTGTAAAAAAAAAACATTTTTAAATATGCTTTGTTAGAAAATGGACAGCTAATACTATGTTATAAATATTATTACTGGCAAGTTAAAGTTACATAAATAAACAAGTAAAGTTATCCGTATACATATATGCTAGAATCAATTCAAATAAGTAAAATATGTCATGAATATAAATACGGCATAGTGTAGTGTAATTCTAGTCTAAAAATAGTTCACACACAGTCCTTTACCGAACCGAAAGAATTGAGTTCTTCGACAGCTTCACCTGCTGTTCCAATTTTTTTCCTACCTGGACTCATTAAAACCGAGTCTGCTACTTTATTCTCTTGGTTGTGTTTATTGCTTAAAAGGTCACACTTATCAGTATTTATTAACATTCACACTAGCGTTCGTTTTGTGCAGTATAGCGGCTGTAGAAAGTCTCCCCGTGCTACGAATCAGTAGTGTTATTTTACTGGTCCTTTGGGACCAACGAGCCCAATATAGGTGGGTTCAAAGCAGAATACCGCTTAAGCCGATGCAATGGGGCGTGAGAGGTGTTGAGTCTTCTGAACAGACTTAATAAATATACCTCTCCTGAACAGACTTAATAAAACCGAGTCTGCTATGTTATTCCCTTGGTTGTGGGTTGTGTTTGATGCTTCCAAAGGATTACCTTTATCAGTATGTATTAAATGGCTTTAGGGGGAACGATTCGAACGTTTCTCATGCATGCTGTATAACAAAGTGTTCGTCTGCATTGCTTATAAATAAATAAAAACTTTATTTTGCAAAAGAGAGATTATTTTGTGAAACGATGCCGTGATATGTTGTCTGTTTATACATAATGTAGCAATAAATATATAATAGCTCCAACGATACACTGCTGTTTTGGACATGTTGGACGGGAACGTATGACCATCATTTGTCAACATATTTGAGCAAAATGGTACATACCCGAAGTCGCATATGCCAACCTGTCAACAAATGGAACACCATCAAACCATATCAACATGGATATCAAATCGAATATCTTTGTGAGTACTAACACCCGCAGGACCTAAGAGTGCAAACACTGGGTATTTACTATGGCGATCCATTGACTTCGTCTAGTGGTTATTGTACAAATTTGATAACATTTCATTTAATTATATAATTCTCTTCTTCCAAGAAAAAGGCTTACCCATTTATCTCAGTATATAATGGTACGTCTTCGTACGGTTTTATATAAATAGAAAGGGCATCTTTTTAATGTAATTCTAATTTTAGACTCGTAATATAGTTTCTAACATGTTATTGACATTAACTATAATTGTAAAAATCAAAACGTGTAGGTATAAAAGTCGAACAGGAAATGTAGCCTTCACAAAACGTAAAAACATGCATTAAAACAAACAGCAATTAACATTATTAATAAAAAGAAAGGTATGTGATATCACAAACACAAAAGGTTGACAATTGGCTTGGAAGGGTCAGTAACAAAATGGCCGCTGTTGCTTTAATACAGGTTCTATGGTGCACCAAACCTTACTCTTACCATATTGTCATCCCTATCAAACGGGACACTGTCAATAAAGAAATCCTCGCCATGCTATATTCTCTAACAAACAAGGCAGCATTAATTGGCAATATAAGTATACAATCTGATTTGCAAAACAGACAACAACCAAACAACAAATAATATCTTGAATGTTTATTGGAACATTTAGAAAAATATATAATTCCTTCAACTATCAGTGAACATTTTCGAAAGTGTTTCACTAGTGTGTACGTCAACGTATATATACGCCGAAATTATTTGCGACCCTGAGCATGTTCTTGTTGAAGGCGGTGCAGCAGATCTGGGGGAAACAGAAGACCATCGATAGCGTGAACGATGCCGTTTGTGGCTGGGATGTCGGCGTGGATGATCTGGGCGTAGTTGACCACAACTCCTGAAAAGTGCAATGAACACATTTTAGGATTATCAATTTAAAATGATCAAGTGTAAACATATTTGTGGAAAAGGATCTAAAACAGCATATGTGATACATAGTTGAAACAATATATGCCCGTAACATTTGATCGTAACGCCGAAACGATTTAAGCATCTTGCTGTGATACGCAATAGTTATCTCATGTTTCAAAACATTTAGTCAAACACTTAGACACACAAATATTATGGTACAGACATCTGGGCACAAGAAATAAATTTTAAAGTCATAACTTCTTAATATTCACTTATTCGTATGCGCAGTTTGGCATGATACCATATTAGCATGTTTATCTTGATGTTTTAAAAATAGATCATACAGTCCTAAGCATTTGTATGTTTAAATGGAAATATAAAGGAATGATATTCTTTATATCTTATCTTGATATTTCTAGAATAGATTGTCTCATAAATTCAACATCATTTATTTACGTGCTTTCATTTGTTTTACAATTAAAGTAAAAATAAAAAGGCATATAATCTTAATATTCAAAAAATGGCTTTTAATTAATAACATGAGTATTTACTTTTGAGTCCCCTGTTTACGTTAGAATAGTAATAATACATTATCTTGATATTTAAAATTAGTCTTTTGTTTACCCCGGTTTTAAATTATAAAAGAAACCGACTCATATCTAAGAAATCATCAGTTCTACCAGGATATAAATGCATAGATATATCCCAATACTTTTATGTCAAACACAATCTCGTACTTAGCACACATTGATGCAGTATTACATGAAGGCAATCAGACAGAATAAAGGTCACATGTTATAAAAATACAAAGAAGACGGTGTCGTATTATATAAGGCAACGAATATACATGCCTACATGATGCAATGAACGCTATTATGTAAATATCACATCATCTTGAGGGTGCCAGTGGATATTATCAACGTGAGAATGTAATGTCGACCGAGGCGATAGCCGAGGTCGATATTATCATTTCGAGTCTTGATAAAGTCAGTGTTATATCAAATTTGCAGATGATGGTGTATAATGAATATACATTCCTGCTGGGTAATTACGTGAAATCTCTGGTAAGCGTTTTCATTCATTACTCACGTGATACTCCCTTAGTGATGTTCACCGGTGTTCCGTGTAGTGTGAAAAGTTGTTGTCCATTCTGCAACATGTTTAAGGTTCTCGCGCCGGGAACCATGTGGTACTTCAGCATTTCTGGGGTTAAAATAATTTAATTTATACAGATGTTTATATGTAGGTATGTATTTGGTTAAACGTCGCCTTTGACAATCGTTCTTGTCCATAGTTGTAAGCTCATCTTAATAATCAAAGTTAAACTGCAGATATACTGGAATATCACGCCTCAGATGCCGACATAAATATATCTTAATAGTTTCTTGTTATAAAATTATCGATAAAACTGTTTACTAAATGTTCATATAAATAAAAAAGAGTGTATACACCCTTAAATGAGTACTTATTCGCATAGCGTCTGTAAAATAGTGTAATCTGCCGCTAATGAAGTAGTCCATGAGAACCAATGAGAACATTTCAGGGTTCATTAGCTGGTACCAAGTAAAGTTCCATCATATGCCAGTCTAGTAACCTTGGACATTCTGTTATATATATGTATATAGGATTTCAAAATGGCCACCATAATAACATGTCTGGAATGTAATATAAAAAAACACTCAAATTCAACATTTGACATATATATTATAATTGTTTGTAAATGAATATGTATAGATTGTACAATATTTCTTATTTCTTGCTCAATTCTCGGAGAGCAAACTTGAATATGTTCAAACAACAGAAAACGATAAAAAAAAAATAGACGACAGAACATAGCAGAACTTGTTGCCGATACCTGAGACGTTGTGCCATCTATCACTAAATCACTAAAGCTTAGCTGAGGTTAAGTGGGTATAATCACGTGGTGATGTGTATTAATGCATTTCTTATACATCCATTGACTGTATAATCATAATAAATGTATTTGAAGTCAATTAGAATGCAATGTGAAATATATTCGGACATTCAACCACTCGCGTGGAGGAGGGGGAGTCTTATTATTTTGACACCTAGCTATGAAATCCAAATATATGAATGTTCTAAATTAAAGATGAATGGCGACCCTTTTTGTAGTATTATCAATTAACAAATTTAACTCTTAAACATCATATGAACATTTCTTGATAGTCTCGGAGAGAAACATATATCGAAAACCGCTACTAAGTTGTATGTAAAAATATGTATTATTTGCATGACGTAGCTACAACTTTTACCACTGCGTGACTGCACGGAGAAATGGGGTAAATCTAAATTTTATAGCTGCACAACTATTGCCAGATAATTGATAAATACATTTACCTGTGGATTAATTTACCTGTTCAAAGTTATCTACGTCGTCAAATAAAATCTTATTCTCGCTTTTCACAGATATTGCAATGTGTGAATTGTAAATATATATTGTTGTGTATTAATTTCGATTTAAAACATAAACATGTTCATGAAAGAAAACTGGCCGGAGAACTTTAAACCAAGCGTTTGTCAGGGGTAGATGATATTTTCAGTATAAACTAAAAGTACGTATTAACACAGTCATAGTAATAAACAGATAGGACATCTGAAACCAGTGAAAAAGATAAACTATCAAGTGCCACCCTTTGTTTCCTTCTCATCCTCTCTCAAAACATTATTTTGATTAGAATACATTCAAAAGATTTACAATTGAATGATAAAATAGGTTTATTTTTGTGATGTCGTTTGCATTTTTTATTACTTTTGCCTTCTCGTTTGTCTGTTGCGTGTCTTTTTTTTTTGTGTTTTGTGGTTGACTGTCGTCCTTGAACGCTGCTTTCCCTGTCCGATATTTGTATCTTTCTTTATACTTATTTATTTTCAAAATAAGAAACATTATAAAAAGTTGTTTAAGTAAAAACTGCCATTATGTTTTCTTAAAATCAATAAATTTATCTAATGAAACTTTGCTTTGATCAACATTTTAGGAAAATACTATAATTGGAATTCAAAGTAGAATTAATTTGTGACATGAATGAAATGTGTATGCAATATTTCGTAAAATGTCCGTTGTGTCGCGTGCATTTCACAGTCTCCTGTCTATTTGTTATTAAGTCTGTGGTTCTGACTTTAACAAAACGTATATATGGTGTAGATAACATATTTCAGTACAAACTATATATATGTTAGAGCAATCATTATAAAACCGTCATAATGCTCTCCTAGTGGATGGAATTATACATATACTGTTGAAATCTCGTTGTCACAGTGTGACTTACAGCACACGCACTGCAGCACAGAAAGTGTCGACTTGCTTCTGCCAAGTCATTGAGTACCTTCATTGTGGCTTTCTAGACTATTGTTTTTTGTATTATATTTACACGAGCATATTTGTGTTTTACTTTTATTGCCTATTGATGCTGCCTTGTTGATTAGAGATTTTATCATGGCGGGGATTTCTTTATTTACACTGTCCTGTTTTAATGGGATGACAGTAGGGTAAGTGTGAGGTTTGGTGCACCCTAGATCCGGTTTAAACCCCCAGTGGCGTACTTTGCCACTGTTCGTTCCAAAGCGGTAGCCCTATTGTCAACACTTTTGTGTTTGTGATGTCGTTTGCTTTTATTATTACGTTTGCCTTCTTGTTTGTCTGTTTGCGTGTTTGTTTCTGTGTTTTGTGGTTGACTGTCCTCCTTGAATGCTACTTTCCCTGTCCGATCTTCTTATATTTCTTGGTATTAGGCCTGGGTATAATGACGGACAATTAATAATTGTCTTATTTTGTTTGTTGTAAAAATGTTCACTAATTTAGTGTTCCATCCTTGGTTTATATTTGTGGGCATTGTGGACATATGTTGGCATTTTATATTTCGAGCAATGTCAAGTTTTAATTGTGAGCCTTTATTTTTGTTTTGCTTTTATGGAAATAAGTGTATGAATACAATAGTTTGGCATGTCAGTGTTTCTGTTTTTAATCATTCACGAAACAAGATATTTCTTAGACGATACATAACCCTCTTTTCTGTAGATTATTGGCAGCAAATGAGCCTGATAAAGTAAGTTATTTAAAATGGGTTTAGATATGAATGATGACAATATTGCGTTTTTATTCCATGACATACAGAACACAATGCAAAAATCAATGGGTGTGTTAGATCTACATTAACTACTACAGTTGAAATAAATTAATATTATAGTATAAGGGTGAACTGGTATACAACTTTCATTCTATTAGTCGGGTTAATGAATGGTTAATGGACGTAACAGTAGTCAGAGTTTCTATGTATTATTTCCTAAATTCCTTAGATATAAAGGCTCTTGAAACACAATATTGATAATGGTGATAAAATGTGATAACATACCATTAATTAAAAGTATTGAAAACACTAACTCTAACTAGTCCAGTGTAATATATGTATTACTTATCTGAATGAAATATGCTTGTTTGTACTCTTCTCTAAAATAGTTTGTGTTGTATCCCGCCTTGTTAAGGCAATGAACATGTACATGTTAGGCCAAATAAAATATTGAATTGAATTGAATAGTACCTTATGTTGACATCGCGACCTCTACTCACCTGTGTAAACAGCTTTCGCATCAGGTATGTTTGGGTGAAGAATGCTCTCTGCGTACGGGGCCCAAGCAGAGTCCACGGGAGAAAACAACGTGTATTCACCACCTGAATGATAGTGAATAGTGATAAATATATTTAATAATACATATTAAATTTTGATGAATGCATGATTAAAATATCCGTATATGAATATGCTTTAAATGCGTTTTTAGTTCTAACTAATAGGACAATAAATAAGACATTGTAATAGATACAAATATTTTGCCGGGCTAATTTTAAAGTTTATAATCAGCGTGTATTATTATCACCTATTGCTTTACACGTGACGTAATTATTATACAAACTGTTTTTGTCAGGTTAAAATTCAATCGGATAATGAAAGTAGTCCGCTATATGCTCCTGCGTAGGGTTATGTTCAATTTAGCGTTTCGTATGATATTATGTTAAACAAAAATGTGGTAGTTTGGTATTTGTTTCAAACAACGTTGTTATTTAACGTAAATGTTTGTTGTTTTCTAGTGTGTGTTCTTTCAATTCAAATTTTTCAATTCAAATCTTTATTCACTTAGGTTCATACATATGAACAGCATAAGCAACAGTTACAAAATACATTTATATCAATGGCGACAGATCATCAAATATAATTCTAAACACGTATACATCAGGAAACGACTATATACAAACTATCTAACAATGCGGTTTATGGATTTCTAACCAAAATATGAGTATACTAAATAATATACTAGATGTTACAGTATTATTATTAATAATAATAATAATAATAATAATAATAATAATAAAAATAACAATAATAATATAATATAATAATAACAATACTAATTGTTTTGTAAACATCGTTTCAGATAATTGTATAGCATGTTTATGTCTTTATACAAAAATAATTTGTTTAAAGTTAACAGGTTTTTAAACTAATTTCGTATTTCTGCAGCCCTTCAGAAAGAGTACAAATTTTGCCAAAAAATGCTCAAATTAGCGCTTAAAAACGTTTTGCTTTAACGTACCTACATACGCTATTAATGTGTTGTTGGTTACTGTCAATTATTCGTGCCGGTCCGTAGCTACCCTGATGCACACCGCATTAGTTGCCTCGGTTGAAATATGTGAATGTACATACTTTACATATATTCATACTTAATCCTTTCAGTGACACAAATGTCTTACTTAAAACTGAACTCGTGTTCCCTAACACTAAAACGCAGGAAATCTCATGAAAAATCACAATAAATAAATCGGAGTGTGGGTGGAGTGGAGGATGCATACCAACGAACCTCCATAGGCTGCGGGCCTGCTCGTGTTATACTATCACTGCATTTCTAAAACTCAAACAATTTGTGAAAATTACCTATCTAAAAGCAAAGACACTTATATATTTACTTTCAAGTAGAGGCGACAAGTCGGCCATCAAAAACGCCAAGAATGTATCCCTGAACAAATCGTCCCTCATAAGAAGTACCTCTGTAATACTATTGGTCCCGAATACAGGCGGTATCATAACCGTGTCGATGGTATGGACCACGCCATTGTTACAGATGATGTCATTTGGTGAAATTACGTGGGACACATTGTTCAGTATTGTCGTCTGAAAAGAATTAGAACTCGTTAAAAAGTATTAATATTATTCCAAAAAATCGGTCTTTTCCGGCTACGTTTGAAATCACACCTCGTGTGCATTTTGACAGAGCGTAATATTCAAATCTAAGAAATCTATTCAAAAGTACAGCTCAGTCACGACAACAGACAAGAACATCATCAGTTGCATATGTTTGTATATGCGGTTGACTTTTTAATGCTTAGCGTTGCAACCCATGGAATCTAAGAAAACAAGACACGTTACTACTCTTTGGGTTTAAATACCTTTAGCGATATAATAATGCTACAATGGTCTCACTAGTCGAATTTAACATTAGGCAGGATTAATATTCATCAATATGTTTGGGTCTAAGAATCGGACTCAAATCTGAGATACCGCCGTGTGGTTCCCGGTCAAGAATATGGTCACTGCTTATCAGGCAGAGGGGAAGATTCCGCGGAGTGCGTGTTCATTTTGTGTTGTTGTTTTTTTGTCATATTCGTTGAAGGTGTTTAACTTGATCTCAGTGGTAGCAGAAAAAATGATCGCGGCTCCATCATATAATGTAGTATATGTAGTGTTTACAAAATTTGCATTTTCTCAGCAGTTCTGCGGATGAGAAGGTTATGCGCTCATTCTGCGTTTTTGTATCTCGCTGTAAATGAAGGCTGTGCCGGAATGTTCATAGCTGTTAGCGCCATATAACATTTTGTGTTAGATTGCCATAAAACCAATTCAACTCAAATCTGACATTTTGAAAATGCTTGCTGATAGAATAAACATGCTGAAATCAGATTAAAATGTTGAGCTTGAAAAATAGACTCAGATTATTGATGAATAATACTGGGTTCCTTTTTAGTGCAAATCTAAGGTTTTATTCTAATTTTTAGACACGCGAGATTGACTCCAATACTAACAGAACCAGCGAGATTGACTCCAATACTAACAGAACCAGGAGATTGACTCCAGTACTAACAGAACCAGCGAGAGTGACTCCAGTACTAACAGAACCAGCGAGAGTGACTCCAGTACTAACAGAACCAGCGAGATTGACTCCAATACTAACAGAATCAGCGAGATTGCTCCAATACTAACATAACCAGCGAGAGTGACTCCAGTACTAAAAGAACCAGCGAGAGTGACTCCAGTACTAAAAGAACCAGCAAGAGTGACTCCAGTACTAACAGAACCAGCGAGATTGACTCCAGTACTAACAGCGAGATTGACTCCAGTACTAACAGCGAGAGTGACTCCAGTACTAAAAGAATCAGCGAGAGTGACTCCAGTACTAACAGAACCAGCGAGAGTGACTCCAGTACTAACAGAACCAGCGAGAGTGACTCCAATACTAACAGAATCAGCGAGATTGCTCCAATACTAACATAACCAGCGAGAGTGACTCCAGTACTAAAAGAACTAGCGAGAGTGACTCCAGTACTAAAAGAACCAGCGAGAGTGACTCCAGTACTAACAGCGAGATTGACTCCAGTACTAACAGAACCAGCGAGAGTGACTCCAGTACTAACAGAACCAGCGAGAGTGACTCCAATACTAACAGAATCAGCGAGATTGCTCCAATACTAACATAACCAGCGAGAGTGACTCCAGTACTAAAAGAACCAGCGAGAGTGACTCCAGTACTAAAAGAACCAGCGAGAGTGACTCCAGTACTAAAAGAACCAGCGAGAGTGACTCCAGTACTAACAGAACCAGCGAGAGTGACTCCAGTACTAACAGAACCAGCGAGAGTGACTCCAATACTAACAAAAGAGTGACTCCAATTCTTGCAGAACCAAGGCAATGACTCCAATATAAACAGAACCAGCGAGAGCAATTCCAATACTTACAGAACCAGCGAGAGTGAATGCAATACTAACATAACCAAAGAAGGTGCCTCCAATACTAACAGAACCAATAGAGCGACTCCAATACTAATAGAACCAGCGAGAGCGACTCTAATACTTACAGAACCAGCGAGAGCGTCTCCAATACTAACAGTACCAATAGAGCGATACAATACTAACATAACCAATAGAGCGATCCAATACTAACAGAACTAGCGAAAGGGACCCCAGTACTTACAGAAGCAACGAGAGTGACTCCAAAACTTACAGAACCAGCAATAGTGACTCCAATATTTACAGAACCAGCGAGAGTGACTCTAGTACTTACAGAACCAGCGAGATTAACTCAAATGCTAACAGAACCAGCAATAGTGACTCCAATACTTACAGAATAAGCGAGAGTGACTCTAATACTTACAGAACTAACGAGAGTCACTCCAATACTTACAGAACCAACGAAAGTGACTCCAGTACTAACAGAACCAGCGAGATTGACTCCAATACTAACAGGACAAGCGAGAGTGACTCCAATACTTACAGAATCAGCGAGAGTGACTCCAATACTAGCAGAACCAATAGAGCGACTCTAATACTTACAGAACCAGAGAGATTGACTCCAATACTAACAAAACCAGCAAGAGCGACTCCAACACTAACAGAACCAATAGAGCGATCCAATACTAACAGAACCAAAGAGCGACTTCAATACTTACAGAACTAACGGGAGTGACTCCAATTATTGCAGAACCGAGGTAATGATTCCAATACTAACAGAACCAGCGAGAGAGACTCCAGTACTTACAGAACCAAAGAAAGTGACTCCAGTACTAACAGAACCAATAAAGCGACTCAAATACTAACAGAACCAACGAGAGTGACTCCAACTCTTCCAGAACCAAGGGAATGACTACAATACTGACAGAACCAGCGAGAGCGGCTTCAATATTTACAAAACCAGCGAGAGCGTCTCCAATACTAACAAAACCAATAGAGCGATCCAATACTAACAGAACCAATAGAGATACTCCAATACTAACAGAACCATCGAAAGTGACCCCAGTACTTACAGAACCAACGAGAGTGACTCCAATACTTACAGAACCAAGAGAGCTACTCCAATACATACAGAACCAACGAGAATGACTCCAAAACTTACAGAACCAGCGATAGTGACTCCAATACTAACAAAATCAGCGAGAGCGTCTCCAACACTAACAGAACCAATAGTGCGATCGAATACTCCAATATTTATAGAACCATCGAGAGTGACTCCAATTCTTGCAGAACCAAGGCAATGACTCCAATACTAACAGAACCAGCGAGAGTGACTCCAATACTAGCAGAACCAATAGAGCGACTCCAATACTTACAGAACCAGCGAGATTGACTCCAATACTAACAAAACTAACGAGAACGACTCCAATACTAACAAAACCAATAGAGCGATCCTGTACTAACAGAACCAATAGAGCGACTTCAACACTTACAGAACCAACTAGAATGACTCCAATACTAACAGAACCGGCGAGAGTGACTCCAATACTTACAGAACCAGGAGAGTGACTCGAATACTAACATAACCAATAAAAGCGACTCCAATACTAACAGAACCAGCGAGAGTGACTCCAATACTTACAGAACCAGCGAGAGTGACTCCAATACTAGCAGAACCAATAGAGCCACTCCAATACTTACATAATCAGCGAGAGTGACTCCAATACTTACAGAACCGGCGAGCGTGACTCCAATAGCTTGACCCTCCAGGGCGGTAATGCTTTTGACGCCACGAATCTGGGGCATCAGTGAGAAGCCGTTTGACGCGTGGTATTTCATGACCTGCTTTAGTTGTGTGCTGTGATTTCCAAGTTGAAGCATCAACGCAGGATCCACTTTCAATATTGCCGCATCGGTAGGAGCAAACACCGTGAACGGCCCTTTATGTTTGTTTTAAGATAAATGGACAAATATAAATTTAGAGCTGATGTAGATATAAAACTCGGTGAAATATAAAACTATAAAAACAAAAAATATGTTCACCAATATTTAGATAATTATCCATTGTGATCATCACCTATTGTTCGCGGCACTTGTTCACCGAGGGGGTTTTCAGCATTTCCGTGAGAAATTTTATCAATACGTATATAAATTATATATAACTGGAACTTGATTTTTAGTGGTAAACAAAAACATACTATTTTACAAATTGGTTAAGAAATAACCATATTGCAAGCAAAATGCTTTTTGAACGGGCTTTTCCCATGTAAACGCCTTGTAGAATCATTGTTGATTAAAGTTCTAAAGGAAAGAAAACATGCGCATATGACATTTTGATTCTCAACCGATTTTGAAAGATAAGGCATTTTGGTGTACCGCTAAAATGTCCGTTTCAATGATATACAACTTATTTACGTACCAGTTGAATTTTGTCTAAAAAGTCAAAAGAATTCTTTGGCTGGAACAAGCGCCCGAACAATAGGTATGAGTTGCTACACAAAATAGAGTACGAGAATGGACCTTTGGAAACGGCCGAGCAGGACACATACGAAATATTGCAGTCTCGGTTTGATTGAGAGCTCCTAGATATGAATTTGATCGTCTTAGGAATGGAACATAGGATATGTCAATTGCAAAAAAATGTATAATGTCACTTCTTGAAATGTGTATGATATATCGGATTGTTTAATATTGTCGTTCAATTTAATGGAATTTATGATGTCGTGTTGTGTTGGATAAGCAATTATTTTGACTATATGCTAGATGCCATTTATAAATATCCCGAATTTAAATGCTTTAAAAACGTGTGTTTCTCGTCATAAATTGGTCATATGTTTATTGTATATACATCGACCAGTGCACATCGTACCTATACACAGGTAACAGTATTTTTTACAGAAAAAAAGTTAGCCTTTAACCGGGCTCGAACAAACGACCTTCTGATTTCAAGTCCGATGCTCTATCCACTAAACTATAATGCTGAAAATGGTATACTAACCACCATATATTATGAGGCAAATAACTTGTAATAATGTAGGTTATCAATATGAAACTAATACTTCGCCTCAAAACAACCAGATCTCGACTTGTTATTTAGCGCTTGGTGAGTTTGTGTACGCGCGCTTGTTATTACGTAATGCCTATTTAGTGTTAAAAATGCTACAACATACCAATAAATAGCGGTGGTCTAGTGGTTCAGCGTACAGCTTTCAAAACAGAAATTAGCGTATATACCGAGTGTTGTATAATAGAAATTAATGGAAGGTTATTTGATTTATCTGCTAAAATATATTATGTATGTGCTTTCATTTTTAAGGAGATTTTTGATTTTTTTCAAGTTTATTTGATGAATCTGTTAACAATTATTGATGCGTTTTCATACAATCTGTTTCAGTAAATCTTTAAAATTGTACATTCCATTTAAAAAATATGAAATAAATTGTAACTGGATAACATATAAGTGTCGTGCAGTGTAGTCGATACTGTGTTTTTATGGAAGCTTGCTCGTTCTTATTATGTTAAACATGAGATTATAACAGTTCATAGCATCGTCGTCTTGTCCTCTGATCATAGCTAAATTCCATTTTGTTTATTTCGCCCATTGTTTTCTCGTTTAGGGCAACGCGTTTTGTTAGTAACTGGGACCATTCTCCCTGGCCATGTTATGGTGGGAACATACCGCATTGAAGGTTCCATGTTCATGGTCATATGCATACCATCTTCGGGATGGCTCAAATTTATGTACTATTGGCATTTTAAATATTGAGTTATGCTCAACCCGGGGCTAGAGGGCGCGAACGGTAGCAAGCACTTTTCACTACCGTTCATGAACAGTCTCAATCAACCCGAGACTGCAATATTTTTTTGTATTTATCGTGTTCGACAATTTCCAAATTTCTCCTTTCATACTTTTTTTGAATCAGACTATTATACTGTATGATGTGAAGGTTTGCTAAAGCGAGCCTACAAGGTCACACTACAGAAACCATTATGCTGGTTATGATAAATCAGTCATTTGCTAGTGAGCTTGCTGAAACTTTGACTAATATTTCTATCAGCGGAAATAGATACAGGTGTAGCATCGGTAGAACAATGCCATCCAAAATACTCATTAACTACAACAATTACATTATACCTGTACGTGTATATGGTATTCTTTTTCAAAAGTAAGGAGATATCACAAACACAAATGTGTTGTGAAGGGGTGGTGTTGTAGGGTGTACCAAACACCCCAAACGTTCTCTTCCACACTAAAACGGTTCAGTTTAAACTAAGGAATCCCCAAAAGGGTACCGTCTAATAAACTAGGCAACATGTATAGGTATGAGTAAAACACAGAGATGATCCTGATAATATAATAATGAATATAAAAACAACAAATATTTGTATAAGTATAACTCACCTGCACTATTTAAATCCGTGTCAACGTTTGCTTGTTGTAGCAGCTGTACAAACCTATCGTAGCCATTGTCTACCAAATACTGGAAAACGGTCTTGTCCTCGAACGAATGGGCAAGTCCCAGACACAAAGCAATCGAAACGAACCCCGTGAAAAAACGCATGTCTACTTCGGATAGTCAGACAATACTAAGTTATGGAATAGTATTTCAAAAAAGATAGCCAACTAATACACAGATTCCAGAAGTGTTAGGCTGATACGATGACATATGACAAGATACGAGATCAGCAGTTGTATAACTCTTCATATAAGGTCACGTTTTCTCTGGTTACTTTCAAGTCAAAAGGGCGGAATTGGTGCACTATTCAAATACAGATTACAGCGTAAAGGACAGTCATATTAATGCCCTTGCAATCTGAGTTATACAAGCAATATACGTAGTAACACAAAAACGAAGGACAATTCGGTAGATATTGAGGAATTCAGTCAGTAAAATCTCGCACTTTATACCATAGAAAGTGGGGTCATCCTGTTGTTGCATTTTTTCAATGGATGATACTGACTATCTGAATTTAATATAATTATTTAGACAAAACAAATGCTGATGAACTATTATAGTAAGACTAAAAATAAAAAAATAATCTGATAAAACTGAGTTAAGTATTTAGAAATATTCCGAAGTATTTCTTTAGATTGATTCGCTTGTATAGGTCAAACAAATGATACCATATGAGTGGGCGGAAAATAATCGTATAAAGGTGTTCGATTCATGTAAAGAAACACACGGCAATCATTGAATTGTATTAATTATGTTCATCTATAAATATCATAAGATATGAACAATATATATATATTAAAACATGTTTACATCTTTAGAGAAGCAAGCAATAGGCTACTTACTCACTCCTAGCTAATTTTATGCGTCTGGAATGATTTAACGAAACCACTGTTCGCCGTGATATATTAACAAGCAGTTATATCTATATTAAGGCGAGCAACGAGCGATAACATCACTAGTGTGTTGTAAGTGCACGAGCAGCTATATGTATAACAAAGCGAGCTACGAGCGATAATTCTTACTAGCGCCGCCATGGTAAGTTCACGAAATTACAGCTAGATCTAGGCGAGCAAGGAGCAGTAACTCTTACTTGTGTCGCCATGGTAAGTTCACGAGATTACATCTAGCAATCGTACAAACTCGCTCATTTCCGTAGATCATCGGAAATAATTATTTTTGAAAAAAAAAGTTGAGGCAGTTCCGATCGTACATCTAGATCTAGGCAAGCAACGAGCGATAACTCTAACTACTGTCGCCATGGTAAGTTCACGAGATTACATCTAGATCAAGGCGATCTAGATCTAGATCAAGTGTAATAAAATGGAAGGAATGTTAACGTGCAAATTCAATATGATTATGTGTGTGTATTTAAACTAAAATGACCTAATAGCTGATGAGCTTTATATATTCAATGGCACATTGTCAATCGTCTATCCATCTCACTGTCCCGTAAGCGCTTTGAAACGACTACTTCAAAAGTATATATCCAAAAATGTAAACGTTCGACGACAAGCATTTTGATTAATGACTAAGCTAATAAAGGATTGCTTACTAGTAATTATAATAATAATTATAATGATAATCATGGAGAGGATTGCTTACTACTAATAATAATAATAATTATAATGATAATCATGGAGAGGATTGCTTACTACTAATAATAATAATAATTATAATGATAATCATGGAGAGGATTGCTTACTACTAATAATAATAATTATTATAATGATAATCATGGAGAGGATTGCTTACTACTACTAATAATAATAATTATAATGATAATCGGGGAGGATTGCTTACTACTACTACTAATAATAATTATAATGATAATCATGGAGAGGATTGCTTACTACTACTAATAATAATAATTAAAATGATAATCGGGGAGGATTGCTTACTACTACTATTAATAATAATTATAATGATAATCATGGAGTGGATTGCTTACTACTAATAATAATAATAATTATAATGATAATCATGGAGAGGATTGCTTACTACTACTAATAATAATAATTATAATGATAATCGGGGAGGATTGCTTACTACTACTAATAATAATTATAATGATAATCATGGAGAGGATTGCTTACTACTACTAATAATAATAATTATAATGATAATCGGGGAGGATTGCTTACTACTACTAATAATAATTATAATGATAATCATGGAGAGGATTGCTTACTACTACTAATAATAATAATTATAAAGATAATCATGGAGAGGATTGCTTACTACTACTAATAATAATAATTGTAATGATAATCACGGAGAGGATTGCTTACTACTAATAATAATAATAATTATAATGATAATCGGAGAGGATTGCTTACTGCTACTAATAATAATAATTATAATGATAATCATGGAGAGGATTGCTTACTACTACTACTACTAATAATTATAATGATAATCATGGAGAGGATTGCTTACTACTACTAATAATAATAATTGTAATGATAATCATGGAGATGACACCAAATGCAACGGACGCTTGTAGGAATTGACTAACACATAGATGGATGGAAACCTGAATAGTATGTCCCCTGCTTTCCGCGACAAAAATAATAAAAATCAGTGTCCTATATCACAATGAACCGATTTCAAACATCTACCAACTATATATTTTGTTATTCAGAATGTGAATTGATTTGTTGCAAGTAATTTGACTGTCCGTCACACTGTAAAACTATAATGAGGTTTTGAACCAAACCTCACTCTTAACCTGTTGTCATCCCAATAAAACCGGAGCGTGTAAATCAAGATATCCCCGCCTGGTTATATTCTCTAACAAACAATGCTGCATTATTATGCAATATAGGTATAACATAACACATATATGATCATGCATATCAATATAAAAAAGCATAGAAAGGCACAAAGCAAGTATTCAATGACTTGGAAGTATCCAGAGCAAAAAGAGAACTAACCCTGCAATCATGAGTGTGATTTCGGGGACCAGTAGACTACTAGTTTACTGCGTACCGGGAACCAGTCTACTTGGTCCTAGGTTGACCTGAAAAATAAATTGGAAACCGATTACCAAAGGTGGGTTGCTGAACTACAAGAGAACAAACCGTTAAGGGTACGACAAGTTAAGAGTTTACTTAAGATCGCAATTTACATAAAACCACTTACCGGAGAACCGGAGTTCCTATACAAACCGAGGCCAGTAGTTCCGGTTGGAGAGTATGGTTTGTATAATCAACGTGCCTAACCTGCGTGTTCTGTTTTCAACATCAGATTGACTTGATCGACAATGTTGCAATTTAGGTGGAATTAGCTTAAGGTTTTCGAAAGGGATATTGTATAAATGTTGGTGCATTTGCTAACGGGAATCAGTATGTATAATCTATGGAAACACATGTAACGTGTTTTCCGATGTTTGCACAAGAGGCATCAGGGCATGTTGTCACAGAAGTCGTGGAACGTAATCAACTGTGCCATCATGGTTAAAAATTGAAGGCAAATGAGGGTACTTTAAGTTAAGTTAAGTATCGGGATCTGGGGACAAGGGGTCACAGGTGAAAAACAATAGGACAGCATCAAAACAGTGTAATCGTTGGTATTAAAATGAAGGTCTTTGATGGTACGTAAAGTTGTATTGGTTTCAATCTTTTTTGAGATCCCTAGGAACCCAGGTGCACATGTCAAAAATGTCAGCAAATAGCACCATCCTCCTAACAACCGAATACTTGCCAGGACCATGTCTTACCTAATACTCTGTTTGTATTTGCTGCCCGCGTTTTGACGAACCGCTTGGTGTCGCTTATGACCGTTTATCTGACACTCATATTCGCACAAAACTAGTGGAATATTATTAGTTATTAGGATTCTTGACAGGGGACATGGGCTCACATTCCCTGCCTGGAAATTATATTCACCCGAGCCGTTAGGCGAGGGGGAATATATATTTCCAGGCAGGGAATGTGAGCCCATGTTCCCTGTCAAGAATCCTAATAACGAATTTGTCATACTTCAAAGTTGTAACCATTTATTCAAGAAAAAAAAAGCCAAACACACGATTTCATTTTTATTGCGCCAATTTTTCCGTAACGTGCCTCAAACTAGACGTTGTTTACTTTCGTGACGTCATCGCTCTAACGTCGTTAAAATTAGCGGATTTTTTAATAAAATAAACGTATTTTGTCACTATGTTAATGTTTTATTATATGTAAAATTGCCAAAAAAATACTCTTACGATTATTTCAGACTTTTACACATAGTGAAAAGCGCAGAAAAGCGATAGGAAGGAAACAATCGGCGGTTTTTAAAACGAATCGGCAACGTTATCGTCGCCATTTTGTTTTTGTGTATTTGAGTAATGGGGTTCGTCCTATGTTCACGTCTCGAGACGTAGACATGGGCTCATGTCTACGGCGCATTGACCAATGAAATCCTGAGAATTTTCTTTGCAGTATGACAATAATACTGTGTACTGAATTAAAATCATAGTTTTAAGTGGGAATTGACCTATAAGAAAATTTAAGGCTACGCATATGAACTATATGTATTTGTAAATTTGAAGATATTTGCGATTTGAATCTGAATTTTGTTTTGCCGTTATTTAAACATGTTTTTAATCATAACGTCATAAATATGGCTATGTTTGACGTTTTTCATAAAAGTCCCGTTGTACCCAGTTTTCAAAGTTGTTGACATATTTAGAGTGTTAGGCTAGTCATATGTAATTACTTTTTATATCAAACTGTTCGTCTTGATAAGACCTTTCAACTGATATATAAATTATTTCATTTACAATAAGACCGATTTTTTACCGTGTAATTTTAAGCCTTTTATCTTTTAAACGACTTTATAAAAAACTGCACAATTTTAATATGTTTTAGAGAATTTAATTTCCTATCCGAATATAAAATAAAATTTGCTAGTCATCGGAATATTTTTTTCAGTATTCTTGTTTTATTAACCATAATACCCTTACGAAGAAGGCGTCTCTGTCGACGTCGCGTCGTAAATATAATATGTGTACGACTAACGACGTTGACGCAAACATTGGAAACAAACACTGGTACCCTAAATGAAAATGATAAATACTGCTCCGTATTTTCTACTTCTTTTTCCGTCCGTTTTTTTTCTCTTCTTTTCTGGAGTTTATGTGAAAACTCTAAATTTATTTATTTTCATGCATCATGTCTAATTCGCTCGAATCTCAAATTACCGCAATAACTATGGTCATGTATTTGGTATACCTCTAGGATAAAACAATAAGTTCAAGTTCATTTAAAAGTGTGTTTAATGTATATACAATTACCAGGCAGCCGTCAATCATGCTAAATACCATAAGATATATGTGTTGTTATTAAACATGTAAACTTTTTTTATCCTACTCTGTATCATTACAGCGTATGTTTTCATGAACTGTTTATCCTACTCTGTATCATTACAGCGTATGTTTTCATGAACTGTTTATCCTACTCTGTATCATTACAGCGTATGTTTTCATGAACTGTTTATCCTACTCTGTATCATTACAGCGTATGTTTTCATGAACTGTTTATCCTACTCTGTATCATTACAGCGTATGTTTTCATGAACTGTTTGTCCGCTTTCTCATAATTAGAGACTTCTAATCGTTTGATTATTTATCAAAGCTTTTTTTAATAAAAAGTGTAGTGTCAGTCACACAACAAATAAAGGATAATGTATTACAGTGTATAACATAGTACTATACTTCACATTTCGTTTACGATACACAGAATGCTTTGCTTATTATGCTTTTTGCTAACTGAAACAAAATTAAAATAAGCAGACGCTGCTTTATCAGAGGAACTGGAATTCATGTGTATACTCATTACAAAGAGTACATGATAATAACGTTTTAATGGGACACAAGACAATTTACAATAATTATTTTCACCTCGATTTATCAATTCAGTATCAGTTTGACGTTATATCTGCTGGCATATATTAATATAATACAATTTGGAGTTTTCATTATTTCTTCGTTATTCAACCGCAGCCTAAAAATATTATCGCTATCCTATAATCTACGGTGTCCTGTTAGGGCCATGTTACCATCGCATCTTACCATCGATGGTAAGATGTGATGGTCGATGGTAAGATGCGATGGTCGATGGTCCATCGCATCTTACCATCGACCATCGCATCTTACCATCGCATCTTACCATCGATCTAGGTCGATGCTCGATGGTAAGGTGCGATGGTAAGTTGGCCCTAACAGGACACCGTAATAATCAGCAATTAGTAGTAAAAAAAAACTATTTACTTTGACATGAACTAATCAATAATTATTTATAATGATTTGCAGATATGCAGGTTATGTAGAAAAACTAACGGGATGCCACGAGTTTAAAACATCAAAATTGCCGAGTGTCCCTTTAAGTTATAAATTAAGCATTTTTTAACACAAATTCACATTAATGTACAACATTAAGAGTTTGGAAACGAGTTATCATCCAATAAAACATTGTACAAACACACAACAATAAACCAGATCAGGCTTTTGTTTAAGAGCCGTTATGTCGTCAATATTTGTTGAATAGAGAAAACAATTACAGTCTGTTTCACATCGATCTAATGTTTCTTCCAGCTGAAACTGGAATTCCATATGCTGACCTGGTGTTGCTGTGGTGTTGTTACTCAGATGTTAAGAGTTATTATCTTTTCATCCGCAGTCGCCTTGAGACAAGTTTTTTCGATAAATGGACCAATATGTCTTTCCTGTTTTTTAATAGTCTTAAAGCTAATGGCTGGTATGCCATAAATGCACTTATGCAATTTAAATGCATACTTTAATTATATTCTGCTTTCATATTATGCATGCGTATATAATGTATAAATACTATTTGTATTACTCATATTAGTATTATATTGTAATGCATGTGTTATACTCTTGTTGACATCTTTGAAACAATACATGGATTGGATAGGCGAAACCGCTAGCTTTTGAAAAATCACGAACAACTCATTACTGTCTGTTTTCACGTACATATATTTAATCACATATATGTATTATAAGTTATATTGACGAATTGCTAAAAACCTTCAGCAATTTATATTGAGTAACATGTACAGTCCATCTAGACTGTAACTATAAATAATAAACGAAGAGGTAATTATCACAAAATAATTGTTAATACATCACCAACATGTACAATGTACCTTTAATACAAATACCGTCGACGTCGACGTTATTTTCATGACGCGACGTCTTTTTCGAAGGGTATTATGGTTAATAAAACAAGAATACTGAAAAAAATATTCCGATGACTAGCAAATTTTATTTTATACACCGATAGGAAATTAAATTCCTTGAAACATATTGAAATTGTGCATTTTTTTATGAAGCCGTTTAAAAGATAAAAGGCTTTAACTTTGTTTTTTCTTAAAATTTCACGGTAAAAAATCGGTGAAAGGAAAAGGAAATTATATAAATATTATTTTATGTCTTATTGTAAATGAAATAATTTATATATCAATTGAAAGGTCTCATCGAGACGAACAGTTTGATATATATTACATGTAACTAGCCTAACACTCAAAAAATGTCAAAAACTTTGAAAACTGGGTACAACGGGACTTTTATGAAAAACGTCAAACATAGCCATATCAGAGACGTTATTATTAAAAACATGTTTAAATAACGGCAAAACAAAATTCAGATTCAAATCGCAACTATCTTCAAATTTACAAATAGATATAGTTCATATGCGTAGCCTTAAATTTTCGAATAGGTCAATTCCCCCTTAAAAGCAGTCAAGATATTTGATGAACGCCGAGGTATTTGGTTATTAATACAGAGTTGCGTTTCTTTTTCCCTGTAGTATATAATACCAAAAGAAAGCCTAGAAGGCCACAGAGCAAGTACTTAATGACTTGGGAGCTGTTTGTAAGATAAAGCTGCCGAGAATGCGCTCTTTAATCTACTTTGATTTATGTCGTCATGTCGTCATTTTAGAAGAGAGAATACAAACAAGAACATCTTCTTGTAGATACCTTTCTCCTCTGCTGATATAGAAAATTGCAAATAAATTCGGAGAACAGTAATTTTTTTCCTCACCAAATTAACTAACACGACCGTCCGACTCAAGGAAGGTAAAATTCGTTTACATTTAGAAACTCGAGAAATGAAATAATTGTATTATGTAAATAGATAAATTTAAACTGTAGTCAATCAGAAAAAAGTACTTTTTTCACCAAATTAACTAAAAACACCGTAATCGCTAAAAATATACCAGATCTGCGTTCCAATTTAAAGTTAATCGGGAAGGTGTATTAAAATTATGGAAACAGGAATGTTTGGATCAGAAAAACCTAAGTTCAGCTTGTTCATTGTTTGTTGGAGCATTAAAGTAGTATGTTCATAGCATGTTGGAAGAATATCATTAGGCTTTTCCCACCTCATTCCTGCCCCACTCCCTTAACCCCTTCCCCGACCCAAACTCCCCCCCCCCCACCCCTACCACCACCCCACCCCCTCCATCTGCCACAAAGATTAAGTTGTACATTACGAAAAACGTATTTTTTTTAAAGAAAATGTATTTGTTTCGGCAAATTAAAAGCGAGAATTAAAGGAATAACATGTTCGTGTAGATACGTCTCTCTTCTATCGATTAGTACAACTTCAATAAAGTTGGTGAGATGTACTCTTTGTTTCACCAAATTAGCTGGCATGGCCATCCGACTCTAAGACGGAAACATGCATTTATATTAAGAAATGTAATCGGGTACACAAGCAATGAAATAATTGATTTAAAATTAAGGTCCAAGCAGTTCAGACTAAACAAATTATGCAGTCATGCTCTGGGTTTATGTTAGAGCGTCCACTTTCCTATGTAATGAACAAAATAGGTACGTACGCCAGTAAAATAAATCATAATGGCGGCAATATACGTCGCGGAGTTAATTTTCTGAATACGAAAAAATAGCGAAAAACTGAAATTTTAACAGCGAGAATGCATTTTTTGTTCTAAAAATGTTCAATGAAGTGTTTATTATTTAAAAAAAAAAGGAAAAAAGTCTATCAGAAAGAAGAAGTATGATTTTTTCACAAAATTAACTAAAAACACCATAATAGCTGAAATATGCCGGATCAGCGTTCCAAATTACTGTTCATTTATATTAAAAAAATAAAATAAAATTACGAAATAATATTTAAGATATAAACTATTTTAAAATTGTTCAGTATTTGTTATATTACTGAATTAATGTGTTCACAGCATTTCTGGTGGAAACCATTACGCTAGTATACCCCCATCCCATACATTACATTTATTATGTATCGAAATAAACAAGTTCAAGAAAAAACGCAGAAAAAAACTTATGTTTTTGCCAAATTAACTAACCAGCGTCATCGTCAGTCTCAAAGACTGCAAAAAATCACATACATTTGAAACGGGAACACGAGAACTCATATAACTACATGTATATTATATATGAATAGAATGTATTTGCCAGTGCATTCCAGACTATGTGTATGATCTAAGCATGGACTGCATTAATGCCAGTGTGTCTTGTTTTTGACAAATAAAATTGCAACTGTGCGTCAGTAAATAGAAATTAACATTGCGGTAATACGAGTTTCGGAGTTCATTTACTCAAACAGAAAAAAAGCGTGAACAACTAATATAAGTTTAACAGGCAGAAAGTTTTATTCTTTTAAATGTTCATCTAAAACTAATGGAGGGTTAGTTAACGCAAGGTTAGTGTGTATCCCTTTAACCAAGTAAATACTCGACTGACGAGTAACAGACACACAATATAGTGTATTACGTGTGTAAATGTGCGGATCTGTAATCGTTATTTAAATATTGAAATGTGTGTACTCATAACTATAGGGCATATACAGTTAACACTAAATATTTTCCCATCGATTTGTTTTTGTTTATCTTAATGATGGTTGCATATATTTTCTCCCAGAACGCACAGTCATGCTAGTATATTAACAGTACTAACGAATATACACATATGAGTCGCACATCCCCCACCCCTGCCTGCTAAAAATCTAAAACATTTTGAGCCCCACCACCAACTAATCTCAGATCATGTATCCGCCTCTGACATTATATTGTGTCAACATCTAGGCCGACCATAACAAATGTTGACTTAATTGCCGTTTTCCTTTCTGCCTCGAAAGCGGGCACTAGCAGAATACTCACATGCAGAATGGTAGGAACCAATCAAATGTTATTCCGTAGTAGTTTCGCATACTATTTTTGAAATATGTTAACATAATACGGTTTAAACAAAGTGTGCCTTATATGAATCTTGAACCATAAACCTGCAGGTCAGTAGATAAACAGGAGACAACTTTCTAACCATATGATCTGCAATCTGATTGACTCAAGAGGCGTCCTTAGCCAAGTGTTTAGAGCCTCTGACTTGAAATCACTTGCCTCTCACCGCTGTGGATTCGATTCCTCTATGTGAGGAATCTATCCAGCTGACTTGCGGGACGTCGGCGGTTCTATCCAAGTGCCTGACCGTGCACGAACATTTCCCGGAGGGGCACCTGTGGCCTTCCGCCACCAATGGAAGCTTGAAAGTCGCCATATGACCTTAGCTGTTGGTACGACTATCAAATCCAATTCAATTCAACTAATTGGCTCCTAACATTCTGCATGTCAGCGATCTCCTGACTAAAATGTGTATGTTTTTAAAACGTACAAAAAGTAATGAGAATTTCCTTTTTTTTTCTAAAATTTGCTTTTATAATCTGGAATTTGTATTAAGAAATGTTTTCAACAGTTGAAAACGACTATATTCTGTGAATGCAGCAGGGAAAATTTAACTGTCTATTTTCATCAAATAACATTCGTTATTTGTGTGTGTTGTTGTTTTTTAAAACACCTTTTTTTAATTTATTAATTTTGAAGAAAAACATGTTTGATCGGAATATATTTCTGCACACTGTTGAATCCAGGAAACAAGTGGTTTGGTTCACAGCCGGCAGTATAGATGAACCAAACCACCGGTTTTACTGGATTCAGTATTGTGTAAGAAATATGTACTGACGGTCAATGAAAACGCACCACTGTCTCCATATGTTTATACTGCTAGATTATTCGCAAACCATTTAGAATAAAACTACTGAACCAATATTTTCTATTTTTAATTATTGAATCATACCAATACCAAGGGGCTGGCGTGGCGCAGTCGGATGGCGCGGCGGATTTGTAACCGGAGGCCCCGGGTTCAATCCTCCGTGGTGCCACTGAGTTCCGTCGGTGTGTTCTTGGGCAAGACACTTTACCTTAGCCTTTTCCGTCGGATGGGGACGTAAACCGGGCGGTCCCGTGTATCGGTCTATCCTCCGAGCACGTTAAAGAACCATAGGAATATATTCGATAATAAGAGTAGGGCAGGTTCCCGGATTCCTATGTATCAAGCCCCTCTCTCTGGGGCGGCTCTAAATAACCTATACTGTGTTGATGAGCCGTTAAACAACATTCAATTCAATTCAATTCATACCAATACCATACTTATCTTTCATGTTTATTGGTAGGCTTTTATGACAATAAGTTCCGCAGTTATTTCCTTTGCCATTTAACATTGTTTGCTATGAAAAATCATAAAAATAAAACTGTTCCACTAAATTTCAAGCTCATTAATCTTTCTCGGAATTAATTCCAATTGGTTTTACTGGCCTATTTATTGTTTGAAGTCTGACAGTATTAGTTTTTGAGAAAATGATTTCTTTGTACGATGTAACTGAAGAAAGCCGAAATGCACGCGAATATCATGACACCAATATGGAATGCACTAAATCCAGATATGCACGTAACAAGTGGTAAATGTCGACTCATTATATGCATTATATCATACCTTTTTCCAAAATACCTCAACTTCAAACTTTTAAAAGGATTTTGTTTTGGTGCTTTTTCATTGGCCGTGAGTATGTTGCAACAAAATTGTATAACATTGTAATATTTATAAACCAGCATCAACAATAATCAACTGGAGTGGGTGTTTTCAGAAGAAAAACAGACGTCTCTCCCCCTAGCCCTCCCCTTGCACAACCTTGTTAAGATGTGTTTGGTGTTGGATATGATACGTTTTTGTCATCCGGGACCTCGACCGTTGACCTAAAAATCAAAACGTTCATCCTCTTTCCACTGGATGTCACCGATGAAGTGTCATGATATTTGCTTTAGGGTTAGAGAAATAACGGTGTGGGCAAAAACGTTTCATTTTCCTGTCATGGTAGCTTCACAATCAGATATGCACAACTGATGCTTCGTACAAAGTTTCGTCAAATGCCAACACGTAGCGCAGACAAGATGTGTTATGAACAGACGGGTGGATGGAAAGGTCAAAAACAATCAGTCTCACCTACCACTTTGTGGTGCAAGACATAACAATAAAGACAATATAGTTCAGAATTTAGTTCAAATTAATTCTGTATTATATAAACAATTGAGAGAACATAAACATCAGCAGTGGCGTACATGGCGTCTTCTAAAAATTTAAGTTTAGTAATCATTAAATACATAGAATACGTTAGCATAAATGGAGCAGAGTATTCAATTTAATCAAGGTGGTGGGAGGGGAGAGTATCAGGTTGATGGGAACCGAACAAATTTAATTGTTGTTTAACGGCTCATAATATAGAATTTAGTTCAGATTTATAATTTATTATATAAAGAATTGAGAGAACAGAAACATCAGCATTGACTCTGGTCAGTGGCGTACATGGCGACTCCTTCCATCTGACGTGTAGTCTGAAAAAAAAAGTTATAATCATTAAATACATACAGTCGAGCAGAGTATTCAATTTAATCAAGGTGGTGGGAGGGGAGAGAGTCGGTTGGTGGGAACCGAACACATTTAATTGTTGTTTAACGGCTCACCAACACATTGTTCAGGTTATTTCGAGCCACTCCAGAGAGAGGGGAAGAATAAATAGGAATCTAGGAACCCTGACCTACTCGTACTATCGATTAGATGCCAATGGTTCTTTAACGTGAGACTCCGATACACAGGACCACCGGTTTACGTCCCGACGGCAAGGCTAGGGTGTGTTTCACTCGACGGACGAGGCTAGGCTGTGTTGCCCCAGGACATATCGAAGTAATCAAGTGGTTCCAGTGAGACTCGAATCCGTGTTCACTGTATTCCATGCCGAGCGTGCCATCCACTGGACCACCACGTCCAATGGCAAACATTGAGTAAATGGCAACATCAAATAATTAGTCAATAACACACAGTCACGAATGTAAGATTCTGTTTATCACATAACCCACCTAGGACGTGATAGTTTCACTTTAGTGTTGTCAATCTTCCTTATATACGGCGGCAATTTGTAAGGCAAATCATGACGTCGTTTTGTTGTTTACACGACGTCGCTATGTTACGCGGTTGTAAATGCGTTCGCCTTACAAATAATGCGAGACCCGTAACCAAATTTAACATTACTAACGTTCATTTTATGAAGTAGGCTTTCAAATAATGATAAATAATTAAGGCGTCTGAACGTACCGTATGATATACCATGAAAACAATTGGTATTAACAGTTTTAACGTATACAAACACAGTGATTCGGTCCCCATTTGCATCTGTAATACACTAGTGTATTATGAGAAATAAGTCATGGCTTTCCTGCACTCCCAGACGCCATGTTATGTGATAAATATTGTTTTTGTATAAAACGGTTCCCACCTCAGTATGACATTTAATACGGCTGTACTCTCTGTCGTCAGCTTCAGTTCACACTTAGAGCTGCTCAAGTGCACGATTCACATGTGGGACCTCTCTGAAAAACAACATCAATGTCAGTTGTAAAGTGTCAGTTATTAAGTACAGAAATGGTTCAGGAATCACATCATGTAGGCACCATACCTGAACATATCCAAAAATCATGCGATAATAGTAACTGTTTTATACTGTTAAACATACGTTATACACCGATTACTAAAAATATCTGAGTATTCTGAAAACACTGAACTGCAATGGCATCTTCGAATTGATCAGAATTAATAATTCCATAGAACTTTCTATCATTAATTTAAAAATTCAAATTATTCAGTACACACCACTTTAGATCGTACATAGACCTATTTCGGAAGTGTCTAGATATTTCCATCTCACCCTAGCAAGCCAAGTAATATTGGAAATTATTGAAACATTACATGAAGACGAATAAAAACTCCGAAGTTGTACCACCTCTGGCATCTATATTAGATAATGGAGACATTGTATATTTATTCAGAGATAAAGAAAAGGCAGACTGTTTAAATGATTATTTTGCTTCCATTTCCTCTGTTGATGAAACAAATGCTCAATTACCGCAGTTTAATTTGTTAACTTATTCAAAACTAGATGAGATTGTAATTCAAGAATCAGAAATAATTGATATCATTAATATTTTGGTAGTAAACAAAGCTAGTGGAGAGGATGAAATAAGTCAAAGAATGCTTAAGTAAACCGTTTTTACTATATCAAAACCATTGTCTATACTGTTTAACCGTTCTTTAAATGAAGGCGTATATCCCGAGTTATGGAAAACTGCAACTGTTATACCATTGTTCAAAGAAGGTGATTCAAATTCGCCCAGTAATTACAGAACAATTGCATTACTTAGTTGTGTAGGAAAGATTATGGATCGAATAATTTTTAAACATGTCTTTAATTTTTTAATTTTCAATGATTTACTTTTTGCGAATCAATTCGGATTTCGACCAGGTCATTCTACAGTTTATCAACTCCTAGATATTTACCATCATATTTGTCAAACAATCGATGCGAAACAGCTCATGTGTATAGTCTTTGCCGATATTTCCAAAGCATTTGATCGCGTTTGGAGAAAAGCACTACTATTTACACTCAAACTAAATGGTATAGATGTCAAACTGTTGCTATGGATCGCAGATTATCTTTCTAATCGATCTCAAAGAGTTCTTATAAATACTGCTAAATCAGATTCGAAATTAACTTTAGCCGGTGTGCCCCAAGGTTCTGTTCTTGGGCCTCTTTTCTTTTTAATATATATAAATGACATTGCTGATAATATGCTAAGCATAACTAGACTATTTGCTGACGACAGCTCGCTTTCAGTTTCGACATCAAATATAGATGATATGGAAGGTATTTTAAATCATGATTTACACATAATGTCAGAATGGGTTAAAACATGGTTAGTTACGTTTAATCCAAACAAAACTGAAGTATTATTCATATCAGCATCGAAAAATGTTCGAAAACCAAATTTATTTTTCAATAATGTGCAGTTAGAATTTGTAGAACATCACAAACGTTTGGCATTAACTTTAAGTAATGATGGTAAATGACATGAACACATTAATAATATTTTATCTTCAGCATCAAAGGTTTTAGGTTTGATGAGATTCCATAAGTATAAAATTGGACGGAAAACAATAAACCAAATATATATTTCATATATGCGGCCGATATTAGAGTATGCTTCTATTGTCTGGGATGGATGCACAGTTTATGAAAAAAAAACTTTAGAAAAGTTACAATATGAAGCTGCAAGAATTGTTACAGGATTAACTAGGTCCGTTTCAATTAATAAGTTAATTTCTGAAATTGGTTGGCTACAGACGTGTTTTTCAAAAACTTATCACGGTATATAAAGCAAAAAACAGTATGTTACCAAATTCAATAGCTCAATTATTTCCGCCCTTCGTCAGAGATGTAAACGATTATAATTTAAGAAACATGAATGACTATGTCACTCCAATAAGGAGAACGGAGTTATTTTCAAAATCATTCATACCATCATCGCTAAGCCTTTGGAATGATTTACCCATACGTATTAAGGAATCATTATCATTAAACACATTTAAACGCTCTCTTCTTAGGACGTTCCAATGCCCCACTGTTCCAAAATACTACTTATGTGGCTCAAGATATCTTTCAATCATTCATGCTCGCTTAAGAAATGCATGTAGCGATCTAAATCATGACTTGTATTTAAATCATTTGCGCTTATCATCAAGTTGTGACTGTGGAGATCAAAGAGAGGACGTCGAACACTACTTATTTAAGTGTTGTCGATATAATGAACAAAGGCGTACGCTCTTTATTTCGACACGACCGTTCCATCCGTTAAGTGTTGATAAGTTGTGTTCTGGTAATACAGAGCTGAACGATAGAGATAATGAGTTTATAGCAGTTCAAAAATATATTAAACATACCAAGCGTTTTCGATGAAACTCACTTTGTTCACATTTGATCCCTTACGAGACGTCTTTAACTGTCTGTCCTTTTCCTCCTCTTCCTTTCTCTTTACATATATCTGTTAACTTCAGTAATGCATCTCCTATACTTTTCGTTTAAAATGTTGTATGATTGTAAAACTGCCATACCATTTATTTTGTAAACAAACTATTTAGGGACGGGCCGTAACTAATGTTGTAGAACTTGTGGCCCAACCCTTTTGCAAACTAATGTAAATGTTGCAATAAAATATACCAAAAACCAGTTATCGACGTCATCAGCAGGTGCACGAGATGATCATCCGTAACGAAGATTTGTCTCGACTCGGTGGGTAAACACACGCATTTCAGCTCTAATTCTCAGTCCATAAAGATATAATTATGCCTAAAGTATATCAATCAATGGTAAAAAGACTCGGTAAATATTCACTTCTGCTAATACTTAGCGAATTGAGAGCAGAATCAAAGAAAGTTATTTTAGCGAGATGATTCTCAGCGGAGTTTTTTCATTTTTAACTTTCTTTGATTCTGCTCTCAATTCGCTAAGTATTAGCATAAGTGAATATTAACCGAGTCTTTTTACCATTGATTGCGATACTTTAGGCATACTTATATGCTTCTCATAAGTTAAAAATAAGACATTATTTTTAAAATTAACTTTAAATATGCTTATTGAAAGTCTCGTTGAATCTCTAAAAATCTCACCAAAATTGCCCAAAACGTTAGAGAGATTTCAAACGTCCTATTTTCCCCAGGCCCTGGTTCTGGATCCGTGTAGCATAGCGTAACGAAGAAATCAGAAGCGGACCGGGTGACCGAGGCTAGTATAACAGTAGTCTCGATCATCCAGACCTCTCGCGAGACTTCTCTCAAAGAAGTCCAAACGATGGTCTGGAGTAAAGCTTCTTTAAAAATTTTGACATCAAAACGAGGTGTGTACAAAAAAAATCACCGGCATCTGATTGGTCAACTTCAGTTTGTTATAGAAATCCATGGGAATCACCGCCTACGTCACGACGGCGTCAAAAATTACGTGACGTTACGCGCAATGTTGTGCAATAAAATTACTCCAAACATAGTCAGCGGATCACGATTAATGCTAAAAAATAAATTTTAAACATCATTTTGTAAGATTATATTATGTTTTTAGAGAAACAACAATAAAACGAAGTTTATTGTAAATTTATTTAGGACGTACACAAATCCTATTGGAACTAATGTTGCGCGTAATTCAACGTGCACTTTGATGTTGCAATCAAAATGACGTCACGTCGCAGTCAGTTTTGACGGTTGGCGCCGTCTATCGGTCAACATTTTTAAAGAACAGTGAGTCCAGACGCTCACTAGCGCTCGCAGTCAGCTTGAGTGTGTCTGGATGATAGAGACTAGTATAACAGTAGCGTTGCATGTGCAGTGCGGCGGCGGTAAAACGTCTCCCCTTGCTTACAATTAGAACTGTTATTCATTCCGGTCTTTGGAGATCGCTGAGCGATGGTACATTCTCAAATATTTTGTTTTATTACTTGAATTCCGAATTGGTGGTTCCACTACTCCAATCTTTAAAGGCTCTGAGTATTGTTTAATCACACTTAGGGTATGTTGTCTGCCTTTTAATATTAGTATTTTGACTGTTGCTTGTGATACGCGGGCTTCATAACCGCTGCTTCCATCTAAATTCCATTTTGATTATTTCGCTCATTGTTTTCTCGTTTGGTGCAAAGCATTTTGTTAGAAACTGGGACCATACGCCGCTGGCCATGGAATGGTATGCAGATACCACCATGTTTACCATATGCATAGTCCAGGGGCGTTCTTGGGGCTAATTTAGGTATACGCACCATCGAGTTTTGGATTCACAAATGTGCCTAACCCCCCTATACCTTCAGTTTTTATTGCATATTTCGCATCTTTAGCCCTTTTATTTGTTTGCTTCTTTAATAGCCTGTACGCATGTGCGTACGTGCGTATGCCCAGGTACGCCCCTGCATGATACGATCTTCCGGGTGTCTCATAATTGTGTACTATTGACATTTTTAGTTCTGCTCAACCCGGGGCTAGAGGGCGTGAACGGTAGCTAGCTTGTGTCATTACCGTTTGTGAACAATCTCAATCAAACCGAGACTGCGATTTGTTTATATTTATCGTGTTCGTCGATTTCCATACTTCTCCTTACATAGTCTTTACAGGTTAACACAAACACATAGAATATATTGATAACTGTTAAGTTTTACATTTTAAATGTATTCCGCCTGTGTAAAAATGTCCAACAGTCATCAAGTCAATAGCATTTAATGTTTTAAGTTAATTCTTACTTTCAGGCAGACATGTATACGCTAAGTAGCGGCTAAACCAACAAATCTCTGCGTGGTCTGTATCAAAATACTGAAACTATATTTGATTTTAGTGTATCAACCAATTACTTCATTATCTAAACAGTTAATTATGTTCATGATTTTGAAATCTAGTGAAAAATATATAAACAATTTAAAAAAGTATGTTATGTGTATACATAGGCACTCTTAGACAAGTATGCGCGAAAAAGATGCGCATACACAACCGTAGGAAATGTCCTTACTACTACTACTAATAATAATAATATCTGAAAGGACACGAAATGCAATGGACGCTCGTGCGCATATACTAGCGCATAGAGGTTACATTGCACCATTGATTTTCCTTCTTTGTTTTATATAGGACGAATGTATATCAAGAGATAAAAAATGCGCATTTTTCTCCGTAGAAAATTTTAAAACACATATCAATCAAACGAGCGAGCGTGCGCCAGTATAAAAATGCAATAAAAACAGGGGGTCATGTATCATGTAAGAACAAGCCAATCTGTTGAATGACGTCACGTTCTATTTTGACACGTCACAGATAGATTTACCCCATTTCTACTTTCGCTTTACTGTCTATGTCAATTATAATTAAATATCTCAAACAAACACTAATCAATGTTCACAATACATCATTTGGCTGAATTATAGGTAATAATAACAAAAAGCAATCACAAGTATGCATTTTGTATCACTAGTAAGGCATGAAAACGATTTTTATTAGGCACTATTTGACTATACACCACGGAAGCACAAACGCAATGGTGCAATGTAACCTAGATGGATGGAAACGTGAGTATGATGTCCCCCGCTTTTCGCGACAAAACTGATAGAAATCAGTGTCTCTTATCTGAAGTCACATGTTTCAAACATCTACCTGTTTTGATGAACAGGATGTGAATTGATTTATGGTAACTATGCCCTTCCCGCTGTTAAAATCGAAGTATAAAACCAACCTAAAATTATTTTTGAAACTAGGAATATCACAACATGTATTCTATGGAGATGTGATCTATAAACTTCGGGAATTAAAGGTGTCTGACGAATTTACTGACCACGTTACAAAATTAATCAGGATATTCTTCAGAAAAAGATACGACTCTTAATTATGGCAAGGCACTTTATGCTTGGTGATTGACCACTCTACTGTCAGTCACTGCGCTTCACTTTTCTCTTTTGCGATGACCGAACAACTTCGTGGGAATCCATGATTGTACGTTCTGAAACCCTGAAAGTGCAGGTTGATGCATTTCATCCTTCGTGTTTTCTGGTCCTACCTTTCATAGGTTTTGTCTTTGACTGCAATCAGTACAATTATGATTGCATTATTATGTGTTTCTAATTATGTATTTTTATATATATTTAGACTTCATTGTTAGAAATTGTCTTTGCAGGGATGTACTATTATTTATACTGTCTTTTCAAATTGGGCACTGAAAACAGGATAATAGCGAGGATGGGTACACATAAAATCAATTTAAGCCAACCAGTAGGTCATATTGCCTACTTCACCACTCTTTGTGTAGTGTATTGTCCTTTTTATTGTATATTTAATTTGCTCTATGTTTAGGATACAGTGCAGACCTACGGTGCCATTGCTGTGGTTTCTATTTGACCATTTTTCTCATTTTTCCTCCAAGAAAAAAGCACACGGAGCATCTTTGTTATTATTCGTATTGTTTATACTCGGAATATATTTTCCAGAATTTCGTTTAGTTTAGGTATAATTGCGTAAATCACAAAATCTGATTTACAATATAGAGACAAAAACAACACAACCGATATATTTTAACTTTTAATTTTATTAGAAGAGTATGGGAAATGTTTTTAATTCCGTCCCACTATTAGGGAAACAGGGAAACATTTTTTTGAAAGTGATTATTTGCGCCCTTGTGCATGTTCCTGTTGAAGGCGGTGCAGCAGATCAGGGGGAAAGAGAAGACCATCGATAGCATGAACGATGCCGTTCGTGGCCGGGATGTCGGGGTGGATGATCTGGGCGTAGTTCACAACAACTCCTGAAAAATGCAATAAACATAATTTAGGATTATCAATTAAACCATTCAAGCGTAAAATAGCATTGTCAATGTAATCTACACTCTGGCAGCATTTAGACACACAACTAACGGGGGACAAAGACACAGCTAATCGTGATGTATATTTCAAAGAAAAAGGTCCATAACACTTGGTTGTAACGCCGAAGCGATATGCGAACTTTGGCATGATTCCCAATAAATATGTAAGGTTTCAAAACAATCCTAACATACATTTATAATTTATTCAATGTCATTGGCATGTCCAATAACTTTGACTTCCATTTCAGTAGATGTATGGCTCTTTTAAAACGTCAACCTCCAACCTAACCTACCTCATATTTGACAACATATTGACCGATGGTCACGAAACTTTACACAAGTCTTCTTTCTCACTTATCCAATGCCAAGATATGCCCTTTTCCTAAACTTTAACAATTTAAAAAAAACATCTGCTCCCCCTGTCTTCAAACTGTATAGTTAAATACTATGGAACAGACGTGCACGCAAAAAATGCATTTCAAAGAACAAAGGGGCATAACTATTGTAATATTCACCTGATCGTTTGTTTGTTTGTTTGTTTGTTTGTTTGTTTGTTTATATAGTGTTTTACGTCATTTTCAACACATGTAAGGTTATATATGACGGTCGATTGTTTTGGTGGAGGCAGACCACCCACTTTTTCTGGGAGAACCAGTACTGTACACCTCCCGCCATCCGTAAGAACCGACATTTCCTAACTTACAGGTCGAGCTCCCAGTAATACAATTATAAGGATTTACGCGTGACTCACAACCCTAACGATATATGCCTCACGCTTCATGTGTGAAAGCTCTCCGGCTTCTGGCGCTTGAACAACAAATGTTAATGTAAGACTTGAATGTTAAACTTTAATGTTACACTAAATACAAGGAGTGCGAAAAGTAAGTCATGTCATTCGCATTGACCTACTTTTGTAAGGAACAGATGGTTGTCATGTAGAACAATGGTGGAGTTAGAAAGCTCTATGTTTTCCAGTGTCTGAGAAATGAACTTAACGAACAACTTGAATGTAAAACTGTTTCGTACGTACTGACGTTCATGGGGACAGACGGATAATGATAATACTATGCACGCTCGTTTGTAACGGGGCATAAAAAACTTGATTGCCATGTTGTGACACATGCTTGAAATGTTTGAAGTGACAGCAAAAAAAGAAACACTAAAGGGCGTGTTTATATCATTATTTAAACATAAAGGGAGATAAGAGGTCGCTCACATGCCAAATTATCGGAACCAAATCAGATTGCAGATCGTGGCATTTTTATATACTATTTAATACCGCTACAAACCAACTGCGCCTTCCGTTAGAGCCTCGTCTACCCTGTGCCTACTGAACCGAAGATTGGGAGTTCGAGCCGTATATAAGGCAACAATTTTTAAATCATACAATGTTCAGATATTTCAAAATTATTGTACGAAACTACTACGGAAGAAATCTGATTGGTTCCGACAATTTGGCATTTGAGTACTCTGTAGTGAATCTATGAACACGTTTTGCCTGGTTAACTGAGCAATACATTGGAAACAAATGCAAACTATTTGTTACACAATACTCTTAGGTCATAAATTGTCATCTCCGTTTGAAGCGTGTTAATTCATACTAACTTGAGACTCCCTTGGTGATGTTCACCGCTGTTCCATGTAATGTGAAAAGTTGTTGTCCATTCTGCATCATGCCTATGGTTCTTGCGCCGGGAATCATGTGGTACTTAAGCATTTCTGAAGTCAAAATGTAATGTCAGTTTTAATTTGTATCTATGTCTCATCAATGTACAGCATTGTATATATATATACATAACTTATAACACCAGAGGTAATGCAGTGTATACATATATCTGAGTACAGTGCCACTAAGTTTTCCTTTTTTCTTTATTACTACAAGCATGAAGCATGTTTATGCATTATAGCACAAAGAGTGTTTATTTTACTTTTTTTCTTCCATAGTATAGTTTCTTGATGAATATGATATAGTTAATGTGTAAAATCAGACCCCTTTTTCAAAATGTTCAAGTGCACGAGACTAACTGAAAATAAAACACAACGTTTCGAAAACGAGGACGGATTATAGGAACTAACCATGGCACAAACAAACAACAAACAAAATGTAAATAAAGTAATAAAAGTTAACTCTTGTTGTGCCATAGTGCATATAAATGCGAACAGAAAAATATAAACTGTAAAGAAAAACTTACTCAGAATCGGAAATTTTTTACTGGTTTTCGCGACATTTTAAAACCAAGTGATCCTCTATGCGACATTTAAAAAGAAGTAATAAACGAGGTTCTTTTTTATTTTTACGCCAAGCTATGAAATCACATTCTCTATAGTTCTAACTTAAATCACACATATATAAGATGTAGGTAATATTCCATTACAAAATAAGTTGTAAGTGTTAAAGCAAAATAAAATGAAATCGATATAAATAATCATCATGGTGGAGAAACCACGTAATTTTTTGACTGGGGTCACGGCAAAAATTTATCAACAAAGCGCTCAATTCAGGAACATTTTTGCTTCGTAACTTTCTTGTTTACGAATTTTGTTCAACTTAGGCAGACATAGTCCTTCAAGTGAGCTCTTTCCTAAGCCACAAAGGGTAATTCGATTCATGCAGTAATTTCTCTGAGACTCATAGTCCCAAAATTTTGAAAATGAAAGACAATAAAGCGTCTGACCATGTACAGTGTGAGAGGGCTAATGTCGGAAAGTACTGTACTGATGTTGCGATCATACATGTATGGCACATATCTATTCGGAAAGGGTTCGCTTTGTAGGGGCATGCAGGCTTTAGTTGACAACAATTCGAGGTTCAATATTAAGAAAGTAAAAAAAATACCTGAATCAAGAGCATTGTTGATAAGTGTTTGTGTTTGCGATGAACTGAACACAAAGTAACGTTGTCATATGCTCTCCTATATTGGAGGGATTTCTACTACAATTTGCGGTGATCTGATCTCAGAGTAACGTTGTCATATACTCTCCTATATTCGAGGGATTTCTACTACAATTTGCGGTGAACAGATCACAAAGTAACGTGGTCATATGCTCTCCTTTATTGGAGCGATTTCTGCTACTGTTTGCGGTGAACTGATCACAAAGTAACGTTGTCATATGCTCTCCTATATTGGAGGGATTTTTACTACAATTTGCGGCGAACCAATCACAAAGAAACGTTGTCGCATGCTCTAATTTTTGCCAAATGTTCACCTTTGTTGAAGGGATTTCTGCTACAATTTGCTGTGAACTGATCACAAAGTAACGTTGTCATATACTTTCCTTTATTGGAGGGATTTCTACTACAATTTGCGGGAACTGATCATAAAGTAACGTTGTCAGATGCTCTCCTTTATTGGAGGGATTTCCACTACAATTTGCGGTGAACAGATCACAAAGTAACATTGTCAGATGCTCTCCTTTATTGGAGGGATTTCCACTACAATTTGCAGTGAACAGATCACAAAGTAACATTGTCATATGCTCCCCTTTATTGGAGGGATTTCTACTACAATTTGCGGGGAACTGATCGCAAAGTAATGTTGTCATAATTATGCTCTCCTTTATTGGAGGGATTTCTACACAATGTGCGGTGAACTGATCACAAAGTAACGTTGTCATATGCTCTCCTTTATTGGAGGGATTTCTACTATATTTTGCCGTGAACTGATCACAAAGCAACGTTGACATATGCTCTTCTTTTTTGGAGGGATTTCTACTACAATTTGCTGTGAACTGATCACAAAGTAACTTTGTCATATTGAAGGGATTTCTACTACAACTGTTGTTGACATCTCGTCGTAACTTAGCCTTCTACTCACCACTGTAAACAGCCTTTGAATCAGGTATGTTTGGGTGAAGAATGCTCTCAGCATACGGGGCCCAAGCAGCGTCCACGGGAGCAAACAAGGTGTATTCACCACCTAGTGATACACATATTTAATGATGCATATTCAACTTTTTCATACATGAATGGATGAATGTCTGGTTTAAATATATTTATCTGAAATGACTTTTGAGTAACAACCTAATAATTCAATTCAAAATATCGGTAAGGAAAACAATAATAAATTGTACTTATACTTCATCAGGCTCCTTCAGATGTCTAGAAACAGCTTGCAACATTACGTTTATGCAATGTATATATTATACACATATATATATATATATACTTCATTTAAAATATGAAAATAACAAAGATAGGTCTTCCAAAGTACTCAAATTCATTTGGATAATGCAAAAAGTCAGGCATATGCATCTAAGTAATTATCTGTTCAATTCGGTCGGCAGATATCGCAAAAGAGGCCCACTTTTTCGATGTGTTTCAAGTTCCAAACACAAGGTTTTGACCTCGCACAATATAAACCCACTGGAAATATATTATTTCTTATCTGACAAGGATTTGTATATATCAGGATACACATTTTGTCGAGAGATTGCACAAAATACAAACAAATTCTCACAACTTACATTGTATGCCGATCTCTCAATATCAAACGAGAAGATTAGCATACAGTTTAATCTTTTAAAACATTGCATTGTAATTTTGAATCTGACGTTAAAAATGACGTCTTAACGGTTAACGTGTTTCCTGGTGTTTAACATGACGTCATAGCGGTTGACTTACATGACATCTGAGGTATGTTATAGGAATTTAATTACACCCCAAATAATCAGTCAGCATTGAGTATTTTAATAAAACATGTAAGATTTTTGTTTTTAATGGGTTTTTTGTTATTAATGTTATTTCTTTCTTTCTTTTTTTTTCCAAAAGCGTTTATTGTTGAAGCCATGGATATTTTTCGCCAATAAATACTTAATTTAGCTCTTTTCCTTTTAAATACGTACATACGTACATACGGTATTCATGTGTTGTAGGTTAATGTCGATACATGATTACTCGTGTTATACTATCACCACATTTATAAAACTCAAAAGGTTTGTGAAAAACTAAGACACTTATATATTTACTTTCAAGTAGAGGCGACAAATCGGCCAGCAAAAACGCCAAGAAAGTATCCCTGAACAAATCGTCCCTCATAAGTAGCACCTCTGTAATACTATTGGTCCCGAATAAAGGAGGTATCATAAACGTGTCGATGGTATGGACCACGCCATTGTTACAGATGATGTCATTTGGTGAAATCACGTGGGACACATTGTTCAGTAATATTGTCTGGAAAACAATTAGAACTCGTTAAAAGATTATTCGTACAAAATCGGTCATTTTCGGCTACGTTCGAAATCACAACTCGAGTGCATTTTCGAGTATCACTATGATGTTCATAATATTAGCATTGTGAGGATGTAACCCCCCCCCCCCCCCCCCCCCCCCCACACCACCACCACCCGAGTACTGAAAACTCCTTATTTTAGAGACCGAGTACTGAATACTATTTAGCTCCGGACAAAAATTCTAAGTATAAAATTACAAAGGGCAATAACTAATTTGAATGATGATCTAAAACACCTAAGAGCCTGGATCTGCTAGATGAATGAAGGCCCGATTATTAAAATTAGACCTTTATTTACATTTTATGATTTTTTTGTACATTTTGGTTTTAAAAATACATTTTATGAGTACTAAATACTAAATAGTGTGTTGTGCGAGTACTGCGTACCACGCTCGTGCGTACTGAATACCGCCTAAAACGCCCTGAATACTGCGTACCAAAAGGGGGGGGGGGGGGTTCAGCCTCCATTGTGTTAGCCGGAAGTCATCGTGTCAGAAAATAGTGCACTGTACACAATAGCAGCTAAACAATAAGACCGTTACCTACACGTGTTAATGTATGATTTCCGTTGTATGTGTTTCATTACTAAACAGACGAAGGAGATATCACCGTTTTCATGCAAATCCAATATAATAACTAGACCAATCGGGTAAATGACGTGATGATTATACTGATTTTGGATGGAATCAGCTGGGATCTAGGACGCCGCCATATGACGTAACCAATATGAATTCCTTCTAGATGTATTCGAGATATGATTCCACGGATTTTGTCGAGTTGCTGGACTGTTTTAATATGTTTCATAAAATTATGATACTTAAATCTAGCGGCAAATATAGCAAACACTTTATTTTAGGTTGTTTAATTAAACTGTTCTTAAAAGCATGTCTGCATGACATATACTGTTGTCCAATCCCAGTTATAAAATAGTATTGGAGTCGCTCGAACTCCAGATCGAGAGATCGTGGGTTCGATCCTCGCCGCGGGCATGCTATTTATCCTTGAGCAAGATTATTAATCCACATTGCTTAGTACTGGTTCTACCCAGGAAGCCATCGAGAGTGATTAATCTAACTTGCAATAACTTGTTTCGCAATCGATGTAAAATAATTATGTTTAAACTAAACTATAAAATAGTAGGTTTGCAACAACAACAAAAAATCGAAAGAAAAGTACAGCTTAATCATGACAACAGACGAACAACATCAGTTGGTTTGTATATGCGTCTGGCTGATTAACGCTTAGAGTTGCATACCATGGAATCTAAGAAAGCAAGAAATGTTACTAATCTATGTGTTTACATACCGTTAGCGTTATAACAGTGCTACAAGTATCTCAATTGTCGAGTTCAATTGTCGAAATTTTAATGCAAATCTAAGCTTTTATTCTAATTGTTAGACACGCCTATTGGTAACTATTACACATTTTTTATTACGAAGCGAATTGAGTAAATTAGTCTTAATTGGAAAACATTTTGTTAAACCAATACCTAGTGGAGAATTTATGGTTAGGTACGCAATTATCCATCAGAAATAACTGCATTTCTATGCATTGTATTTATTATGAAAACTTTTGTGTAAATGGTGTCTTAAAATCTATTAACATATTTGTTCCTTTACCGGTTCATTCAACCAGGCGATTATGTGTATATTCTAAAAGGTTCCCAGAGTAAACAAGTCGTTTCATATTTGTGTTGCTAGACTGAAACCACTGGTTAATATAAGCCATGTTATCGAAAGAAGGGACTTACGGAATTCAGTTAGGGCCATCGCCTTTCAATACGTTGATCTGAAACGCGTTACTCGATAGTACGATGATGAAAACGCGAAATCACGAAACTACGATAACGAACACGCGATAACACGATGATGATAACGCGATACTACGATAACGAAAACGCGATAATACGATAGTACGATGATGATAATGCGATATACTATCGTGTTTTCACCATCGTACTGTCGCGTTTTCACCATCGTAATATCGTGATAACGCGTTTTCATTATCGTAGTATCGTGATTTCGCAATTTCAATATTCATCTTACAAAACTAACGCGTGCGACTCCAATACTTAAAGAACCAACAAGAAAGACTCCACAATTTACAGACCAACGAGAGCGACTCCATTACTTAGAAAATAAACGAGAGAGACTCCAATAATTACAGAACCAACGAGAGAGACTCCAATACTTACAGAACCAACGATAGAGACTCCAATACTTACAGAACCAACGAGAGAGACTCCAATACATAAAAAACCAACAAGAGAGACTCCAAAATTTACAGAAACAACGAGAGTGACTACACAACTTACAGGACCAACGAGAGAGACTCCAATACTTACAGAACCAAAGAGAGAGACTCCAATATTTACAGAACCAAGAGAGAGACTCGAGTACTTCAAGATCCAACAAGAGAGACTCCAAAATTTACAGAAACAACGAGAGAGACTCCAGTACTTCAAGAACCAACAAGAGAGACTCCAAAATGTACAGACCAAGAAGAGCGACTCCAATACATACAAAATCAACGAGAGCGACTCCATTGATTACAGAACCAGCGAGAGACACTCCAATACATACAGAACCAACGAGAGTGATTTCAATACTTATAGAACCAAGAGATTGACTCCAATACTAACAGAACCAGCGAGAGTGACTCCAACATTTACAGAACCAAGCAGAGTGACATATATAATTACAGAAACAACGAGAGCGACTTCAATAATTACAGAACCAACGAGAGAGACTCCAACACTTACTGAACCAACGAGAGTGACCCCAATAATTTCAGAACAAACGAGAGTGACTCCAATACTTACAGAACCAACGAGAGCGACTGCAATAATTTCAGAACCAACGACAGAGACTCCAATACTTACAGAACCAACGAGAGCGACTGCAATAATTACAGAAACAACGAGAGTGACTCCAATAATTACAGAACCAGCGACAGTGTCAACAATACTTACGAAATCAGCGACTCCAATAATTAAACAATCAACGAGAGAGACTCCAGTATTTACAGAACCAAGAGAGAGACTCCAATACTTACAGAACCAGCGAGAGTGACTCATATAATTACAGAACCAACGAGAGTAACTCCAATACTTACAGAACCAGAGAGAGCTACTTCAATAATTACAGAACCAACGAGAGCGACTTCAATCATTACAGAACCAACGAGAGAGACTCCAATACTTACAGAACCAGCGAGAGTGACCCATATTATTACAGAACCAAGGGGAGAGACTCCAATACTTACAGAACTAACGAGAGAGACTCCAATACTTACAGAACCAACAAGAAAGACTCCACAATTTACAGACGAACGAGAGCGACTCCAATACTTACAAAATAAACGAGAGAGACTCCAATAATTACAGAACCAACGAGAGAGACTCCAATACTTACAGAACCAACGATAGAGACTCCAATACTTACAGAACCAACGAGAGAGACTCCTATACATAAAAAACCAACAAGAGAGACTCCAAAATTTACAGAAACAACGAGAATGACTCCACTACTTACAGGACCAACGAGAGAGACTCCAATACTTACAGAACCAACGAGAGAGACTCCAATATTTACAGAACCAAGAGAGAGACTCGAGTACTTCAAGATCCAACAAGAGAGACTCCAAAATGTACAGAAACAACGAGAGAGACTCCAGTACTTCAAGAACCAACAAGAGAGACTCCAAAATTTACAGACCAAGGAGAGCGACTCCAATACATACAAAATCAACGAGAGCGACTCCATTGATTACAGAACCAGCGAGAGACACTCCAATACATACAGAACCAACGAGAGTGATTTCAATACTTATAGAACCAAGAGAATGACTCCAATACTAACAGAACCAGCGAGAGTGACTCCAACATTTACAGAACCAACCAGAGTGACATATATAATTACAGAAACAACGAGAGCGACTTCAATAATTACAGAACCAACGAGAGAGACTCCAACACTTACTGAACCAACGAGAGTGACCCCAATAATTACAGAACAAACGAGAGTGACTCCAATACTTACAGAACCAACGAGAGCGACTGCAATACATTCAGAACCAACGACAGAGACTCCAATACTTACAGAACCAACGAGAGCGACTGCAATAATTACAGAAACAACGAGAGTGACTCCAATAATTACAGAACCAGCGACACTGTCTCCAATTCTTACGAAATCAGCGACTCCAATACTTACAGAACCAGCGAGAGTGACTCAAATACTTACAGAACCAGCGAGAGAGACTCCAATACTTACAGAACCAACGACAGCGACTCCTATACTTACAGAACCAACGAGAGCGACTCCAATAATTAAACAATCAACGAGAGAGACTCCAGTATTTACAGAACCAAGAGAGAGACTCCAATACTTACAGAACCAGCGAGAGTGACTCATATAATTACAGAACCAACGAGAGTGACTCCAATACTTACAGAACCAGAGAGAGCTACTTCAATAATTACAGAACCAACGAGAGCGACTTCAATCATTACAGAACCAACGAGAGATACTCCAATACTTACAGAACCAGCGAGAGTGACTCATATTATTACAGAACCAAGGGGAGAGACTCCAATACTTACAGAACCAACGAGAGAGACTCCAATACTTACAGAACCAACAAGAAAGACTCCACAATTTACAGACCAACGAGAGCGACGCCAATACTTGCAAAATCAACGAGAGAGACTCCAATAATTACAGAACCAACGAGAGAGACTCCAGTACTTACACAACCAACGAGAGAAACTCCAATATTAACAGAACTAACGAGAGAGATTCCAATATTACAGAACCAACGAGAGAGACTCTAGTTCGTCAAGAACCAACATGAGAGATTCCAAAATGTACAGAAACAACGAGAGAGACTCCAGTTCTTCAAGAATCAACAAGAGAGACTCAAACATGTACAGCCCAAGCAGAGCGACTTCAATACTTACAAAATCAACGAGAGCGACTCCAATGATTACAGAACCAGCGAGAGCCACTCCAATACTTACAGAACGAACGAGAGTGACTCCAATACTTATAGAACCAACGACAGCGACTCCAATGATTACAGAACCAGCGAGAGCCACTACAATACAGAACGAACGAGAGTGACTCCAATACTTATAGAGCCAACGAGATTGACTCCAATACTAACAGATCCCACGAGAGTGACTCCAACACATACAGAACCAACCAGAATGAAACATATAATTACAGAACCAATGCGAGAGACTCCAATACTTACAGAACTAGCGAGAGAGGTTCCAATATTTACAGATCCAACAAGAGAGATTCTTGTTCGTCAAGAACCAACAAGAGAGACTCCAAAATTAGCAGAAAAAACGAGAGAGACTCCAGTACTTCAAGAACCAACAAGAGAGACTCACAAATTTACAGCCCAAGCAGAACGACTTCAATACTTACAAAATCAACGAGAGCGACTCCAATGATTACAGAACCAGCGAGAGCCACTCCAGTACTTACAGAACCAGCGAGAGTGACTCCAATACTTATAGAACCAACGACAGCGACTCCAATGATTACAGAACCAGCGAGAGCCACTACAATACAGAACAAACGAGAGTGACTCCCATACTTATAGAACCAACGAGATTGACTCCAATACGTACAGATCCCCCGAGAGTGACTCCAATACATACAGAACCAACCAGAATGAAACATATAATTACAGAACCAGCGAGAGAGACTCCAATACTTACAGAACAAACGAGAGCAACTGCAGTAATTTCAAAACCAAAGAGAGTGACTCCAATTATTACAGAACCAACGAGAGTGACTCCAATACGTACAGAAACAAGAGGGAGACTGCAATAATTACAGAACCAACGAGAGACACTCCAATACTTACAGAACCAACGAGAGCGACTGCAATAATCACAGAACCAACTAGAGAGACTCCAATATTTACAGAACCAACGACGGTGACTCCAATAATTACAGAGCCAACGAGAGTGACTCCAATACTTACATAACCAACGAGAGCGACTGCAATAATTTCAGAACCAACGAGAGAGACTCCAATACTTACAGAACCAACCAGAGCAACTGCAATAATAACAGAACCAATAGAGCGATCCAATACTAACAGAACCAATAGAGCGACTCCAATAATTACAGAACCAAGAGAATGATTACAATAATAACAGAACCAGCGAGAGTGACTCCAACACATACAGAACCAACCAGAGTGACTCATATAATTACAGAACCAACGAGAGCGACTGCAATAATTTCAGAAAGAACGAGATAGACTCCAATACTCACAGAACCAACGAGAGTGACTCAAATAAATACAGAACCAACGAGAGTGACTCCAATACTTACAGAACCAACGACAGCGACTGCAATAATTACAGAACCAACGAGAGAGACTCCAATACTTACAGAACCAACGACAGCGACTGCAATAATTACAGAACCAACGAGAGTGACTCCAATAATTACAGAACCAGCGAGAGTGTCTTCCGTACTTACGAAATCAACGACAGAGACTTCAATACTTCCAGAACTAGCGAGAGTGACTCCAATATTTACAGAACCAGCGAGAGATACTCCAATACTTACAGAACCAGCGTGAGCGACTCCAATAAGTAAAAAACCAATGATATTGACTCCTATACTTACAAAATCAACGAGAGAGACTTCAATACTTACAGAACCAACGAGAGAGACCCCAATACTTACAGAACTAGCGAGAGTGACTCATATAATTACAGAACCAACGAGAGCGACTCCAATACTTACAGAACCAGCGAGAGCTACTTCAATAATTACAGAACCAACGAGAGCGATTCGAATATTTACAGAACCAGCGAGAGCGACTTCAATCATTGAAAAACCAACGAGAGAGACCCCAATACTTACGGAACCAGCGAGAGTGACTCCAACACTTAAAGAACCAACCAGAGTAACTCATATAATTACAGAACATACGAGAGCGACTGCAATAATTTCAAAAAAACGAGAGAGACTCCAATATTTACAGAACCAACGAGAGAGACTCCAATAATTACAGAACCAACGAGAGTGACTCCAATACTTACAGAACCAACGAGAGCGACTGCAATAATTTCAGAACCAACGAGAGAGACTCCAATACTCACAGAACCAACGAGAGTGACTCAAATAATTACAGAACCAACGAGAGTGACTACAATACTTACAGAACCAACGAGAGCGACTGCAATAATTTCAGAACCAACGAGAGAGACTCCAATTATTACAGAACCAACGACAGCGACTGCAATAATTACAGAACCAACGAGAGTGACTCCAATAATTACAGAACCAGCGTCAGTGACTCCAATACTTACAGAACAGCGAGAGAGATTCCAATACGTGAGTGACTCCAACAATCAAAGAACCAACGAGAGTGACTCCATTGCTAACAGAACCAACGGGAGTGACTCCGGTACTTACAGAACGAACAAGAGCAACTGCAATACTTACCGAACCATTGAGAGTGAAGGCAATACTTACTGAACGTAGGATAGTGACTGCAATATTTACAGAACAAACGAGAGTGACCCCAATACTTACAGAACCATTGATAGTGACTCCAATACTTACAGAATTAACGAGATCGACTCCAATACTTAACGAACCGGCGAGAGAGACCCCAATAATTACAAAACCGGCGTCAGTGACTCCAATACAAACAGAACAGCGAGATCGACTCCAATACTTACAGAGCCAAGGAGAGTGATTCCAACACTAACATAACAAACAAGAGTGACTTCAATACTTACAGAACGAAGGAGAGTGACTCCAATACTTACAGATCCATTGAGAGGGACTCCAATACTTACAGAAACAGCGAGAGTGACTCCATTACATACAGAACCAAGGAGATTGACTTCAATACTTACAGAACCATTGAGAGTGACTCCAATACTTTCAGAACCTTTGAGAGTAACTCAAATACTTAAAGAACCAGCGGGAGTGTTTCCAATAGTTACAGAACCATTGAGAGTGACTCCAATGCTTACAATACCAAGAGAGTGACTCCAATAATTACAGAACCATTGAGAGTGACTCCAATATTTACAGAACCATTTAGAGTGACTCCAATACTTACAGATCCAGCGAGAGCTACACCAATATTTATAGAACCAGCTTGACTTACTTCAATACTTACAGAACCAACTTTACTAACTCCATTCCTTACAGAAACAACGAGAGTGACTCCAATACTTACAGAATCAAAAAGAGAGACTCACATACTTACAGAACCAACGAGAGTGACTCCAATACTTATAGAACCAACGAGAGAAACTCAAATACTTACAGAACCAACGAGAGTGACTTTAATAATTACACAAACAAGAGAGTGACTCCAATACTTACAAAACCAACGAGAAAGACACAAATATTTACAGAACCAAAGAGAGAGACTCAATACTTACAGAACCATCGAGAGCGACTCCAGTACTTACAGAACCAACGAGAGGGACTCAAATATTTACAGAACCAACGAAAGCGAATCCAATTATAACAGAAAAAATGAGAGCTACTCCAATACTTACAGAACAAGCAAGAACGAAGGCAATAATTACAGAACCAACGAAAGCAATCGATTCCAATACTAACAGAACCCGCGAGAGCGACTCCAATATATACAGAACCAACGAGAAAGACTCTAATACTTACAGAACCAAAGAGAGTGACTCCAATACTTACAGAACCAAGAGAGTGACTCAAATCTTTACATAACTGGCGAGACTGAATCCAAGACTTACAGAATTAACGAGATCGACTCCAATACTTACAGAACCGACGAGAGAGACCCCAATAATTTCAGAACCAGCGTCAGTGACTCCAATACTTACAGAACAGGGAGAGCGTCTCCAATACTTACAGAACCCATGAGAGTGACTCCAATACTAACAGAACCAACGAGAGTGACTCCAATACTTAAAGAACCAACAAGATCGACTCTAATATTTACAGAACCAGCGAGAGAGACTCCAATACTTACAGAACCAGCGAGAGTGACTCCAATACTTACAGAACCAACGGGAGTGACTCCAATACTTACAGAACCAACGAGAGTGACTATAGTACTTACAGAACCAACGAGAGTTACTCCAATACTTAACAGAACCAACGAGAGTGACTCCAATACTTACAGAACGAACGAGAGATACTCAAATATTTAGAGAACCACCGAGAGCGATACCAATACTAACAGAACCCGCGAGAGCGACACCAATAATTACAAAACCAACGAGAGGGACTCAAATAGTTACAGAACCAACGAGAGTGACTCCAATACTTACTTAACCGGCGAGAGTGAATCCAATAATTACAGAATTAACTAGATCGACTCCAATACTTACAGAACCGACGAGAGAGACCCCAATAATTACAGAACCAGTCATTGACTATACTAAAAAAATCAACGAGAGTTACTCCAATACTTAACAGAACCAACGAGAGTGACTCCAATACAAACAAAACGAACGGGAGATACTCAAATATTTACAGAACCATAGAGAGCGATTCCAATACTAACAGAACCCGCGAGAGCGACTCCAATAATTACAAAACCGACGAGAGAGACCCCAATAATTACAGAACCAGTCATTCACTCCAATACTTCCAGAACAGCGAGAGCGACTCCAATACTTAGAGAACCGGCGAGAGTGAATCCAGTAATTACAGAATTAACGAGACAGATTCCAATACTTACAGAACCGACGAGAGAGACCCCAATAATTACAGAAACAGCGTCAGCGACTCCAATACTTACAGAACAGCGAGAGCTACTCCAATACATACAGAACAAAGGAAAGTGACACCAATACTTACAGAACCAAGGAGAATGCCTCCAATATTTACAGAACCAACGAAAGTGAACACCAGTAATTACAGAACAAACGAGAGTGACTCCAATACCTACAGAACCAACGACAGTGACTCCAATACTTACAGAACCAACGAGAGTGACTCCAATATTTACAGAACCAAGGAGAGCGACTCCAATACATACAGAACCAGCGAGATCGACACCAATACTTACAGAATCAACGAGAGTGACTCCAATACTTACAGAAAGAACGAGGGAGACTACAATACTTACAGAACCAACGAGAGTGGCTCCAATACTAACAGAACCAAGAGAGTGACTCCAACACTTACAGAACCAACGAGAGTGGCTCCAGTACTAACAGAACCAAGAGAGTGACATCAATACTTACAGAACCATTGAACCTGATTATAATACCTACAGAACCAACGAGAGTGACTACATTACTTACACAACCAACGACAGTGGCTCCAATACTTACACAACCAACGAGAGTGACTCCAATACATACAGAACCAGTGAGAGCGACTCCAATACTTAAAGAACCTGAGAGCGACTACAATACTAACAGAACGAACGAGAGAGACTCCAATACTTACAGAACCAACGAGAATGACTCCAATACTAACAGAAACAACGAGAATGACTCGAGTACTAACATAAACAGTAAGAGAGACTCCAATACTAACATAACCAACGAGAACGATTCCAATACTAACAGAACCAGCGACAGTGACTCAAATACTAACAGAACCTGAGAGTGACTCCAATACTAACAGAACCAGCGAGGGTGACTCCAATACTAACATAACCAACGAGAACGATTCTAGAACTTACATAACCAGCGACAGTTATTCAAATACTAACAGAACCTGGGAGCGACTCCAATACTAACAGAACGAACGAGAGAGACTCAGATACTAACAGAACCTGAGAGCGACTCCAATACTAACAGAACGAACGAGAGAGACTCAGATACTAACAGAACCTGAGAGCGACTCCAATACTAACAGAACGAACGAGAGATACTCCAATACTTACAGAACCAACGAGAATGACTCCAATACTAACAGAATCAACGAGAATGACTCCAATACCAACAGAAACAGCGAGAGTGACTCCAATACTAACATAACCAACGAGAACGATTCCAGTACTAGCAGAACCAGCGAGAGTGACTCCAGTAATAACAGAACCAGTCGAGAGTGACTCCAATACTAACAGATCCAGCGAGAGTGACTCCAATACTAACAGAACGAACGAGAGAGACTCCAACACTTACAGAACCAAGAGAATTACTCCAATGCTAACAGAAACATCAAGAGTAACTCCAATACTAAGAGAAACAGTAAGAGCGAGAATGATTCCAATACTAAGAGAACCAGCGAGAGTGACTCCAATAATAACAGAACCAGCGAGAGTGACTCCAATAATAACAGAACCAGCGACAGTGACTCCAATACTAACAGAACCTGCGAGAGCGACTAAAATACTAACAGAACCTGAGAGCGACTCCTATACTAACATACCGAACGAGAACGATTCCAATACTAACAGAACCAGCGAGAGTGACTCCAATATAACAGAACCAGCGAGAGTTACTCCAATACTAACAGAACCAGCGAGAGTGACTCCAATATAACAGAACCAGCGAGAGTTACTCCAATACTAACAGAACCAGCGAGAGTGACTCCAATACTAACAGAACGAACGAGAGAGACTCCAACACTTACAGAACCAACGAGAATTACTCCACTACTAACAGAAACATCAAGAGTGACCCCAATACTAAAACAAACAGTAAGAGTGACTCCAATACTAACAGAAACAGTAAGAGTGACTCTAATACTAAAAGAGCCAGCGAGAGTGACACCAATACTTACAAAACCTACGAGAGTGACTCAAATACTTACAGAACGAATTGAGAGTGACTCTAATACTTACAGAACCAACGAGAGTGACTCCAATACTTACAAAACCAACGAGAGAAACTCCATTACTTACATAACCAATGAGAGCGACTCCAATACTTACAGAACGAACGAGAGCGACTCCAATACTTACAGAACGAACGAGAGTGACTACAATACTTACAGAACCAACGTGAGTTACCCCAATACATACAAACCCAACGAGAACGATTCCAATACTAACAGAACCAGCGAGAGAGACTCCAATACTAACAGAACATGCTTGAACGACTCCAATATTAACAGAACCCGCGAAAGCGACTCCAGTACTAACAGAAACAGCAAGAGTGACTCCAATACTAACAAAAACAGTAAGAGTGACTCCATTAATAACAGAACCAATGGGAACGATTTAATACTAAGAGAACCAGCGAGAATGACTCCAATACTAACAGAACCAATGGAACGATTGCAATACTAAGAGACATAGCAAGAGTGACTCCAATACTAACAGAATCAGTAAGAGTGACTCTAATACTTACAGAACCAGCGAGAGTTACTCCAATACTAACAGAAAAAGAGAGTGACTCCAGTACTTACAGAAAGAAAGAGAGCGACTACATTACTAACAGAACCATGAGAGCGACTCCAATACTTACAGAACCAGTGAGAGGGACTCCAATACTTACAGAACCAACGAGAATGACTCCAATACTAACAGACATAGCAAGAGTGACTCCAATACTAACAGAAACAGTAAGATCGACTCTAATACTAACATAATCAGTGAGAGTTACTCCAATACTAACAGAAAAAAGAGAGTGGCTCCAGTACTTACAGAAAGAAAGAGAGCGACTACATTACTAACAGAACTATGAGAGTGTCTCCAATTCTTACAGAACCAGCGAGCGTGACTCCAATACTTACAGAACCAGTGAGGAGACCGTTATACTTACAGAACCAACGAGAGTGACTTCAATACTAACAGAACCAACAGAGTGACTCCAGTACTTACGGAAACAAAGAGGGCGACTCCAATACTTACATTCCCACGAGAGTGGCTGCAATACTAACAGAACCAAAAGAGTGACTCCAGTACTTATAGAAACAAAGAGAGCGACTACATTACTAACAGAACCAAGAGAGTGACTCCAATACTTACAGAACCAACTAGCGTGACTCCAATACTTACATATCCGGCAAGTGTGACTCCAATAGCTTGCCCCTCCAGGGCGGTAATGCTGTTGACGCCACGAATCTGGGGTATCAGTATGAAGCCGTTTGACGCATGGTACTTCATGACCTGCTCTAGTTGTTGGGTTTGACTTGTAAGTTGAGCCATCAAGCCAGGATCCACGTTCAATATCGCCGCATTGGTAGGAGCAAACACCGTGTAAGGCCCTTTTGTTTGTTTTAATATACAATTCAAAAATACAGTTACAACTGGTGTAGATGCAACAGAATAACTCGGTAACATCTATAAGACTCTAGAGAATATGTTCACTGATATTTAGTCAAGTGTCTATGATGATCGGCTATATATGGGTTACACTGAGTTTCAACTCCTGGGTAGGCAATGAATCGTCTTAGGAATGCATCATAGGAAAGGTCAATAGCAACAACTAGTATAGTGTCACTTCATTATGTCGTATTGCGGTGGAGAAGCAGTTGCTTTCAGTTTTACACTAGATGACATTTATAAATATTCCGATTTTAAATGCTTATAAGGTATTTACTTTTCATCATAATGTTTAACATGTTCTTTGAAGCAGTGACTGAAGCTAATCCGATTATCAAATTGATTATTTAATTGCATGCTCATTTAATTAATCTTTAATAATATACTGCTGATGTGTCATACGATTATATTCTTCAAAATTGTACATTCCATTTAAATAATATGAAACAAAATGTAACTGGGGAATTTATAAGTGTCGTCTAATGTATTCAATACGATTTTTAATAGGGTAAGCTTATTCTTTAGTATGTCAAACATGAGATTATAAGAGTTCTTAGCAGTGTATTCGTGAAGTCAAACTTTTATAAAGTCGGATGTGTAGGTTTGCAAAAGCGAGCCTACACGTGCACAATAAACCATTATGCTCGTTAAAGAAATTAGCCCGTCAAATAACGCAATATTACACTACAAAACCGTTTTTCATACCTCTGTCTAGATGTTCATGTAATATAATAATGTGTATATGCCGATTTAAAGTATAGGCTTATTCAAGGGTTCTTAAAATACCCGTGATTGAACATGCGTAAAATTATCTTTGAGTTGGTTACTATAAATGCAACGCTCCGGTTATGCTGGTTAACGCCGTTTATATTGTGTCTATACAGTTTGGATTCTCAAAATATGTAAGTAGGTTTAGAAACGGTGTAAACCTGTTATAAAATTTGCCTGTTGATAGCGGGATAGGGGCTTTAGGATAAACCAGTCATTCGCTGGTAAACTTGCAGACATACACTAAACCAAATTGCTAAGTACCAACCTAAGAATATGTCAATAATATTCTCATTGTTTTGTGTATTTTGAGCTTGATTAGAGATACGGTTAAACTGCAAAATACCCAGTGCAAATCGTCTGCTCTGATTGCATGAACATATTTTAAAACTGTTAAGTCAATGTGTTTTCTTAGAAATAAGTTATAACACTTATACAACTGGGTATATAGGATTTTATTAAGTACTTCGAATTAGTGAAGCTTTCGGTTTTCCTAATTCTTAAATATGCCAGTTAAAATTATTTTGACATCATTTTTTACTAGCATTACCACTACAAATGCGTTTGCAAAAGAAATTTTCGAAATATTTAATGTAAACGCTGAATTAGAGTTACTTGAATTTCAAACAATATTCAATTTAAAGGGAGATAATTTAAGATTATCCATATTTCATTTTTTTTATAGACGGAAAATCTGCGATAAATGGGTCAAATATTTTTTTCTCTATTATTTCATACCAATTTTAAGACTTTCATATCTTTAAGCGACCTTTGACTCATGTTATGTGTTTTATCAGTACATTTTATGTTTTTATATAAAGGGAGGGTAACTCTCAAAAGATGTAACAATTTAAACAAAAAATAAATGTTTTACAAACTATGGGTCAAAACAAAATACTTATATCTATTCTAAAATATATTTAAAATAAGAAAATTAGTTAAGATACAAAAGTTGATACTTAGAAATTTTGTTCAGTGTAGATACAAGTATAGCATCGGTAAAACAAAACCATCCAGGCTGTTACTGCAACAACGTAATATATGTATATGGTGATATTTTTCAGAAGTAAGGAGAACCAGAAACAAAAACGTATGTTGTTGCATTGAACCCCACTCTTGCCCTCACCCACTGACATTGAACCCCACTATTGCCCTCACCTTGAACCCCACTCTTGCCCTCACCCACTGACATTGAACCCCACTCTTGCCCTCACCTTGAACCCCACTCTTGCCCTCACCCACTGACATTGAACCCCACTCTTGCCCTCACCTTGAACCCCACTCTTGCCCTCACCCACTGACAGTGAACCCCACTCTTGCCCTCACCTTGAACCCCACTCTTGCCCTCACCCACTGATACCCCACTCTTGCCCTCACCCATTGAACCCCACTCTTGCCCTCACCCACTGATTGCTGAAAAGGGGATCACGTGGAAGCAACAAACACAAACAAGAGACAAAAGTAGCAGTCTCTATTTTATTGGTTTTAAAACGGTTCAGGGCAAATAATGGAAACTCCGAAATGGCTTCTCTGACAAACTAGGCAGCATTTATAGGTATAAGTAAAACACAGAGATGATCCTGTATATTATAATAATAAATATTGAAAAAATAAATATTTGTGTAATATGTGCATAAGCATAACTCACCTGCACTATTTAATATCGTGTCAACTTTCGCTTGTTGTAGCAGTTGTACAAATCTATCGTAGCCATTGTCTACCAAATACTGGTAAACGCTCTTGTCCTCGAACGAATGGACGAGTCCCAGACACAGAGCAAAGGAAACGAACCCGGTGAAAAAACGCATGTCTACGTCGGATAGTCAGACAATACTAAGTTATGGAATAGTATTTTAAAACAGATATATAGCTAGGGTTATCTAATACGCAGATTCTTGAAGTGTTAGGCTGATAAGATGATATATGACAAAATACAAGATCAGTAGTTATGCACACTGCATATTCCCGCACATTAATCTGGTTACTATCAGGTCAAATGTGCAGATTAAAGCGTAAAAGTGCACTTGCAATCTGAGTTATACAAGCAATATACGTAGTAACCCAATAACGAACGACACTTTGGTAGATATTGAAGAATGCAGTCAGTAAAATATTTACGAATCTAAACTGAAAACAAATTCACCTTATACCGTGTGAGTACTTAATTGACACTAAACTTAGAACATTCCAGTATAAATATATAATGCGACTTCTCCCAACAAACACTTTTTTGCATAAATGGAAAAATTTCAAATTCAATTATTTGTGATTTTTGTAATATGCACATAGAAACTATCGAGCATTTATTTTGGGAATTTCCAGTTACTCGAGCCTTTTGGACAGAATTACAAAATCTTTTAATTAGTAAAAATATACAATGCAATGTAGATTTTAAAACGATTTCATTTTGAACTATGGCAAAAGCGTCTAACTTTTGTATTTTAAATTGTATATTAATTGTTGTGAATTATTTTATTTTCAAGTAAATATACAAAGACAATTCCCAGTGTTGCACTCTTTATACTATATTTAAACAAAACTGAACAAAATTGAAAACATAACAAGAATTATAGCGACATCTAGGGAAAAAATAAGACAACACATCGATAAATGAGAACATTTTGCAGCTCAGAACTGACCACTTTTAAAACAACTCGTACACTGTTGTGGTACACTTCTATTCCTCTCTGCTATTCTTTTCGTCTATTCTGTCCTTTCATTACCTATCTCCTATTATATACTCAGTTGGAAAAAAAACTGGACACTTTGAAAATGTTACTTTACACCCTATCCTCTTTATCAAGCGACAGTCCCTTAATGATTTTACTTATTAAAAAACAAATGACAACATGATATTGGCAATGGAATGATAAAACTTTGGTACCAAACATGGCATATTCATTTTTGAATTTGTCAGTTTAATTCTGAAAAAAATGTATACAATTAAATATAAAGAAAACTCAGTGTCCAATTTCTTTTGCAACTGATACCTAACATAATCTTATTTTTCGAGAGACACACGTGTATAATAAAACATGCTTTTTGTTGATTTATATAATGTAAACATGTATTTAGAAGATGTAACTGCTCTTTATAAATACGTGTTTTATTGTATAATTGTGCAGATTGAAAATATTTCCATAACAAAAAAAAGAAAAAACATTGATACACTTTTCAGTATTAAATAATTAACACATCAAACTGTACCTATGAGGATATAGACGTCATCATAGGGTCCACTATCTGTCCGGTCATCACACATTGAAACAATGGGTCAACCACTAAACACGCAGTGCGTTTCAACATGATAGGGTAATAACGTACTCTGATAAACGTGTTAACAAGTTCATTAAAGACTGCATGAAAGTGATTATGACCAAGGATCTTACTAAGTTTGTAAATCACATCACCATAGAAGTCAGGTTTTGATAGTTCTTAATTGTCGCAGAATAGTTCTTAAATTACTTATGTTTTAAAAGTAGATCATGGTTACGATGATAAGATTTTTCAAAGGTTTTCCGTTATATTTTTAGTAACGGTAGGCCTGCTGGAGTAACTTTTTAGCTGTACAAATATTACGAAGTCATCAACACGACTGTAAGCTCTAGCAAAACGAACATGTTGAGAAACATAGACCCAAAAAGAAGTAGTTCGGGGAACATCCCCATCTAAGAGGGGATAATTAACAATCTCAAAATTAAAAATGTCTCTCTTGTCATAGATTTTAGTAAGTAGTTTCCTTTTTCAATAGAGAGGTGTAAATCAAGAAAAGAAGCGACAGTATCAGATATGTTAGCTTTGTTGAACTGACGTTCTTTAGGATAGATAGTTTTAACCATAGTAGAAAATCAAGAATTGTCAATGTTCAATATGTCCAGATAGCGAGAGGCGTCATTAAAGGCTTCATTGACATCTGCCTGAGTATCGGATGAAAGATTCAACATGAAATCCCTTTCATAGCAAGTCAAGAACAAATCTGCGACAAGAGGTGCACAGTTCGAACCCCATAGGGATACCAATAGTATCTAATAAGAAAAGGAATGCTTCACAAAACTTCTTGGCAAGTCCACATAGTATAGTCGATTCTTACGGATGGCGATAGGTGTACAATACTGGTTCTACCAGGAAAATGTCTGCCTCCACCACAAAAAAATATCGACAGACATATTTGTTACTTTTTCTCTTTTATTTTCAACATGTTTATCTAACAAAACTTGCTGCGATACTGCCCACTTCTGTCATCACTTTAGCATAATAGTTAACATTTGAAAATTTGTTTTCGTAATAATTCTAATTATCATGAAAATTCCCGTTACTATCTCGTAAATATTTATAGTTAACTCAATAACATTATTTATCGCGAAGCCAGAACTATCATGATCAGTAGAATCGCAGCATTAACAAGATAACAGAGATTTTCGTGAAAATTCAATCACTATCTCAAAGAAAGCATGATACGGGTATCGTGATAATTGTCTAGAATCCAGAATCATGATGGCAGAAGTGGGCATTAGCGTGGCGTTTTAACATGATAACTTAAAGAATTTGAGATAATTTTATCTTACAATTTTTATAAGATATTCGCGAAAATTCATTATTATCTCGAAAAATGCATGCTACTATCTCGAAATAATCATGATAATTATCTAGCTATCTCGTGGCAGAAATATGTCACCATAATTACATGTGTTGAAAATTACATAAAACACCATACAAACAAACACAAAGTGTAATCGTTTAAAATGCCGTTAGTAATAAACGCTTTAACATTGTTACAGGCCAAACATGTAGCTTTTTCTCTAGCGAAGTTTATTTTAATGCGAGCGATAAGCTTGTCTTTGATAAGTTTACGAACAGTTACATGTAGATCAAGGCGTGCCATGGTAAGTGCACGCGAACAGTTACATATCTAGCAAGGCGAGCAAAGAGCGATAACTCTTACTAGTGTCGCCTTGGTAAAGAAATATAAAAAGATCAGACAGGGAAAGTAGCATTCAAGGAGGACAGTCAATCACAAAACACAGAAACAAACACGCAAACAGACAAACAAGAAGGCAAAAGTAATAATAAAAGCAAACGACATCCCAAACACAAAAGGGTAAGTTCGCGAATAATTACATCTGCATCATGAGGCGAGCAAAGAGCGATAACTCTTACTAGTGTCGCCATGGTAATTTCACGAGCTGTGACGTCAAGAACAAGGCGAGCTAGTGATCAATCAAAACTATTCTTTAAAATAGTAAACGTAAACAACGTTAATATAGATGACTATGATAACCGACAGTATAGTAAGAAATGGATGGAATATAAACGTGCAGATGAGCTTTATATATGCAATGGCACAGTGCCAATCGTCCGTCCATCTAACTGCCTGCCCGCACACCCGTTAGCACCTATTAACGGCTGCTTATTTATAGTAACAGACAATGAAATGAACTTTTCATGTCTTCTTTTGTGTAAGCTTTGTATACTGAAAGGGAAAAGGAACCCGACACGGGAATTTCCCCTATATATTATATGTACAATATACAAGACCTGATAGCAGAAGAGAAGCCCGAACTTGTCACCAAATGCGAAATTGAATGGGTACAAGTGAAGTTCCAAAACAACAAGAAACTGCTGATAGCTTCCTTCTATATGCCACATAGGAACATGGCTGATATCGCCAACTTTGAGGCATCCCTCAACCTGAGAAACAAGAATAAGGAAACCCATACCATCTTAGCTGGAGATTTCCACTGCCCAGATATAGATTGGAATAATTGTACTATCAACTGAAACGCCCAAGACAGAGAAGTCCAGCAGGCCCTACTAGATCTTGCCATAGAACATAACCTAACCCAAGTACATGCGGAGCCTACAAGAGGAGACAACCTGCTAGACCTTCACCTCTAACCCATCCCTGTCAAGTACTCCACTAATGCACCAGGCATTTCGGATCATGACATGGTTGTAGTTGACTCTGATATAAAACCATACTACACCAAACAAAAACCGAGAAAATGTTACATGTTCTCCTAAGCGAAGTGGGACCAGCTGAAGGCAGACATAGTCATTCTATCCCAAAATCTGACTCACACGTTCTCTATCGGCGGAAATGTACACACATTATGGGACACTTTTAAGCAAGATCTCAACTCTGCTATCAACAATACATACTATCAAAGTTGAGGTCATCAAAGCACGGCACCCCGTGGATAACAAGACAGGCCAAACAGATGCTTAGGAGCAAAGCTCGCCTCTACAAGAAAGCTAAAACGACTAAGAATTGGACTAATTACCGCAAATGTCAGATGGGACTGTAAGAAGGTACTCAGGAACTCAGAATGGACCTACATCAATAAGGTGATACATGAGGGCCTAGAATACAACAACACTAAACCCTTCTGGAACTATGTGGGAAAAAAAATAAAAATAAGATAATATTGGAATAGCACAAATAAAGAACAATGGCCAGTCGATCAGTGATAGTGCAGGGAAAGCCGACATCCTGGTGAACCAATTCCAGTCTGTATTTACTAAAGACGACAATCCTGCTATGCCAAACGTCTCTACCCACATTCAGGAAGTCATCCCACACCTACACGTCGGAGAAGAAGGGGTCCTCAAACTGTTGAGAAATATGAAAGTCAACAAAGCCGCAGGCCCGGATGAGCTCCCAAACCGTGTACTACAGGAATGCGCCACTGAAGCTGCACCAGGGGTCAGAGCAATATGCTAACGCTCGGTCGATGAAGGGCAACTCCCCAAAGATTGGAGAGACGCATATGTAGCACAAGTCTTTAAGAAAGGTGATCGTCACACTCCGGAAAATTACAGACCGGTCTTATTGACCTGCGTCCTCTCGAAATTATCCCTAAACATTCTGAACCACCTTGATAGACATAAAGTCCTGACATCACTCAACCATGGCTTCCGGTTTGGCTACTCTTGTGAAACGCAGCTAGTAGTCACAGCACATGACATGCTGTCATACGCGGACAAGAACGGACAAGTGGACAGAGTGATATTAGACTTCAGCAAGGCGTTCGACACAGTACCTCACAAGAAACTACTCCACAAAATGGAATCATATGGCGTCAGAGGACCTCTACTCAATTGGATTGAGCATTTCCTAACAAAACGTAAGATGAGTGTGGTTATAGAAGGTGTTAAATCACGCCAGGTGGATGTTGACTCCGGTGTACCACAGGGTACTGTGCTCGGACCCTTGCTGTTCCTCTGCCACATCAACGACATGCCAGAACGCGTCAAGTCGCATATTAGGCTGTTCGCGGATGACTGTTTGCTATATAGACATATCAAATCACAGCAAGATCATCTGATCTTACAACAAGACTTGGACAACCTACATATATGGGCAGTCGAGTGGGGTATGCGGTTCAACACCAATAAATGTTACCTGCTCAGCATCAAAAACAATTCTTCACATTTCTACAACATCAATGGCAATATTCTTCAGCAAGTCCAAGATAACCCCTACCTAGGTGTTACTTTCTAAGAGGACCTAACTTGGAATTCCCATATCACAAACATCAGAAAAAAGGCAAACTCCACACTAGGATTCCTACGCAGAAACCTAAGACACTGCCCACAATCATGCAGGAAAAATGCCTACCTAGCACTTGTCAGATCGAAACTTGAATATGCCTGCAGCATCTGGGACCCATTCCTAAAACGCGATATTGACCGGCTCGGTCGGCTGCAAGATTCGTAACAGGAGACTACAAGTCCAGGGATGAAGGTTGTGTCACCAACATGTTAAAGAATCTCCAACTCCCGCCACTAAAAGACAGTTCGGCGATATCACAGGCTGACACTCCTGTACAAGGTGGTGGAAGGGCACGTGGAAAGGCAGAGACCAAAGCGAACCGTCAGGGCAAAACAATACCAAGAGTTTGTTACAAGAAATATAATAGAAAATCAAGTGGTGAACACTACAAAAGGTTTTGAACCAATCAGGGCAAATAGTGACAATTATAAACATTCTTGCTTTGTTAGAAAAGTCTACGACAGGAACAAATTGGACAATAACACAGTCTTGTCCGAGAGCATTGATTGCTTTAGAGCAGCATTGACAAAACCTCAGTTAACCAGGATTTTTTCATGCGCAATCCAAACCCTGAATATAAGCCAGTATTGTAACGTATTATCAACGTATTCTACAGATACAGATACAGATACAGATGCTGCTGTTAATCGAATGGTACATGGCTACATAAGATATTTCCTTTCGGAAATAGACTAAAACAACACGTAACACAGCAAATAGTATTCCTGCAAAGTTTCATTATTGACAGAGTACGCGTTGGGCGCAAACTTAGGATGCAAAATTTTGCAAACTCTTTACGTTAAATACAGTACTGAACTGGCTCAATTTTTCAAAGTGGAACTTCAACATTTATGAATTTCTTGTTACAACGTGTACTGTGATTAAAACGTCTACAGCATCACAGTTGTGTTCTTTCTCTAACTAACTGCATCTTTTTTTTTTTACAATACTTCTTGAGATTTCCTTGGAATATATATGGAATTAAGTGTGCAGTATATACAATATATAGCGGAAATTCCCGTGTCGCGTTTCTTTTTCCTTTCAGTATAAATAACTCGCTAAACCAAGTCGTTCAAAGTTGCAGTCGTATTAATATTAAATGATTGTCGTAGTTCGGGCTATATTAGTAAAGATTAGTAATTTAGTAATTTAATAATTTCGAATAGGTGGTACCACAACTCCAGACTTTAAAGGCTCTCAGTATTTTTAATCACACTTAGGGTATGTTGTCTGCTTTTAATTTAGTCGTTTGACTGTTACATGTGATACGCAGGCTTCATATTAACCTCTGCTCCCAACTAAATTTCATTTTGTTTATTTCCCCCATTGTTTTCTCGTTTTGGGCAAAGCATTTTGTTAGAAACTGGGACCATACGCCTCCGGTCATTGTATGGTATGAAAATACCACATTGAAGGTTTCATGATCACCGTCATATGCATTACAATCTTCGGGATGGCTGAAATTTCTTACCGTTGGCTTTTTAAATATTGAGTTCTGCTCAACATGGGGCTAGAGAGCGTTAACAGTAGCTAGCATTTTTCACTACCTTTCATGAACAGTCTTAACACGACTGCAATATCTTTTATATTTATCGCGTTCGGCGATTTCTTTCATACTATTTTAGTAGAATTATTTTTACTGGTCCTTTGGGATCAATGAGCCCAATATAGGTGGCTTTGAAGTATATTACCGCTTAAGTCGGTGCTAGGGTCTTCAGAGGAGTTGCTTCTTACATTACTTCTCATGAAATGAACCGAGTCTGATACTTTATTCTCCTGTTCGTGTTTGTTGTCTACAATGATGCCGATAACATCAACATTGCGTAAATAAATACAGAAAACGTTGATTGTTACACCATATAACACAACAAGATTAGTAAATGGTTTAAGTTCAGCAGAGCCTCGGTTCGATATTAATAAATACTGACAAGGGAAATCCTTTGGAAGCAACAAACACGAACAGGAGAATAAAGTATCAGACTCGGTTCATTTCATGAGAAGTAATGTAAGAAGCAGGGACTGTAGACAGAAGCAATACAAGCCCAGTAATCGAGGTGCACGAGATGATCATCCATTTTGAAAACTCCGCTGAGAATCATCTCGCTCAAATAACTTTCTTTGATTCTGCTCTCAATTAGCAGAACTGAATATTAACCGAGTATTTTTACCATTGATTGCGATACTTTATGCACAATTATATCTTAATGGACTGAGAATTAGAGATGAAATGCGTGTGTTTACTTACCGAGTCGAGACAAATCTTCGTTACGGATGATCATCTCGTGCATCTGCTGATGATGTCGATTACTGGGCTTGTAATATAAACGCGGGTCCTGCATGTAGGCTTATTATTACGATTGGTATACATTAATTATACAAATATGTGTATCATATATTCTGTAAATTGTACTGTACAGTTTTTGTTTGGTGATATTCCTGTTGTATTTTGTACCAATAACTGAATTGAATTGAATTGTATTAGGCATAGCGTCAATCGTGAACGCTCGGCCAATTCCGTCATTCTTCGGGATCCCACCTCGTGTGTATCACGGCGCTTCGGTATGTTCAAAATCTTTACATTCTGTTAGCCGGAAGGCAACGGCAAAGAAAATAGTGCACTGTTGCTATGTAAGCAATACAGCCGCTGCCCACACGCGTTGGTAATAATAATAATAATAATAATAATAATAATTTCTTTATTTAGCGAAGGTTAAAACACATTAAGTTATGCATATAAAATACAAACACTTATTTTCAATGTGGCCTTCGAACAATAATGCTATAACAGTTATAAATACATATAAAAACATGCATACTCATGCGCACACACGCAAACATCCACAACAATACTTCATATCCGACAAACACTCATTGGTTAATACATTCATAATATGCTTAATTCATAACCAAGATATCTATAGTGTCATATATGACGGATATTTAAGCAATTACATGCATACAGTGCCAGTTTCACTCAAGAAAAAATGTTAAAAAGAAAATAACAACAACCCAACAGCGACATAATTATATAGTAATATCAGCTAGTTTATATCCTGTTTTTGGAAAAGAAATTGTTTTAAATTGTATTTATACGAATTAAAGCTATTGATGTTACGTATATGTAAAGGAATTGTATTCCATACTATTGTACTGTAATAGCTGAAAGAATCTTTAAAAGAGTTTGTTCGATGTTTTAGTGGAACAAGATATTTTCGCTTAATGGAACGCAACATATAATTTTCATTGTGAGAGAAGCAAATTAGATCTGACAGGTATTTCGGTACTAGTTCATTTTTACATTTAAAAACTAATATTCCTATATGATACAGACATCGGTTTTCGAATGATAACTAACCCAATTCTTTAAACAGTAACTTTGAACTAGTATTTAAGTCTTTATTCAGTATTATTCGTGCTGTCCTTTTTTGAATTTTTGTTCTTTTCATGATTTCAGCTTTCGAATTAACTCCCTTTCCCCAAATAGTGCAACAATAGTCAGACGATGACATAATGTAAGCGTTATAAAATATTTTCTTCATATCATATGTTAAATAGTAAATAATATGTTTTAATAATACAATTTTAGTATTGAGTGTTGAACAAACTTTAAATATTTGAAACTTCCACGATAGTGTATTATCAATATATATACCTAGTAGTTTATGTACAGATACTTTTTCTATTAAGACATCGTCAATATATAAAAACATGTCGTTGGCATTTTTAACCTTATATTTTGTGGAGATAAGCATACATTTAGTTTTTGATGGGTGCAGTGCCATGTTATTAATGCAACACCAACTTTTGACAGCATTCAGATTTTCCTGTATTTTTTTCTCGATCACATCTCAATTTCTATATTATGATCAGATTCATAGAGAGTAGTGTCATCTGCATACAGATCAATATTTATTGCATTTGGTGATATTGATATTTCATTAATATACAGTAGAAATAAAAGAGGGCCTAGTATGAAGCCCTGAGGAACACCTGATTTTATTATCATTTCATCAGAAAACTGGCTATTAACCTTCATTCTTTGCTTGCGATTACTTAAATATGATGTGAACAATTTAATGGTTTTGTCTGAGAAATGGTACAATTTAAGTTTATACAATAGTATTTGATGATCCACAAGATCAAATGCCTTTTTTAAGTCGAGAAATATTGCTCCTACATATTTTCCAGAATCTATGTCTTTAAACCATGAATCAATTAGCATTGTTAAAGCAGTTTGACAGGAGTGTGTAATTTGCGTTGAGTGTTGGTTTTTTACAATGCATATAAAGGTTTTATCACTGCTTTCACGTAAATAAACTATAGATGGAGCAATCGGCTAAATGACATCGCAAAATGTTGAAGATAACATTGGTTTTGAATGGAAATTCGTTTTGGCAGGAATCTGACGCGTGTCACGCTAATATGACGTAACCAATATGGAAACCTGCGTATTACATTCGAGTCATGCATTCGAGTCCCCAATCGTGAACGCTCGGCCAATCCCGTCATTCCTCGGGATCCCGCCTCGTGTGTATCACGGCGCTTCGGTATGTTCAAAATCTTCACATTCTGTTAGCCGGAAGGCAACGGCACAGGAAATAGTGCACTGTTGCTAAGCTGTTGCTACATAAACATTATGGCCGCTTGCCACACGTGTTGATGTATGATTTGCGTTGCATGTTTGTTATTAACAATACAGATGAAGGTTTTATCACTGCTTTCACGTAAATAAACTATAGATGGAGCAATCGGCTAAATGATATTGCAAAACATTGAAGATAACTTTGATTTTGAATGCAAATTCGTTTTGGCGGGAAACTGACGCGCGTCACGCTAGTATGACGTAACCAATATGGAAACCTGCGTAATACATTCGAGTCATGCTGCGAAGCAGTGTACGAGATGTTGCGAATGTCGAGTCATGCTGCGAAACAGTGTACGAGATTTTGCGAATGGCATAGTGTTAGGCATTCGCAACATCTCGAACACTGCTTCGCAGCATGACTCGAATATAATACGCAGGTTCGAACGTGAAAGCAGTGATAAAACCTTCATCTGTATTGTAAATAACAAACATACAACGCAAATTATACATCAACACGTGTGGCAAGTGTCCATAGTGTTTATGTAGCAACAGCTTAGCAACAGTGCACTATTTTCTGTGCCATTGCCTTCCGGCTAACAGAATGTAAAGATTTTGAACATACCGAAGCGCCGTGATACACACGAGGCGGGATCCCGAAGAATGACGGGATTGGCCGAGCGTTCACGATGAATCCCGAAGAATGACGGGATTGGCCTAGCGTTCACGATTGAGCGTAAGGAAGAAATCAGCGGGCCGGCAATCGGAACTCTTCGCCAATTTCCGTACTCGGAATCCGACGAGGCAGATCCGATTGTACTTCCGCAATCGGAACTGCCTCGTCGGATTCCGAACTTCCGAATGACGGAAATCGACGAGGCTGTTCCAGTCTAGTCTATTCTACACATGTGTGCCATACTCGAAAAGGCAGTAGTGTTGTTGATTATTTTGTATGCAGTAAATCTCTATTCTCAGCAGTGAATTTTATGAAAGTCCATGATCTTAACATTTTCTCTGATCATTGCATGATATCTTTAAATTTACTGTTCAATAAATACAATAGACCTGTAGATATTTCTGATTCAACGTCATGTAACACACAGTGTAACATTCCAAATAAGTTTTTATGGAATAATGAACATGAAAGGAATTATGTAGAAACATTTAAAACACCACAAATACAGAAGATGATAGATGTATTACAAGAGGTACTTAATAGTAATGAAACCGATATTCAAAAGTTAGTTGATCAAACGGGTGAAATTTTAGTTTCAGCTGGAGAACTATCTTTGCCAAAGAAATTATATACTGTAAAAAAGAACACACATCTTAAAAGAATTAATAAAAAATGGTACGATAGAGATTGCCGAAAAGAACTTAAGGAAGTAAATACTGCAAAAAATGCTTTCAACAGGGATACAACAAATGCATACTTGAGATCTTGTTATTATACAAAATTAAAAAAGTACAAACAACTTGCTAAATATAAACGAAGAAAATACAGAGGCGAGTTGATTAGAACCCTAAGTGATGAAATACAAAAAGATCCTCAATCAGCATGGAAAATCATTGATGAACTTAAAAGTGACACATTATCAAAGTATAGTACCGACAGAATAAACAGTAAGGGTTGGTTTGAACATTTCTACAAACTACTTAATAAAGACAATACCTCCATACCTAGTAAAAAAAAAAGAAGAAGTAGAATCAGAATTATTTCATTATGAAAAACTACATCCAAATTGCAATTTAAATTATGATATCAACGAAAAGGAAATAACGTTAGCATGTAAAAAACTTAAAAACAACAAATCAAGCTCCTACGACATGATTCGTAATGAAATGATAACAAGTTCCCTTCCATTTATTATTAAACCTATAACTGTGTTATACAATTAAATATTCAAAAGTGGATGTTTCCCTAAATCCTGGACAGATGGCATTATTGTTCCTATTCTTAAACAGACACTAACAATTATAGTGGTATCACTTTAAGTAGTTGTTTTGGTAATCTTTTTTGTCATGTTATTAATAACAGACTTGAATCAATAATAGAGGAGCAGTCAGTATTAGGAAATGAACAGATAGGTTTTCGCAAAGGTTGCAGAACTAGTGACCATAATAATTCAAAGAGTAACAAAAAACTATTTGCTTGCTTTATTGACATGACAAAGGCATTTGATACTGTGTGGCAAAAAGGGTTGATGTTAAAACTTCAGAGAGCTGGAATAAACGGTCAGATATATGCAATTTTAAAATCCGTGTACAGTATGTCACAGTCAAGAGTCAAATGTAAAAATATACTATCTGATACAATTAATGTTACTCAGGGTGTGCATCAGGGAAATGTCTTAAGTCCAACTTTGGTTTAATATTTTCATCAATGACATTGGAGAGTCGTTATCTGTAAGTGATACGCCAATTCTTGGCAGCTACAAGATAAGTCATTTGTTATATGCAGACGATTTACTGTTACTTTCATCGTTAGAAAAAGGATTGCAAAATAATATTAACTGTATTAATAGTTTTTGTCTTAATTGGGGACTCAAAAGTAATGTAAATAAATCTAAAATTATGATGTTCTCTAAGTCTGGACATTTGCCGACTAGTAAATTTGATTTTAAAGCTGGTGAAGAATCGTTAGAATATGTTAATCAATACAAATATTTGGGTGTAAACATTTCTTCTAATGGAAAAATTGTTACCAGCAGAGAATGTTTTGAGTCAAAAAGCTAACAGGGCATTGTTATCAATAAAGCAAAGTATATTCGATAAAAACATTAATCCCAATTCCGTTTTCAATATTTTTGATGCACTTATCTCACCAATAGCATTATATAATACTGAAGTCTGGTTTGGATATAAACCTTGTAATCAGAATAAAAGCTTAGATGATTTATTTGAAATGTCTTTTAAAAGATATCATGAATTTGATAAACTTCATACCAGGTTTTGTAAATATTTACTTGGGGTTCACTCTAAAGCCTCCAACGTTGCTACATTAAGTGAATTTGGTAGACTCCCAATGCTTATCACGGCCATTTATAAGGTTATTAACCAATGGCTACATGTGTTAAATTCCAAAGATGACTCTTTAGTTAAAAAAGCTTATATAGCACAAGTCAACCACCTGCTATCTTCACCGCGTGCACGTCGCTGCGTGGGCACTGATGACACTCATTATGTTTGTATAGGGGTCGCCTTGGCAGGTCATTTTAGCCTTAAATATAGCCTAAGATAAAAGAAATTGGCACAGAAATTACTTTTTACTGATCCTGGTTCGAAACAATATACAAAAAAATATATCCAAAGTCCTCATCTCAAATCACGTGCTAAATATGATTTTTTGGGGTAAAAAGTCAAAAAAATGAAGAAAATCACTATTTTCTGGAATAAATTTATATCCATTCATAATATTAGTAAAACATGTATTTATATATGAAATCTTACAGTTAATATTACATAATATTAAGTTCAAATGGAAAAAAAAAAGTATAATTATATATCAAAACCTGTTTTTGGGTCCAAAAACCTTTTTTTTATTTTTTTAAATATGTTTTTTTAATGGTTTTAGAATAAGATTAATAAAAAATACCGGTAGCATAAATTCAAATGAATTGTCACTGACATTATTTTAACTGATTATGGTTCCCAAAGATATAGAAAACAAAATGTCCAAAATCCTCATCTGAAATCACATTCTAAATATAATATTTTTTGGGTAGAAAATTGTAAAAATGAAGAAAAATCCCTGTTTTTGGGAATACACCAAGTATAAAATCAAAAAAATAATCTTTTAATCAATTTCCGTACTAACTAAATAATACTTGTTCAAGTCGTTTCTGCATATATATATAATTATGTTAAGATGTTAAGTCAAGCAACACTTCATGTGTAATCAGTAGACTTCAAAATATAATCTTAGTTGTCATGACATAGAAGGTTAGGTAAGTTGATTTATATTGTCTTCTTATCAGTTTGTATTTTACATGTAGCCAACGGAACTCACGTTAATCACTGTCTATTTCAGGTCGTGCTCACAACTTACTCCTCTACACGAACTACAACTACAGCTGGTCGTTTTGCATCCTGTTTTGCACGAGCATCTTATCACCTTCAGAAGGAATTCTGGGGCAGGTGATTTGTCCATTTTAAGCGGCTTCATGGAGTTATCTTGTATTTCCCAGCCCCATTCAACCGGTATTAACCCATCTTCATTACCTTTCCAGTCCTGTATTTGATAAAATACCCGTGGACTGTGATACTTTGCAGCCCCTGATGAAAGGGGTAACATTTTGCGGTCTACAAAACTTGTGCTTTTGGCAACCTTTTCGGCGAATTTATGAACACGTAGTTTGTCCAGTCCTTCTCGCGAATTACTCTTATATAGACATAGTAATGCAGTCTCTCCCGATGCAATAATGTCCTCTTTAGATACTTCGTTTGGTGTTTTGTTGAACATATCTGCAGCCAGACGAAATTCTTCGTTGTTTTCATACGTTTCCAGAACAGTACCCTCCCTTCCCAAGTCCATATATCCTTGATGTTGTGTCGGAGCCAAGAATTGCATAAAGAAACAGTATATTAGAGCATATTTTTTCACCCAATCTACGTTTTGTGTCTTGAATGTTCCATACTGTGCTTTTCTTGGGTGTTGGTCTAGGTAAAAAATACATATTATATGAATCAAGTTCCGTATAGTAACACAGCAGTATCAACAGATATGTATCATCTCCAACGAATGACGTCTGATTTCTTAAGGAGTAGGCCACAGCTGTCTTTACCATAAGAAGATCCGCATCGGCTGAAGAGTACAGTATCAATACTCGCTTTTTGCAACTTATCACTTAGAAGATTAATAAATCTTTGTTTGTTTTTCTTGTTTGTGAGGAACTTAATTTTCTTTCCTCTCATGATCATTGTCTCAGTGAATTTAACTTCCGTCCCAACGCAACCACATGTTCGCCTCAGATGTGTTGTGTCTTTAGTACTTGGAACATTGTCATATTCATCAAATACCACAGTCGCTTTTCCATACTTCTTTGTAACATGCTCCACATACACATCACATATTTGACCATAGCTGTTAGATTTTGGCCAAGGAATCCGTTGCAAAAGGCAACCGCCATCAAGTATATATTTCATTTCATTTCACCAGTGGGTCTTTCACTCTGTGGTTTTACTTTATCTCGTATAGCTTCTGCCAATGCTGGCTTATCAGCCTCTCTCGGCAAGTGCGGGGTTTCAACTATTGCTGGAGGGTATGTGCATAACTCATAAGAGAATAGCGAATCCAGTTCGTCTTATGGGAGTGATCTCCTTGCCGCAGAAACAAGCCGTTGAAATAATAGTTGCGAGTATACCTTGACAACGTCATCGCCTATTTTCAAACCAGCCGTATCCGACATTGTTTTTACTTGATATTTTCGCTTGAAAGCAAAATCCATAACAGTACTTCCAGCCATTTTGTCTAGAATCTTGATCCCAACAGCTTTCGCATTATCTACATTGACAGAATCATCAGAAACAACTCCACTTGATATACTTTTTAGCTCAGGATCCTTATTAAAGGGGTTTCTTTCACTGAGATATTCTATTAGAATGTTCGTGTCTTTCTTGTCTCTCTGTTGCCGTGCATTTGAAGTATATTTATGCTGGTCACTGGTGATGAATTCTGCTCCTGATACTTATTGCATAGCTTCGTTGATTTCTGAGCAAGCGGGGCGAGAAAGTACCCACAGCGTCTTCTGCGTTTCAGTCATTCCCCTTCCTCGTGTTAGCCCACCAGTTGTTTTCAAACTTCTCACGAGCATTTGTTCTATCGCATCAGTCGAGAGTCCTGCCCAAAATCGATCGCTTTGTCTTAGTACATGATACCCCTCCATAAAGTACCTGTACACATCAGGACTACTTGTTTCTAATGCTAGCATTTTTGCAAGGTATACGTGTGCCGACTTTGCATATAAGTCTTTTACCTTTTTATAACTATTATAAATATCGTAAATTTTATGTTTATTAAGCACTTTTGAACGTACTGTGTATGATAAAAGTGCTATATAAATGTTGTATAATAATAATAATGATAAGTTGTGGTCAGATGCTGTGAAATAGGGTAACATATCTAATACTGCCTGTAAATGGAGCTTCCAGTTGCCAGATCGTACTGCCTTAATAAATGTCCTCAGTATATCAACCATCTCCATGTATTGAAGCCATAATCTTGATGTGCGACTTTGTTTTAAGTTACTAGCGGCCGGGTGCATATCTACTCTCTCTTTCAAGGTTGTGGCCTTTATAACCAGTATACACGACTCTTAGAAACAGAAAGGAGAGGACATGTATCCTAGGTGTATAATGGTTTATATACTAAAGTTGCACTGGTCAATACGTATTGCTTCACATTTATAACAACAATCTTAATTAAGTAGCACACGGATCTGTTAATACCTTTAAAATTATGTTTTATTTCAAAATCAAACATATACATACTTGTCGTCTATGTAACAGTATAACAAGCTCCATCAAGTGTGTATCAGTTCACTGAATTGGTGTTTACCTCAGTACCAAAACATGTGTTGTCAAAAAGAGCGGCAAACTTTTAAGGGAAGGTACTGTATCAAATCAAACACATTTTAACTAAGGGAGATTATCTGAAATATCTTCTGTTATGATCAATCTAAAACATTTAGTGAGATCAAAAAGTAGATATACTATAAAAAGTTAGATATCTTACTTAATTTAACATTAATACGTAAATATCATTACAAAAGTATGTCCCCAAAAATCGTTGATTTTTCCCTATTTTTCTTAAACTTTCAACCTCAAAATAAGTACACTTTCAACTTGAGTTGTGAATTGTATTTTAGAAATCTGATAGAGAACAACATAAATAGTAAAATACAAAAACAAAAATATGACATTTACCCACAGATTTAATTTAAGTATTTTATCTCCAGAAATCGGTGATTTTATCACTTTTTTCACCATTTTATCCCAAAATGGCGAGCTTGTCTATTTATTTGGTCAAATTGATCATGCATTATGATTGTCTTCTCTATTACAAGCATTATTTACTATATCACTGTGTTTTTTATTGTTTAATTATATTTTTTTTAAATTATTCCCCAAAAAGGTGATACTTTCATTATTTTACATCTTTTTACCCCAAAATAACATATTTAGCACGTGATTTGAGATGAGGAAGTTGGATATATTTTTTTCCATAATTGTTGGAACCAGAATCAGTCAAAATAATTTCTACTGAACTGACTTATTACGGTTTAGTAGCTTGAGTGTCATTTGACCGAGAGTGAGGATGTCTCCTGCGTCCCGTCACAGCACACATCATCTGATGGCCACACTGAAGTTGGTAGTTTGAAGTCAGAAGTCCGGAGCCGAGAGCTACACCGCCACAGCGGATCGACGCCGAGGATAGAAGACTGAAAACCGAAGACGGAAGATGGCCATCGGTGGGTATGTGCGGCGCAGGGGTCATACTGTGATGGGTGTGGCCCTAAAGGGGATCGTGTCCAGTAGTGGATGTAGCCAGCACCACCTAGACGTCGTCCAGATTCCCCACCTCACCGCCACAGCGAAAACCATTGAGCGAAAGCGCCAACTACCAACATACGATCAACAGAGACGACTACACAGCAACACAGCAGCACTAGATCAACCAACACACTAATCTAGAACAATCCAGACTATATATTGTGCCCATCGCTTCAGGTTTACCTTGTCATGTTCGTTGGCGGAAAGACTATACAACGTAGAACTGCACACACACACACACACACACACACGTCAGTAGTAAAGGTAAAATGTTTTCATGGATTAATTTTGTCAAGGTTATATTGATAGATTTTAGGTTTTTCCCATGTGTGGACAAATCAGTTTACTTTTAATGAAAAGTCATTACTTACATGTAAATTAAGGATAAGCTAAAAGCAAGATATTTATCTTTTTGGAATTGTAAAATGAAATCTGCCACGGTAAATACTGATTGCATGAGTAAATTAAGAACTTATAAGCTATTTAAGAAAGAATATGTTTTTGAACCTTACTTAAATATAATATGTGATAAAAATATAAGAAAATTGTTATCCGCATTTACGATCAGTAAATTGATAAAGGTAGATATAACGGTAAACATATCAATGGTAGATTATGCAACTTATGCCAGACTATAAAAGATGAAATTCATGTTATGTGCATTTGTAAAAAATATGCCAAACAAAGAAATCTGCTTTATTTAAATTTGACCAAATATGGATTACCAATTTGTAATAATCCTCAGTTGGATTTTTTGACTATTGCACAAATGCTAAAATATTGGAAGATTTATGCAGCAATGCAATTTAAAAACTAAAGACTATCTGTACTCTAGCTATAATATATTTCACTAACATACTGTATTTATATATGTTTTAATTTCCTATGTAAATTTGATTTTAACTTTATATGTTTGTTTTGCCTTTAATGTAATAGCGAGCACAGCTCGCGTCGCGAAGCGACGCGAGCGCAAGCGAGCTCCTATGGTATCATGCAGGCGAAAAGTAAACATACCCATCCATCCTTTTGAAAAGTCTTGGGTCATTTACGGCAGTTTATGGGCGACTTCAACCGTAAAGTAGCATATTTCGTTACGAAATTAACAAGATAAGCATTTGTAGAAATCATTAAGAATGGTGGTTTCCAAGCAGAATGAGGTGAAAAAAACATTAAAAACCTTGCTCGAACCCATCCAAAAACTACAATGAAATTGCATTTTTACCTATGTCGCCAAAACGGCCATTAACCGGAAGCATAGCCCAAAGTGTTACCTTGCGCGTTGTTCATTGGCGAAAATTCGTCAACACATTTCACAATTTAATAAAAGTAGATTTCGTGCCGCAGAAATGTATATGTCTTGCTAACCGATTAGGATAAACAAATGATTTGGTTAAAAACTATCTTTCATTTGTTTATTTTCCTGTTAAACCATAAATGCAATCGGAATTCTTCGCAGATTTCCGTATTCGGTCGTCTACTATTGTAAGCCATTGACGGAAATCGACGAGGTTATTCCGTGTTCATTCGTGTCAAACCCGAACAATCTGGCAATTTCCGGAAATGTTACGGAAATTGTAAGACGTCATTGATTTACGTCATCATCGTATGTCGTCACATTATGACGTATGGTCTGTTAGTAAACAATTAGTGAGCAAGGTGCTTATTACCGATCCATCTTTCTTTGTTTCTTCTTTCTTTCTTTCTTCCAATATACTATTGAAGTATTATACACATACTTATGATTATCACAGTTTCGTTTCTGTGGATGAGTTTACCTGCAGGCTTTTTTATGATAACCACGGAAGTTCAGCGAGATTTTAACCTGAATAGGGTATGTCTCTCCCTGCACAGGAGACCAGTGGCTTTACATCAGTAGGGAAGAGTGACATACTTTCACAGTAACTTTAACTATCGTACACAAATAGTTCTAGATCTAAGGGAGTACGTTATCAATTCTCGAGACGTGAACCTCCGGGAGTCAAACCCCAGACTTCTATATACAGAGGCAAGTAAGCAAACCACTCTGTCATCGCATCTTTTTTTACCGCACAGTAACATTATGGTCCATTATGAAAAAATAATTACTAGTATTTAGAACAACACCAGGTCTAGAGTGACTAAACGATGGTTATAGGCCCAAGATGTTACTCACACTGACAGGGGTAGGAACAGCCTCCTTCCCGAGATCCCAATAATTTGACTGGCGTGTTTGGGTAGGGGAAGTTCAAAAGGTATTTTTACCCTATGTTGCATATTTTGGGGCGCTTCGAAGTATTATCCAAAAATGGTTTTAATGAGTTGGGCAAACCGCAATTAAGACATTCTGAAACTATTGTAACTGAAGTTATATTTGAGATTTCTTATTTTTTTGCTGTCCCAGCAACACGGCAGATGTACACCCGAAAGAGGCTAATGCAGGATGTAGACAGATAGATAGGAATTTACATACAAAAAGTCTCATCTGAACTGATGGCTGTAAAATATTTATTTTTTAACCGAATTTCCAAACTAAGGTGTTTTTATTTACCACTAAAATTGCCAGTTCCAATTATATATAATGTATTTACATTTTGTTAAAATTAATCACTCACATAGCTGAAAAACCTTTAGCTTAAACAAACGCCCGAAATAATAGCAAATTTGTCGGGTTTAGACTCCACCATAATGTACAGAATTTGTATTTTTTATTTTTGGCTGGATTGCGTAGCAAATCCAGACTTGCAGTTCGGCGATTTCCATATGTCTGTCCGTCTATCCGTCTACGAGTTTTGAAGTTTTCGTTAAAGTTTTTGTTTTTTTCCTCATTTCTCAAAAATGTATTGTCGAAAAGCTTTGAAACTTGACACTTGTTCAACATCATTACAAATGTTATATGAAAATAACCCTAACAATGTCATGTATTTTACCTGGACTACCCCACTTATCACACAGATATTTCACTTAAAATGTTAAATTCGCAATCCGGCTTTCGCGCCACTATTGATGCTTCACTTTTTTCTCTTTTTTTTTTGTTACTTTTAACAAAGTTTGAGGTTTCCACTGGATCCCCATATAAATGAAATGTTCCTATGCCAGTGTACCTGTAACCGGTCATCCGGTTTGGTCTGATGCTACGGAGTAGTTCAAATTTGAAGGTGATGAAAACACGGTTCGGAAACTTTACCTGTCTTCTGCTTCAATCGATCTATGCCTTTCTCTGTCCTATCATTTCACTATTTTTGTTTTTCTACCACCGACAGAAACATTAGGGTCAAATAGGACACTCAGTTTCTTAAAATGTAGATGTAGAAACTAATAAGTATTTTGAGCACAGCTAGTGCTAAACGTCAAGAAAGTGTGAAACAAACCAACGTCTTTTCTACATAGCATTTGATGAATTTGGTGCATTTTCAGAATATATTGATAAAAAACGTCGGACCCGGTGTCCTCCACCCCCAGACATACTCAACTAAATATTGAAATAATATTCTGAAAATGGACCACCATTTATTAAATGTCTTGTAGGAAACAACAAATTCCTTTGTTTTAAAATCATTGTACTTTTCTCAAACATACATCATCATAATGATTAGACGATACGTATGAATCAATTTAACACACGTTGAAGACAAGACGTATATTAGACGTATATTCAAATAAAAAAAAGCTTAAATCATATATATACATTTTTCGTAATGACATAACGTTGAAACCGTAATTACATGTTGTTCGGCAAAAAAGTATACGCGTGCATCACGGTTTATGTATATATAGCTTACATACACTGATGCAGTAGCAGCTTTTATGACGGTTGGTGATTTAGCCAATGTCGATCCAGACTGGATCATGACTAGATAGCCGTTCGAAGTTCGTTCCATGCCATATCTGTCCTGTCTGGGAACGAATTGAAATTTGACCGAATCATTGTGGTGTACTGGTTAGAGCGTCTGCCTTGCATTCGGGAGGTCGTGGGTTCGAGTCCCCAGATACTTTAAAAATGGAACCCTTGCCTGACGAGCAAATAATGGGTAGTGCTACGACTGATAGACCAATGTCAGAATAATGTAACTGGGGGTATCATGTCTACTATACGGTGTGGTATTCCAGTGTGGCAGCACTATAAAGAAATCATAGAGTTCGCTGCTTCAAGTAGACATATCATCACATCACACACAAACACACAGATAAAAGTCCAGACTTAATTGTGCCTATAATCGTCGGGTACGACGCCTGTCGTAGGCGGACGGTTTATAATCCTTAGAAATACACACACACACACACGAATTGAAATGTGTTGGGGTGGGATGTCACGATTCATGAGACACGTACAGGTAGACTTGCACTAGATGTGAGAATCATGGCTCTTATGGTGGTATGTACCTACCATGATATAGGTACACGCCATAAGAGCTACGATTCTCGCAGCTAGACTTGCACATACCGGTGCATACATATGCAGTGGCACAATCAAACATGAACTGTGCTCGCCCTATAGGTTTAACCTATTTCATATTAGACATAATAGCGCAATAAGATTTATTATATTCTATTCTATTCTATTTTGTTCGCATAGGACCGTAACACAGTCTAGGTTAATGATTTCGCAACAACATTATTGGAAAACCAAGACTTCCTGATACACAGATTTGTGATTTTAACGTTTATGGATCGTTTAATTTATAATTTTAAAGGTAAGTGAGGATTATATCAAAATAAACTGAAATACATAACACCTAATTATAGGCTGTTTAGGTTATAATAGCGTAAATGAGTCGCCATGCCTCTTCCATAGTAAACGTTAGAATGTTGACAACCTGTTAGAATGTTGACAACCTGTTAAAAACTCAAACCTGGTTAGGCCTACAATCCGAGCCTTCTC